>JARHVA010004880.1:0-347500 GCA_037957365.1 Torreya grandis | reverse complement strand
TCAGTAGACACCTGCTAACCTTAGTGTCATGTTGGTCAACATCAATGGACCTTGTCAATGTCAGTGATTAGTTTAGCCTTAGGGCCAAATGACACAAACCCAAAACTCTAATTTTAACCTAAAAACCTACCCCAAATTCCCTCTAACTTATCTTAAAACTACCCTACCCTATTTCCTACCCCTCTACTAACATTTTCTACACGCCCACCTCTAAATTAGCCTAAAAAATCCAAAATAACCAAATCAAGTTTCAAAATAACTAGTAGATGATCTTACCTCATCTATTCACCTCCTCTAGGCTAGCATAATTGGCTCTTGTGGTGGTACACCTTCTGATGGGTCCCCTCCTTACTCTGCTATCTCAGTCACTCTTACAACTCTATTTTTTTTGCAATCACAAGTTACAAATGAGTTTGGTCAGTCACCAAACCCCATTTTGTTGGGTTTGGTCATCCACCTACATTAGCATTCTTAACCTAATCCATTGATGTTGGTGCTTATGCCTATCAACATTGACAATGTTTCCCTAATGTGCCAATATTGGCATTATTTATTACCGATATTGGTAATGTCACTAACATTGGCACCATTGTAATAATGTTTCCCACCCCAAAAAAAAGCAAACTAAACTTTTTAGACTTTACCCATACTCTAGGGAAACTATAGATTGCATATATCTCCCCAACCATGACAAACATGATTCGAGATCATGAATATCTCTTTGCTCATTGACCCTTTTACACCAACCTTGCATTACTTGTCTTAACCACTTATTTTATTATACCATAGTTGGATATTATGCACACACATGTATATTAAGTGTTTTGGATGGCAACCAAGCTCATCATATCACCTTTAACCCTTTTATGTTTCCCAAGGGCACTTCCTACCTTGGATACTTAGGAGACATCAACCATTGGAGCTACAACTTTGATTTTTTTACCTATCATCTATCACTTATAAGCTGTGCTTTGGTTATTTCTATCTAAGTCCTCCTCAAACTTATTTATTCTTGAATTTATCGACTATAACTCATAGTAGTATACACATATAAAGTGATACTCAATTATCCACCACTCACCCAATTACCTTTTTAGCAAATTGGTACCTGATTCTAGTTTCTCCTCTATCGATTCCCATTTTGAGGGGGATACTTCATCCAATAATTGGAACATCTAACTCTTATTTTTATCTTGAAAAATTATTAGTAAAAATTACAAGATAAAAAGGGGTAAATGTAGGCACCAAAATTATGTCACATAAACATGTGTAACTCCTTGTGTCGAAACCCCTTTAGCCCATTTTTCAATAAAAAACTAGCCTCCCTAACCCATACTTTTACCCCTCACTCATTTAATTAATTTAAAATATTTAATTAAGTTAATTAAAAACCCCTTTTTCCACCTTACCTGGCTACCTCACCCTATGACTAATTCTCACCTAATGAGTCACCTCAAGACTTGGTCCCCTCATCCTAACTACCCAAGACTTATTCTCACTTTAAAACCAAATTCATAATCAACTACCTCCTTCTTAACCTCTTATTTTTACCATTTTGTAATGGGTGACACACTTGGCATGAAGAGAAATATAAAATAGGAAAAAAATAGTAAGCTTTACCTACTCTAGGGCTATGAACATCGGTCAACCCATGAATGATGTCAATGGGATTACTGACATTAGTGATATAAGCCAAACTTCAAACTAAAGTTCAAGTCAACAAAAATCAAGAAAATTCATTCTTACTTGCATTTAAGCTCTCAACATTCAATTTCCAACATTTTGGCTTACTATCATCTTGCATAAGTCAATCATGATTAGGAACTAAGCTCTTGAGGACAAACAACACCTGCTTGTTCTCTTTGTTTAATCCATCAGTTTAGACTACCTAATAGGGACCATCAATCTATCACTTATCATTTAATGACCACTACAACTAAGTACATCACTTATTTTTTAGGTCTTTTAAGTATTTATTTTGCTATCACTTTATATATACTATGTATTGCTTTACACACTCCTGATCAAACCCCATGAGGGAATTACAAAGCTTCCTTACTTGTTTCCCCTTGACCTGACACACCAAACCTCTGATTAGGTCTACCCAAACCATACTCTCTCTTGCATAACTCTCCCCAACCTCCTAGACCTAAAAAATCCTTATGCAAGCTCTTAGGCAATTATTTCCCCTATCAACCTTGGTAGCCTAACCAACATTGATCACCTTCACTACCAACCTCGACAGTATAATCAATATCAATCACTCCCCTACCAATATTAGTGATTTTGGATTCCCTAACCTTTCCAAAACCTACCCAAGTAACTTATAAAACACAAATAGAATATACCACCTATAGTTTGTTACTCTCTACTACATTTAGGTTGCTAATAATAGTAATATTATCTCTTTTTCACTCTCTTTACATCTCTTTTAGTCATTTATTACTCTCTTGTCTCTCAAAAGTGGACTATTATCTCTAAATAAGTTTTACACTTCTTAGAACAAGCACGTAGCTTGGCAGCCCACTCATTTATCTACTAAAAAACATCTTGTGGTAGTGCTTTCTTACTTATAGGTAATCCTCCCCAACCAAAGAGGAGTTCTCACAATGTCTAGATATGGCACACAAACTAATCTAGGTTCATTCTAATCACTTATCCTTATCCTTATTATTTTTTACTTTAGACTTGAAATAGGCAAAATTTAGCAAAATAGATGAGATTAAATTTGACAGTCACATGGACATCATTTGATGGTTACGAGGACATCATTTAATAGTCACATGAATGTCAAATTTAACCTAAATAATATGTCAAACTTATGAGATTAAATTTGACACTCGTATGGGCATCATTTTATGATCACAAGGATGTTATTTGATGGTCACGAAAATGTCAAATTTAACCTTGATAAATGGTCAATTTATGGAATTAAATTTGAAAGTCATGCAAACATCATTTGGTAGTTGCATGAACATCAAATTTAACCTTATAAATTATCTGTTTGGATTCAAATCAAGATCCTATAATGGACATCCACTTAGGCCATTTGATCAAATGATGTGATAGTGAGTTAAAATGTCAAAGATCCATGAGAGTGAAAAGTGTCACCATCACATGAGCCTAGTACTTAGATCCAATGACCTATGGGAAGAAGCAGGGAGCTCGATACATAAGGATTGATGGTGTGAGATTAAAATGTACTTTTCAAAGGTCCTAGAACTAGTGAAGAGTTGCCAAGTGGCACACTCATATTATATCATGCAAGGGATTGATAGTACAAGTCTTAGGTGGATTTTTCAAAGATCTTAGACTTAATCATTTGTTAACACATGTCACATTTTGAAAGCAAGCAGGGCATTATGAATAAAATACTTGTATTATTGGATCTTTTGAGTTATATCTATCAATAGACATTGGGTCTCACATTTAAGCTAGAGTATGAACATGCATGTCTTAATCTAAATGAGAAATATAAAAGTGAAGATCTATATTCTATAAAATGCACAAGTGAGCATGCAATGCATAGTTCAAATTAGTGATGGCTAATAGTAGTGCCACTAGTTTTAAAACATTAGTACAGTGATTTTGGTCCTTCATGCATATGTCAGAATTAAATTTGAAGGTAGTTAATCTAAAAGATAAATAGGTTATTCTCAAAACCTATAAAAGGAGGTATGTACATTTTTTATAAATGATGTATATTCTAGAGTTTACATATAGTTCAAACTATAATTGTAAAAAATTGCCTTTGTCTTTATACATATGCATATGATGCATAGCTTTGACAAAGGCTATTTTAAATACATAACTACAATTATAATATTATATGATTTTAGACCATAGTTAGATCTACATGTTCTAACTATTACATGTAATGACCGTGCATGAAGTTGGAGGATGAGGTGACCCCTTCCCCAAACCTATATAAATAATTGTAATCCAACTTGGATTTTTGTCAAATAATTTTTGAATACAAGAGTGACATAAATTTTAATCATCAATGAATGTATTTATGTATTTTATTTCCAATTTTTATGTAATTAGTTATTACTTTCTTTGGTTGTATGTTTCAATAATCTTTAGTATGCAAAAGTTGTGAATGGATTCTTGATTATTTTGATTGATATACTAATTTGTAGATGTGTAAAAGATGTTGAAAGGATAGTAAATATATTGGTTAATATATTAAATTTAAAATTGATTCATAATTATTATTGTGCATGAGTTCTTTCTTGGATGTAGTTTTCTATGTGTGTGCAACAGCTACCTTAGATTCTTCACTACCCCAATCCATAATCTCCTGATTAAGGGTGTGCAACAACTTCCCTAAAAGGAGTAACCTTTATCTGAGGCTTATGAATTTCCTACATAATTATCTCCTTATAATTATTATCCATGTCTAATTATGTTTTTAATTTTTTCTAGCAATAGGCATAGGTTTTGAGAGAACTTGTCCTTTTAAAAACTAGCTAGGGAGGTAGTTTTTGAAAACTGCATAAGCTTTCTTTTTTACCTTACCCTTCCTTCCTTTTCAAAGTTTTTTTTAAAGATATACCCACTATATATTATCAACCATCCACCCATACAATTCACATAGAGATTTACTACCCTTATTAAGAACCATACCTCCATCCAAAAACCTTGTCAACAACCTACATGCCCTACCCACTATTCCATCAATAAGTTGTAATAGATCACACACTTGAAAATTATTCCCTAGAGTGGAGTTTACCTCCATTAAGATCTTAAAATGTTATAGGCTACCTAAATATGGTTTTTGTGTGCATAAAACCTGCACCACTAGTAGTCTATTGGAAAAACACAAAATTAACATTTTATTGACTTATATTGATGCAGTTTCCTATAAAATTCACATAAATTAGACTAGATTGACCTAGGTTGATACATTTTTCATAAAATATATAATAATAAACTAGAGATATTAAACTATATTTGGCCTATATGATAGATTTCGTTGACCAAAAAATACAAAAAAATAAACTAGACTGACCTATGTTGATGTATCCTATTGAAATATATAGGTAATTAAAATGATATTAGCCTCTGCTAATGTAGTTTTTCCTAAATATACACAAATTTTAGATTGGATTTACTTTTGTCAATTTAGTCTAATAAAAATATATATAAATAAAATAGTATCAACCTACATCGATATAGTTTTTTGAAGGATAAAAAATAAATATTAGTTCATGTCATGTTTACTAGAATGTATGCAATAAATTAAGATATACTTGCAACTTATTTTACTTAATAAATATATACTCAAAGAAGTTAATTTAAATAAAACCTATTGGATACTTATTTATATTAGGCCATGAAAAATTAGATCCACTAAACCTAGTTAGAAGAGCATTTATTGTACAACATCAATGGAGAGGGTTACAAACCTTATATGCAATCAATATAATGCAATAAACCTAATTAGATATTTGATAATGTAATTAATATAATATAGGATTACAAAATATTGTAACACAAATAATGGGTATGGTGAAAATAAAATTAAAAGGGGTAATAAACCATGGTAGGCAAACCAAGGCTGAGGTTATAGGGTGTAAAATGGCAGTTTTGGATAACCCTATAGCGACACTAGGTTTTGGTGTAAAGGAGATCAAAATAAGGAGTTATACTTTAAAAACTATTAATTATGCAATATTTATCTATTAAATGAAAGAGACATAGACATAAATACATACCTTTAATATAACTTGTCAAGCCTCAATCTCTCCCTTGGCGAATGGTAATTTACAAAAGATTGTTATGGTTATAAGGCTCACAATGGTTGAAATCAACCCACAAGGATCACGGGAATCACAATGGTTATTTAATTAATTATTTTTATTACACAATTTTAATTTCTATTTTATATATGACATGAAAAATTAACCAAAAAAATTATTATTAGTATGCTTTAATAAACCTTATGACATTGGAATACAAACCAAATAAATTATTATATTATATTTATTTGATGTTTATTTAGTATTTTAAATTTCAATTCATAATTATTATGTAATTTTCAATATTAGAAACATATATTATTGAAAATGGTAAACATTATCCTTGATCATTCGTTAAAAATTATACATTTTGTACACAAGTGTATATTCAAACAATATAAATATATATAAAAAGTAAAATATGAAATATTCAAAATAAAAAAATAAAAAATGTATTTTGTTTATTTTAATTTAATGACACTAAAATTATCTATTTATCTACCCAACATATCATTGTTAAAAATAAAAAAATATTATTTTACTAAAATATGATGAAACTAAAATTTTCTAATATAAAAACTGACTATATTTCTATGTGGAGAATTGTAAACATTCCTAAGAAGGTGACATTAAATTTTTTTTTTAAAAACTCTTTTTTTTAGACCATTTATTATTTTTTACATACAAAACATCAAAATTTAAAAAAAAAATGTAAAGGGGTGAAAAAAATATCTCCGTATATAAATTATGTTGTAATAACAAGCATAAGAGATTTTAAATGTGGCAATGAAATTTTTTCACATATTATCATTTGATAAAATAAAGTACAATCATTCAAGACTAATATTTCAATCCATGGACTTGGAACACTCATATTTATTATTCATTTGGGGAGAAAATAGTGCAATCCCTTCAACATAAATATAAATAGATTGAATGAGGTTATTTATAAAGGAACCTTTAGAGATGATCTCTCTACTTACAACATTGTGTTCATTGATTTTAATTCCAATATTTACTTGAAATATCCACACATTATATATTTTTTTGTTTCTCCAAGTCCATATATAAAAAATGAAATTTAAAAACATGATACTGAATTAAGAATCAACATAAGCACTTTTATCACATTCTTTAGTCAAGCATAAACTACGTTCCAATTTTTCCCATCATTTTTTCTTTACAACATGATATGTTCCACTAATATATTATATTTAGATGAATTATTATTTTATATTATATGTTTACTCATTTTAATCATATCAATTGACATTTTTCCATATCTTCTCAAATTAAAATTCTAATAAAAATATAATGTGGGAAGTTACATTATATTCTAAAAAACTACTACATTTTCATTAGATGATGTCTTATTTTACATTATTCATGTAATGATTTCAATCATTTAAAATGTTATCATTGTAGGTATTACTAAATTAAGATTACACAAAAAATACATGTAGATATTTAAATTTAAGAAGAATCACCAACTAAATAATAATGATTCTAAATATAATCTCAAAACAAATTTAATAAATAAATTAGGAAAATAATCATAAATAAATATAACCATTAGAAAACAACACCAAAATTGAGGTGGCTAAGGAACTAAGCACCCCAAAGGTGGTCGATGGAAAAGGTAAACACAACAATAAAATATCTCTGAGAAATGAGTGGTGGATGAAAATACAAATGGACCTTGCAAAACAACTCATGGTAAGTATAAATTACTAGAGTACTCCCCCCTTGAAAAATAAGATACCATCCTTGACATCACTATCCATGAGATACAAGAAGACATAGAAGCTACATTATGCCTTAAAGGCATGTACACACTCTAATTATTTATTACTTTGTTACTATACTTTTTGGTATGTTTTATTGACCTTTTGGTCTTACTTTATCCTTTTCTATTAATGTCATGCCACAAGTACTCTTTATTTTATGTGCTATGTTTGGACTTCTATTGTGAACATGGTTTGGGGATCCCTGTAAAACCCTCTTTTACCCATATCTACTAAAAAATATAACCATTAAATATAAAATGTATATATAATTATTAAATTGATCCAAATAATCATAAATAAATATAATCATTACAACTTTCACTTTTAGAATAATTAGGTTTAATTATCTATAATTTAAAATGTAAACTTCACTTTTATATTTTTTAGAGGTGTATAATTAGATAAGGACAATGAAATGGACAAAACATTATCTATTATTAAAGTAAAATTCAATGTTAATATCAATTAACAAGATTCAAATTAAATGAATGAGGTGGCAATATCACTATTTAGATGTTAGAGTTATCATAAGGATTGTCAATGGAATTTCCATCATTCATCTTATTGGTAAAAAGATAATTTAATAATGTTACCATCACCCTATTTATTTATAAATGTATCTTATTATTATGGCCTATTTATATTATATCATGTTGGGAATATTATGTTTTTGATTAGATAAGTAGGAAAAGAGGGTCCTGTGCCCTTTACAAAGCTTCCCCATGAGCACAAAAAGCCTCCAACGAGGCAAACATAACACCTAAATAACATATTAACAACACACACAACACTACAATAGAAAAAAATAATGAAAAACATAGGCTAACACAAAAAACTAGCAAAGAAACTATGGACTATTAGTAGTACCATATTTGGTAAGGAATTCGATAATTTCCTTATAGTCACCAAGACTATTCACACCCACATCCCTTAACTTGTTTTTAAAATACTTAACTGTAACAAACATGTAAGTCACATGATGAAGAGACTTGGTGGCATATTCAACCATTACTCTCCATTTTTTATGCATTTTGTCCATTTTGGCCTTAATTACTATGACTTCCTCCACCATCATTACACATAGTGAGAAACCACCTTTCTTTTCCTGACTCAAGCCTCTACAACATCCTCTTCCATCTCATTTGAGTAATGCTCATTCATTTTAGGAAAATCGCTCATTCCATCAAATTATTGCTCCAAATCTAAGGGATTCCCATCTTCACTAGCCTCATAAGTGTCTTTAAAAAATTTAGAGTCATTAGAGATGATAATGCCTTGAGGGTTCAAGGATGGGATTCCAGTAATATAGTTGTACTTGTTAACACCCACACTACATCCAGCCTCATTATTAACTAGATTAGGACCCAAGTCCAAAAATTCCCTTGACTCCTCAACTCCTCGAGGATCTTCCTTCATAGATTTAACCTTTTTATACTAAATGTTACCTTCTTCCTCAGCAACCTTTTCCCCCCTTTTAGTAGACCCCTTCATAATAACTAGGCTAAGTGTTTAAATCTTACTACAAGGTAACTTAGGGGAATTATTCTTGAAATCAAGGGGGTCCTAATCAGGGTGCTATAGTATTCAATTATGGGTCATTTTAATAGAGTTTTAGGGGAGATTTTGGGGGTCCCAATAGATTTATTGCCTTTACCTTTAACAATAGGAGAGGGGTGTGATGGGGAGCCTTCCAATAGGCTAAATTTGATTTGATTTGGGGGACACAAGGCCAAATGAAAGTGTTATAATCTCAATATGAGACCTTGGTGGATGGGAATGAGGGGGAAGTTAGGATTTTTGGCCTAAATTTCTTTAGCTAACTTAATGGAATTCTCTAGAGAAGACAATAGAAAAAAGGGGAAGATAATTTCCATTATATTCCTAAAATGGTTGTGTAAATCAAAGTGGTAGTGGTGAAATACATTGAATATACATTTAAGACTGAAGAAATTCATTATCTTAAGATAAATTTCCCCCTACAGTGTTGGTAGCTTCTCTCTTTCAAATCCCCCATGGAGTTTCATAACAACCTCACCTTACCTAAAGAATAACCCCATGTTTTTTGGGTCCTACACCCTAATATGATGATTTATTTTTTTCCCTTTGATGGGGAGCCACATGGCTTACCCAATCACCTCCTTAGAGACTTCAAAACCAATACCCCCCATATAGACTTGTCTAGAATTTTCCTCCTAGGACTCAACAAACTAATGAGACACTTTCTCATAATGACCAATCATCCTATCAATTAAATAAGACAACTCACCCTATTGGATAATGTGCTAGACCATATGGTCCTATCAAAATTCCTTCAAATAGGTTAACTCAATCTTGACAATGTTGCCACCTATATTTAAAACTGGAAAGACACAAAGCCCATGTCACTGTTTAAGGAAAATAGCAATGGAATGCCTTTCAAGATATCTATAAAGATTATTAAGTAATTTTGAGATTATCAAGGACTATGAGAATTATGAGCTCATCATATCAAAATAATTTTAGAGATTTATGCAGCCTTTCCCATGTTGAAATTCAGCCTCGGTACTAACCTATGTCTGTCATCTCATGTAATAATTACTAGAGACATGGCATGTTAAGAAATAATTACCCTCGATCAAAATTGACATATCAATGTCATATCCTCTAATAATCATTTGGAAACTCATCACCTTGCTAGTTTTGACTTGTCATCATAGTATCTTGCCTATCTATCATCCACCTCTTCAACTTTGTTGATGTCTAGTTAGCCACCCAGTCAGTGTGGCTTTGTTTCCTCAGTTTCAAAGTAAACCAATATTTAGGTCAAATATTTCTCCCACATTTCAAAATACACATGGGTATATTTTTGTGTTAATTGGATAGCTCCATGTATTCTTTACTCACATTCCCTTGCTAATTGTTAAGAACCATAGTAGTTATAATGACATAGTCCTGAGCTTAGAATCCATCAGTTCCATAATGCATAGTTATATTATCACCTTTCAAGGGAAAATAATCACCCCCACTTGAACTATGCATTCACATGGTTAATATCCCACACTAATTAATCTATATACATGCTTCCATATTTATTAAAAATAATTTGGATCTCACTTGGTAGATTAGATAGGGTTCTCCAACACTGCCAATCATTACTATTACTTCTTAGGTTTTCCATAACATCTAATACCACATTAAACTCCATATAAATGTGGGAGAACTTATAACCATCCATATAATTAAGAATTAATCATATGCCTCCTATTATATCCTCCATTTTTTTACCTATGTCTGCTAATCCCAAGGTAGCATTAATAATTAATTGTGAGTCTTCATCAATGTGAAATTTTTGAATGTTTAGGGAAATAACACATTTAATTCCCCACAACATAGCAAGGTCTTCCACCTCATTATTGTTTTTAATGATAATTACCCTAATTTATACCACCAAAATCATTTTAGAATCTGATCTAATAATGCCTCCTCCACTAGCCACCCCTATGTCCCCTTTGGCCGCCCCATCGAAGTTGAGCTTAAACCATCCTTATTGAGGCAAGGTCCATTTGGTGTTGGCCCTAACTATATTTTTAGAATTATCAATTTGATAAATGTTTGGTCTTATTGTCCATTGTTCCAATATTATTTATTCTTTCAGACTTGGGGGGCTCTCAATAGCTTTGAATTTTCTTATATTAATATTCTCCATCAGTAACTTAGAGAATGTCTGAAACAACTCTAAAGGGGTTTTATATTTTTCCCTAAATTTTTTGTTGTTACATTATTTCCATAAGTTAAACATAAGGTGAGGGAGAATTTTAACCCATAATTCCTTCACTGTTGGAAATCTAAATGGGGTCTCCAATCTCTAACCAGGTCTACCATCATGCCATTAAAAAGCTAGGTCAAGTTGAGCTTCTACATAACTAGGCTCCAAACCTCCCAAGAAAAGTTATAGTGTAGAATGAGGTGAGCGGTCATTTCTTCCTCCTCCCCATAGAGAATGCATCTATTTGGAATTTTAAATCCTCTCTTATTTAAATTATCTAGAGTCAATAATTTGTTATGTATTAACATCCACCAAAAAAATTAATTTTTGATAGAAGTTTTGGAAGCCAAAATCTCCCCCACAACCTATCCTCACCAGTGTCTAATAGTAATTCATAAGCACTTTTAACAGTGTAAAATCCCTTTTCATTCTTATCCCAGATCATTTGATCTTGTTTGGAAAAAAAGGAGAGCCTAAATTTGGCTAATTCCCCTTATAGTTAAAGGGCAACCTCTTTAATCTCCTCCTGATTAGGGACATAATCTATGATTTTTTTTATAAATTTTGTTATCCCCATTTCTATTAATATAGTTAGACACTTTATCCATAAATAAAATACAAGATATATCCATTACTCTACCATAATTCAAGTCTTTAAGGGGTAGATCCTTTAACAATATATCCTCCCAAAATCTAACATTATTGTCATCTCTAATCTTCCATTTGATACCTTTATAGAGGAGACCATGGGTTTTGAGAGTCCCATTATAGATAAATAATCCTTTAAGAATACCCTATTCCATTAGTATCTTGCTACCATTGAGATAATTATCTATCATGATGTCACCCCAATCCTTGTTCCCTTGAATTAAGTTCTACCCTATTTTTGCCATGAGGGCTTTATTCATGAGATGTAATGTTCTTAAGCTGAGGCCTCCCTAATATTTAGGAGTGTAAACCTTTTCCCATCCTACCAACATAATCCTCTTCTTTTATTCTACCCCTGACCATAGGAATTTACTTTGTATCTACTTAATCTTCTTAGCCATAAATCTTGGGATTTTGAATAGACTAAATAAGTAGTTAGGGATGCCTTGAAAATATGATTTGAGGAGTTGAAACTTACTTGCTTGACTCAATAGGGATCCTTTCCAACCTACTAGATTTATTTTTATCTTTTCAATAATCATGTTCCAGTAATCCAAGGTGACTTTAGATATCATAAGTAGAAGCCTAAGATAGGTGGCATGTAAGCTCTCACTAGAGCATCACAATTTTTTGGTGATTTTCTACTAAAGGTCCTCTTGAGTATTTAGGAAATAGATATGGATTTTATAAAATTTGATACTCTTCCCAGAGGTGCCTTGATATGTGTTAATTAGGTTTTAACATCTTCCTACTTTCACTATAGAAGCAATTCTAAACAATATAGTGTCATCAATAAACTATTGGATAATCGATGACTGGGCTATAGAAGCAAGCTTAATGCCTCTAAAATACCCCTACATCAGTAATTTATCCAACATTCCTACCCAGGACTTCTACCAAAAAGATGAAGAGATAGGGAGAAAGGGTGTCCCCCTATCTGAGGCCTTTCCTTGAGGGGAAATAGCCTTTAGGAGATCCATTAACTAGATAAAGAATCTGACTGTGGAAATACATTCCACCAAGTTGATCACTCAGTCTTGAAAGTGAAATTTCTTGAGTAATCTAATAAAAAACTCCCAATTGAATCTATCATATGATTTAGAGATATCTAATTTGAATATCATACCTAGGGTTTTGATTTTGGAGATTGAATGAATGATTTCATGGGTGATGATGGCTGCATCAAGAATTTTCCTACCCAAAATAAATCCTTTCTAGCTGGGGGCAATGAGTTTGTCCAAAAGTGGTTGAAGTCTAAAGACCAAAATATTAGTTAATATTTTGTATACTATATTATAGAGGCTGATTGGTCTAAAGTTTGACATGGAGAAGGCATCTATCTTCTTTGAGACCAGGGCTATAAATGTACTATTCAACTACCATATGAGTCTACCTATATGAAAGAAATCTTTAGCTGCATTCATGATATCTTTACCAAGAACATCCTAGAATGTTTATAATAAAGTTGAGAGGACAACCCTAACTTCCTCCTTTGTAATTGGTTTAGTTAATAGGTTATTATCCTCATCAGATAAAATGGTGGGGATATAATCTAAAAATAACTCATTATCTCCCTATGGAGTGTTGACCTATTGGGCTACCAAAAGGTTCTCAAAGTAATTGGAGGCCAACTTCCCTATTCCCTCATCATCGTCTACCACATCCCTAATCTCATTCATGAGATTACTTATGGAGTTTCTCTTTTTGTGTCTCAACATGGACTAATGGAAGAAGGATGTGTTCCTGTTCCCCTCTTTTAACCATTGAATCTTAGATTTTTGTTTCTAATAAACCTCCTCCTCCTTCAAGGTTAAAACCCAATCTTTTAAGAGGGCTTTTTCCAAAGTCTGTAGCTCCTCTGGCAAGTCCCCCTATTACATCTTGGTTTGGAATTCTAGTATGTGTTCTTGTATGTTTCTCTTCCAAACTAGAACATTACCAAAAGTATATTTATTCCATCCCTTAACTTTGTTCCTTACATTGGCTAGTTTTTGGGCTAGTCTATACATAGTTTTTACCTGGATAAAAAAGTTCCACCATTCAATTAGGTAGACTCTAAATTTTAGGTGTTGTGCCCACATCATTTCAAATCTAAATGGGAAGGGACCTTTAGAATTCCTTTCTTACCAGTTTAACATTAAAGGGTTGTGGTCAAAGCCTATTCTTATAAGGGTAACTAGACAAACAAGGTTGACTATAGCCTAGTTGGAGGATATTAAGAATCTATCAAGCTTTACCTGAATAAGATTGATCCCTTATCTTCTATTAGACTAAGTACAAGATTGGCCCTCTAGATCCATATCCATTAGGCTAGTATTACCTAGAAAGTATGCTAAGTCTACTATACTAGTTATATTATGTTATTATATCATATTCAAATTAATATTAGTTATAGGATTAGCTATGTGTGTGAGTGTGAATTATGATAAAAACTTAGCCCACTATAATAAGATTATTTATGTTTTTAGTTAGGAGTTTTTTAAAATGTTATGAACAAAATTAAAAGATTTAAAATGTTATGAAAATATAAATCATAGGATAAAACCCCAAAAATGTTCTAGATATATGGGTTGAATAGTGAGATAAGTGTTTTCTTTAAATAGGGGTTTTAACAACAAACTTATCATATCCTTATTAATTGGCATCTACATTTTGGATCATAAATAAGTCACACACACACAAAATCATAGTTACAGGTGCCAAGTGTGGAATAAAATTTAAAATGTGGTAGAAGCCTAAAAAATGTGCCTAGCCAAAATGCCATTATACTTTATTTGTGATCCCTAAAATAGGATGACCTTGATTTAAAATAATAAGAGGTATATTTATCATTCTTTGATCACTATAACTTATCTATGATTTTGTGGAGGAAAAAAACATGCAAATAAGGAGTATGAAGTAAATGGAGGTTTTAGTTTGAGCCATGAGAAATAATCATACACAATAGTTTCTTATATTTTTAATCAAAATTTTAAAATTTATTTAAATTTAGGTTTGATTTTTTTATAGTTTTAAGTTATCTTTAAAACTAGTTTATTAATTAAGTTCATAGGTAGAATTAATTTTATAAACATCAAGTTCACAACTAACTTAAATTCCATATACCATAGTAATGTAAAAAACAAGATGATCCCAAATGATTGAAAATATTAAGTTTTGTTATTCATAAACATTTTTGATGATGTATCTAGATATGTAAAATGTAAAAATGTTTGTGTCAAATCAAATAATTCCAGGAACGGTGTCTATTAGTAGTGGTTATTTTATTTTGTTTGTAATCAGGTACACATTATTATGAACATAGGATAAAAACATGAGGTCAATGAGAATATAATCACTCACTAAAGATAATGGGGACCCATTCCCTTATCTCTCTCTCTCTCTCTCTATATATATATATATATATTAGTGTGTTAAGTGACTATTAGTTCTCACTAAGTAAATAATTGTAAACATAAGTTGTAATACCTATTTATGTGTAAAAAAATGTGTTAGTCCATATTTAAGTATATTTATATGAAATAATGTGTATGCTTACACAAATATGGAGGATGAATAAATATGTGTATCCCTATGCAGACTTGGATGGTTGATATATGTTCCCATCTATATACGGTCAACATGTTATCTATCAATAAACAAATATGACAAATATAGTAGATTAATAGATGTGTGTCCCTATTAATATTGGTATGTTTTATGTGTTCCCATTAATGGAAGGTCAATATGTTCCCTATCCATAAACATATACATCACATCACATGTTTCAATCTATGTATAATGTTTCTTTCCTCTATGTCTATAGAATGGGGGACATGTTGGGAATATTATGTGAGTATTTCATAGTTAGACTAAAAATAGTTATAATATTAGATACATGTGTGAGACCAAGTTGTGATAAAAAATCAATACACTAGAATAAGATTATTTAGGTTTATATTTATAGGTTTTTTTAACAACTCATATGAATTTAGTCTGATTATGTTATAGATTCCTAAATTCTATGAGTTTTCATTAGTATAAGAACCTATTATTATGGATAATATTATTTAATTTTTCAAATTAAATTCATGTTTTATATATGACCAAAAATAATATATCCTACTAAAAAATATTTTTATTATTCAATACTCTTTGGATACTTAACAATTCAATCAATTTTACCATTATACATTTTCACATTATGCATTTATACATTTTTTATATTCCACCCAATGAGGTGCATTATTGATTCTATATTTCCAAAAATCTATCTATGGTTTTAAAATATAATACATTAAAATTTATTCATTATTTCAAATGTTTATAAAATGTAAACTACAAATAACATGGATAACATGATACACTACATAGGTAGTTAGTCTAAAAACTATAAAAATATATTTGAGAGATAACAGAGATATATTACATCATAAAAGTAAATAAATTTTAATACTCATCAATGTTTGAGTTAAATTTAAAAAATAATTAAAATTATATATCTTAAGCCAATCATAAATATGCATAGAAACTAATGTAAAAGAATAGGATATGCAATTTTTGGATTTAACATTGTCATTTAAAATTATAGATATTAATAAAATTATATGTAAAACAAATTTTCATAGAAATTAGGTATACTCACCCTTAACAACTAGGTAAATTCAATCACAACAACTAGTACACTAACCCATAGTAATTATGGAAAATTACCTATATAAATTGGGTAAGTATCCCATAATAACATGATAAGTATCCTGTAGCAACATGATAAATATCTTGTAACAATAGAATATGTATCATGTAACAATAGATGAAGCATTTTGATCCACCTATAGTAACTGAGCATTACCTATAATTATAATAGTACATGTACATTTAATATTTAGATGACAATTTTGGGCAAGTAACTTAAATGTTTTAAAGATTATGATAGTTCTTCAGTATGAATATAAAATGTAAACAACTCTAAATTGTCATGTCATCATTATTCCTTCATTAGACCTTTACCCTTAAGCAATTGTAATAGAGGGATGTGTATTTTATCCTTGCTACTTATTATTTGTTTAAATTTCTTTGTATATATCAATATAAATAAAGGCTCACCTTATTTATTTAATAGAGAAGTATCAGGATGAAATAGGTATAAGGTGAGATATATAAATTATAGATAATATAATTTTGAATTCATTGGCACAATTCTAATAATGTTATAATTCCATGGTAGAAATAATTTCATTACTATAGATTCATTGATGTAATAAACATGATTTTAAGTAACCCAAATTTATAAGAGGAAGGGATTGTAACAAAAATACAAATGAGGTAGGGCTCACTCAAGAGGAATTATGGTAAATATTTCATCCATTAGTTTAGTCTCATTCTTCACTATGTGTATGTATCTTTCACTTTCAGCTAATTAATCACAACATACATTCTTTACATTCATGTTTGATTATCTACATAAGTATTTCTAATTCTGTAATATGTAATTACATGAGGGAATCTTCCAGACTAGATTAACAATTTATTTCATGTATTTTCCTTTATTTTAAGTTACTTTATAAAATTTTAATTCTTACAATCTAAATTCATGTCATTTAATTTATAAAAATGTTTTTTATGTAGATGATATTTTATGATTATATAGCACCTCAATCTTGTACACTTGGAAAACTCAAACCTTAGTTTTCCCTCTTCGTTATTTAACTTTCCCACTTATACAAGTCTCACATATGATCTATATTTATGCCCCTTGTATTTTATCTCTTAATCCAACAAGTCTTATATTGATAACCCAAAATAATTAAAATTTACTTATCTTCCATATCTGTAAGTTTTGAACCTATACCTATTCTCCTACTTCCTAAACACTAACATATGGGATAAATAATAGAATCAACATTATTGTCCTAGCCTAGCACAAGTGTGAGGTTCCCTAAAGTCATCCAATTTTCAAATGAAACATATCCTAATGGTTGGCCTAAGTGCCTTAATGTCACTTATTACTCTGAAGGGATATATATATATATATATATATATATATATATATATATATATATACAAGATCAACCCTCATTCATTATTCACCTATGAATACCTATAAAAGAGTAAAAATACCAAGGAACTTATTAAAATCACTCTATCTAATATTTAATTTAATAAATCTTCTCTATTTACATACTAGTAATAGGTACAACACATCTATAGGTTTGAATTATTAAAGAAGTAGCCTAAGAGCCTAATTTTCCAAGTTAAAATATAGGTCATTGTTGTACTTGATTTACACATATTGTATGATTCAAACATAATCCAATATGTAGGGGATAAATACATCAATCTGAGGACCTCTTCAAAGTATTGGTTATGTAGGAAACATCCTTTGATAGTGGGGTCATTAGGGTCAGCTCAACACATGTTCTCACTAAACCATTTTTACCCAAAGTTACATTGAAGATGGAAAGCTGGGGTTTTATCATTTAAAAAAGAATGACTATCTATGACCCAGATATAAATGCACTAGAGCAAAGGCAAATCAAAACCTATAAGCATATAAGTGGTCACATTATTTCAATAGATATTTTGTACATGACACTAGCATCAAACCCAAATAATAGTGATAATGCAATAGTTTAAGGCTAAAATTATTATCTAGAGAACTAGATGTGTCAAATCCATAATTTGATAATTATTATATAATATCCTTCCCACTTATTTTCAAATTTTTATAGATCCATAATTGTATTAGCATCTGAACAAGCTAATTACTGCACTTCTTTGTCATTTATATATCTAACATAGTTTTAATTTCCATATTTAGACTATCTCAACATAATAAATTTAGTGTATGATTATATATAAGTTTAGCATCTAATTGGATTACTATATATCTTATTATAGCCCTTGTTCCATTTCATTTCCATATACCCCTTTAACAATCTAGGTAACCCCAATATAAATTCCATTTTAGGGTTAAACATTTTGTGAACCTAATCTTTGAACATCAAACCCTAGGAAAAATTAGGGTTTTTTTATTGTTGTATTTTTTGTAAATTTAAAAAAAAACATTTGTGAAGTAATGGAAAATATTAATGCAAAAATATGATTTAAAATGGATGATAATGAGGCATTAATTACTCATCTCAATAATAACAAGGGATTAATAGATGTTTTTTTATATGTTACAATATATGAAATAAGTAAATAAGATAAAGTTAAGGTTTTCTCACCTAATAATGGTGAATCTTCAAAAGGTAATACAACTCATTCCACACTTATAAATACTACCTACATATAGTGGGAGTATGGATTATGTGTTTAAACCTTTGTTCCTTAAAACTAATATTGATACATCTATCATAGAATTAACCATTATTTCAACATAAATACTAGTCTTAATGCCTATTACTACTCAAAAAATGTTGTCATCCCCTTTGGTGACTACTTAATTTGCTAATCTAAATCCCACTAGGCCTATAATTCAATCATTACTTCAATTTGTAAATACATTAGAAGACAAGATTATAAACATTGAACAAAATACTTTAAAATTCCCTCATGTCATAGATTCACGAGATGTGTTGCATAACCCTCTTGCACTTTAAATCTCTTTACACCCCTTTAAAAATATATTTATTTCACCTAATTTCACATTTTATGATGGCAAGGGTGATCTTGAACAACATATTTGAAAATTTAGTGGCACACCTTAACTATGCTTCCAATGATAAAGTTTTAACCAAATTATTTACAAGAAGCCTCAAGGAGAATGATTTGAGGTGGTTATATGATTTAACTTTCCAATCCATAAAATAATTCAAACCTATGGTATATTAGCCATTATCAAAATTTTCCATTAACATTTTAAAAATGTTTCCTATGCCCAAATTACAAAACTCAAATAAGGAGCCAATGAACCTATTAATGAATATATCTTGAAATATAAGATAATGTTAGTCAAAATGACCAATATTATGGAATAAAAATAGTTGTAAGATATATTCAAGTAAATTTTTATTTTTACTTTACATGATTCCATTATTTTTAATAAGTTAAAATATTTCCATGACTTATGCCATGTTGTATAGGACCATGAAATGAAGCTTATGTCATTAAATAAGCTTATGTATGTAGTAGACCACCAGCTGTATCTAAATTTAGTATTAATTTCACATTTAAACCAATTTATAAGATAAAGCCTCCTAAGACTAAAAAGGAAACAACCACCATGGTTAACATAGTTTCATAGTAGCCTAACTAGATTATCCTATCTAATGCACCAAGGAGACAATTTAAAAGTTTACTTGAGTCCCCATATTCATTACTCCTATGATTACTAGAGTGTTAGCTTATATCTCTACCTCATCCTATTGAGTTTTATATGATTCAAACCCTATCCAAAATATATGATGTGAATGTTTGTTATGATTATCATCAAGGACTAAGACATTATACAATAAATTTGTTTACCTTGAAACATAAGATCAAAATCTTATTGATGACCAAAAACATATATTTGAGTATCCTCCAAAGGAATCATGTTCATAACCTAGTGATCACTAAACAAAAAAATATTTAATAATCCTTTGAAAGACCATTATAAGAAGGAAGCAAAATTTCAAATGGCATATAATACATATCCTCCTCCATCACATTATGGACACCCACTAGTATTAAAAACAAAAACACTAAGAGCCAAGGGGTGAATTAGTGTACAAAATTTTCTTTCAATTCCACTTATCATTCAAACTAATATAGAGATATATAAATGCATAATCAACCATATATATGAGCATGATGAAGGAATATAACATAAGAAGACAAGAACTACATGGTAAACCCTCATGGGGGATAAAAATGACTAAAAAAATCTTTGACTATATTCCTATAAGAAATGAATCAATATTTAGTGAGGCACCAACCCCACAAGGAGCACCAACCCTCACTAGTCAAGCACTAACTCAACTAGGCCTTTAGAAAGCACTAACTTGCAAGGATGAACCAAAAATCTAGGTAAATAATCACCAAATAGTCCACATATAACCTCTGATCACTTTTGGACACCCTTTTCTCACTCCATTTATGATGATCACATTCTTTTTCTCTTAACACTCTTTTATCTCTCTCAAATAGCCTATTAGGCCTCTTCGTTCAACTAGCCCTCTTCTTGGCAGAATTAGGTCAAATGACCTTGTTCATAATCTATAAAATTACTGATATAAATCATGGAATATTAAACACACTTATTTTATGGTCTTTAATACCTTTACTTGGTTTCTAAACTTCTAATTCATTCACTCAATATTCCAACTAGTCAAATTAGGCCTATTAGACCTTCTTTTTATACATGACTCTTACTCTCACATAATTTGGTAGGAAAAAGAAATATCCATAATTGGATAACCCTTATAATATATAAAAAAACATGTTTCACAAGTGAAACAACCATTACATAGGTTGGTCACCACTCATAAAGACCAAAACTATCATTAGGCCTAATAGAGACCTAATGTAATTAGGCCTAATAGAGACCTAATGTAATTAGGCCTTCTCAAACCACACGTTTCACTTTGACCACCTTGAAACATTTTGAGAAACCATAAATGGATGAAAAAAATCACATAATATTTAATTATACCCATTATAATATAGCCTTATGTTACCAACACCATTTAGCTTATTTCACTCCTTGAACCACACCATTATGCTTACTCATAATTATCCCTTCTCACTACCAGAAAGTCTACTTTGAATATATGAAGTATAAAATAAAATTTTACATATAAAAATATAAAAAAATAATATAAATATAAACTCCATGACCTCATTCTCATCACCATGTTCATCATATTTCAACAAATATGGAAAATACCTCAAACTAACCACCTCCATATGCTCACTCAGAACTACAAATAAGTCTCAAAAACCAATCAAGAAAATTTAAATTATCAAAAATTCATAGGAGTTTATAATGAATAAAAATAAACTAAAATTAACCTAAGATACCTATATAAAAACTTAATGTGCATTATATTCTTAAATTTTTTGCATAATGACTCAGTAACACCTATCTTACTAATACACAAAAAACTACATGAATGCTCCAAAACACAATCATGGAAATAATGACTTAAAGAACCTATAGATTTAATTTAATGAAATTAAAATAGGTTATATGATCATTATTAATCCTTATAAATTTTTGAAACAAATATATTACAAGTTTTAATAGCAATATTGGTCTTATATACCAATCTCATGGCTTCACTATACACAGACCTCACTATGTTAGACAAGTTAGTTGGAGAGCAAATTTTTTTCCATACACATACATATACAAATATTATATCCAAAAATTATATGTGTTACATGTATTGAATAAAAATCTTATGAAATTTTATCCATCCCTAATCTCATTCCTAATTTTGCCTGGTTTTCTCAATATCTTCCTCACTAGGCCTTTTTAGCAATAGGCCAACTTCCATGACAAGTTTAGCATATTTTAAGTATGAGAAATGAATATAAACTTACATGGGAATAAAATAAAATTCTTACACATCATCCTCCAATCATTTTCATGCTTTGACTTGATCAGCCCTACCTACTACATTAAAAATATGAGAAATAAGGGTTTTCCAATAGCTTCTATTCACTTTCATGATAGACCAATGCCACCTAAAGGTACCTGGGAGAGTTTAATACAACATATAATCATCATAATATTTCAACCAAACCAATTTGAGCCATTTATATCAATTTCTTCCATATCAGGTCATTGTTAGGGTTTTATAGAGGGTTAAGTAAACCTTACAATCTTAACGATCATTCATAAAGCTTGGGCCCTTAATACAAAAAATAATTATTGTAAAATTTAGATAGGATCCTTACCCATCTTACATGAACTTATTAATATCCCATGCAAAGGTTTCACATGCCAACAAGCATACTAAAATCCTTCATAGGTCTGTAAAACCTCATTTTATACACAAAAAAACCTCAAAACCTCATTTCATGATTTATAATTCATAATTTGACCATTTACTTGGTAAAAAAACTTGAAACAACCTCTCACACCTATAAAAATGTTTTCATGAGATTTGTCACCTTGGAAACTAAACTTGACCCCTCATTAGGCCACACTAGGTCTCTTTGTACATTAGGCCTAATCATGTAAGTTACACTTAGACCTTAAACACACATTGAAACCTATTATAATTTTCTCAACACATCATAATCATGTCATAAAACCTCATACCATGCTCACACACTCTAATATTCTTCTCAAAAGCCTTAGACTACTCACCTAAACATGCTACCAAGCCTATTCCTTCTCATTAGGTCTCTCAAGTACATGGATCATGAACTCAACCTCAATAAGAATAAAGATAACTCAGAATGACATCAATGACACTTTCATGACATCAATGAGAACTCCATGCATATGTTATAACACATTCTCAATAATCTACCCCTTTGTCATTGATGGTAACGACTAATTGATGGAAACCATTCAAAGAAGTTTCTCTTAATGGGATACATTTATTGATATATATCAATATCCCCATTGATATTAATGACAAATCACTACCAAAAAAATCAATAAATAGTAAAAATTGATCATATCAACAAGCTCCCCCTATCTCAATACATACCTCAGACATCTTCTTCTTGACAAACTGATATGACTCCCACTTTAACCTCATAGATTATGCACTTATTTCCTAATTTTTAAGTTAGAGTACCTCCTTATTATTTTAACCTAATAAATTAACTTTCTTAGTGATTTCTAGGATCTATAATCACACATAATTCCTATCTTAGATGTTCAAAATTAACCTTTAGAAGAGGCATAGACAAGATATCTGAACTCTAATCCTTTGTAGAAAAAAATTCAAGCTAAATACTTTGTTCACTTACCTATTATCTTAAGAAATGATACTTGATAGGATAGTGATTGGTAATTAAATGTATGATAGTATTATTTGAAACATTTATGGCACTAGTATTATCATAAAAAATAAGACTAGGACCATCAAACTCCACTTTGTAGTCTCATAAGATTTGTCTCATCCACAACACCTAAGTGCAACATGAAGTTGTTGAAATGTACTTAGCCTCACAAATAGATAAATCCACTAATGGTTACTTATTTCTTATCCATGAGACTAGGATCTCACTTAAGAATAAGTATCCACCACTAGTGATCTTTATATAATCTAGACTCCGAACCCAATCTACATCTGTGTGGGGTATTAGGTCAAACTTCTTGCTCCTTGGGTACCATAATCTATAATCCATAGTTCCCTTGAGATACCTAAGTATCCTCTTGAATACTTTTAGATGGTTTTCCTTATGATTTTCTTGAAATATTCTCACAAAACCTACTACTTGCATGATGTTAGGTCTGGAGGTAGTAGTATATAATAAACCCCCAATCATTGATCTATATTTTATCTAATTGACTCTTAAAGATTCATCATCCTTACTTATCTTACATATTATAACCATAAGTTTACTTATATCCTTGAAATATTCAATTTCAAACTTATTTAACATTTATTTTATATACTTAACCTATGAAATGAACATAACTTTTTCAGATTGATTGATTTGAAGTCCAAGAAAGAAAGACAACTCACCAAGCATAGACATTTCAAATTTTGACTTCATCATGTCTACAAAGGCCTTGGACATGTTCACACTATTTCCACCAAAGGTGATATCATCCACATAGACCACCACTATTAATTGATGGTTATTTTTAGTCTTGATATACAATTTACTATCTACAACTCCTCTCTTCAAACCTTGGTCCAAAAGATACTTTCCTAGTCTAGCATATCAAGCTCTAGGGGCTTGTTTTAGACCATAGAGAGCCTTATTAAACCTAAAAACATAGTTTTATTAGTCAATATGAAACCATAACATTGCTTAATGTACACTTCTTCCTTCAAATTTGCATTTAGGAAATCCAACTTGACATCCATCTGGTATATCTTAAAGCCCTTGAAACTTACCTAGGAAATAAACAACCTAATAACCTCTAATCTTTCTAATGGAGTAAAGGTTTCCTCAAATTCCACTCCTAATTGAGCATATCCCTTGAATACAAGTATATTTTTATTTTTGGTGACTTCTCCATTCCCATTCAACTTATTTCTAGACACCCATTTTATACCAATGATATTTTTATCTTTAGGCCTAGGTCTACTCTCAAGTTTGATTTTTATCAATTTGATTTTAATCCTCATTCATGGATTCTATCCAAAACCTATCTTAACTTGATTATAAATAGATTATAAGTTCAAATTTAGATAGTAAGGTAGTATTCTCTTGATTAACATTACACACCATTATTATTCTTATTTTTATACTTGCACTCTTGTTACCAATGATCTGAGATTCAAGATGATCTTTTTGAGTTTTCCTAAAAATACCTTTTGAGTCCTTTATCTCCTCAATTTATTCTTTATATTCATCTATCTCTATTATTTATTCATCATTATTTGACTGAGAATATGATTTATTTGTCTCATCAATATTCATATTTGTGATCTCCACTATCTTTTTCAATCTCTTATTGTATCATCTATAGGAAACACTAACTAATGAATATCCCAAGAAAATACCTGTATCAGATCTTGATTCAAATTTGCCTAAGTCTTCCTCATCTCTCTTGATATAACACTTACCTCTAAACACCTTAAAAATTTCAACACTATTAGGTCTACAATTCCATAATTCATATGTATTCTTATCACCATTGATCCTCATTTATCCTTTATTCAAAGTGTAAACATTAATAACCATAGCTTCTCTCTAGTAGCCCTCAGACAATTTTGACTAATTCAACATGGTCTTTATAATTTATTTAATTATTCTATTATTTCTTTTAACCACCTCATTATGTTGAGGTGTTATAGTAGTTAAGAACTATCTTCTTATTCTATTTACCTCATAGAACTCATCAAACTCATTTGACCAAAAATCTCCTCCTTTGTCATACCTAAGTCACTTGATATTAACATTCATCTCATTTTCAACCAAATCCTTGAAATTTTTAAACTTACCCAGAGATTTTGACTTCTCTTTCAAGAATGATACCCAAGTCATTCTTGTGAAGTCATCTATAAACAACATGAAGTAGCTATCACCTTGAATGTTTTGAATCCTTGTAGGACCACATAGATTAGTATGAATTAGTTCTTAAGGTTAGTAGTAGAGTATTCTTTAGACTTGAATATCCTTCTAGTCTGCTTACCATTTTGACATTCCTTGCAAAGAGAATCTATAGGTTTGGAAATTTTGGGCATGTTCACAAACCCCTTGGAGCTGATATTGACCTGATTATCAAAGTTAAGATGACCCAACCTCCTATGACATAGCCAAATTTCATCTAACTTTCTCATAAATCACTTCTCTTTTGTAATCTCATTCAATACATATAATATTGTTATTAGTTATCTTGAATTTGGTAATCATCCTCCTTAATTTTGCTATCCTTATCTCACATCCTTTGTCAAGAAAAGGTAGGGTATGTCCTTGGGTACACATTTGAATTACACTCAACAAGTTGTGTTTCAATCATCTACATATAATAAATTTTATGTCTTGGTCTTCCCATTGTCCAAGCTCAAAGCACCTTTACCAACTAAATTGGTATATGTGTTATCTCTAAACCTCACTAATCCTATAGCTTATCCAAAACTCAAAAGTTTTGATTAATAGATATTTTAAGAACATGAAAATAATATAGTAAAAATGTTTTCTCTGAGAAGAGATGTGATCCAAAACTTACATGTTTTGATTGATAGATATTTCAAGAAAAAAAACACAATAACAATGATTTCTCAGAGAAGAGATGTTTTATTACTCAAGATTATAATACAACTATATGCTTATCTCTAGGAAGAGATGACTAATTTACATTTTAGATTACATCTTAATTTATACACATTTTGAAGGTAGGAGGAGGATGTTTAGGTTCACCAATATTGAGGGAGATTAAGTGGTTTGAATTCCATGATTTACAACAATACAAAATTTGAATAATTACTATTTTTAGAAACTTACTATTTTTAGACTGAACTACTAAAATTGAAATTTGGGGCACTTTCGTTGGGTTTTCAAGGGTTAAAAAATATTGAGCAAAGATTGTTCCATCTCATTTTATTTTTTTCATTATTATCTTTCCAACGATTCAAATGGGGAGTCAATCAGAGCTATGGTGCAAAAGTTATGGCTCCCATAAGATCCATCATCAATTGGGGTAGAATCATCACCTAAATTGTTGCTTAGATCATTCCTACCTCCTTGATAATCATTGGTCTCCATTTCATCAATATTCATGATCAAGTGTGGTAGTTGTGTCTTAATTTTATTCTCTATGAGCCCCTCACCTTGGTGGCTAAGCTGGCCCCTTTTAGCCACCTGATAAAGTAGAATATAGTATCCTCTTGTTGTCTTCATCTAGGTGTCCACAATTTGATCCTCCTCCACTATAGTAAAACTTTTTAGATCAAGATCATCAATGTTTAGTTGTTCTAATATGACTAAAGTGTCTAATAGATGTGGATGATATGGTTTGAGGAGCTTCATGTTGAATATTGGATGCAGACCAAGGTAGGCTGGTAGGTTCAACTCAAAAGCATTTTCTCCAACTTTTTTAATGATGGTGTAGGGACAATATCATAGAGGCCAAAATTTTTTGTGTGGGCCTACAAGTCATTTATTTTGAAGAAACAACCAAACCTTGTCACTTATAATAAAATGGTGCGCAATCCTATGTTTTTCATGATGTTGCTTATACTTCTGATTCATATTCTCTAAGATATCATGAACCTACTACTAGATGTGTTGCATTTTTTCAATGAACTTTATTTATTTTACAACCTTAGTTCTCCCATGAGGTGTGTATTTCATGGTGGAAAATAGAATGGTTATATCAATTGGTGACATGGGTTGGACTTGAAGAAACTTAGAATGGACTATGCTTGGTTGAGATGTGTAGGGCCTGATTGTGTCCATGTTGTATGAAAATAAGCCCTTTATCTCATGTGTGTAGATGTTTAGAGTGATACATCTGAATCATGTGAACAATCAGGTGGTTCACCACTTCAGTTTGACCATCAGTTTATGGATGGAAGGCTATGGACTTTATTAGCTTGGTATCCATCATCTTCCATAGAGTGGCCTAGAAGATGCACAGGAACTTACTATCTATATCTGAGATAATGGACTTGGGGAGACCAAAATGGAGCCATACATGATTAAAATATAGTCGAGTAGTTTCTTCAGTAGATATATTTTTATTACAAGTAATCATGATAGCCATTTTTGAAAAATTATCAAATACAACAAAACTATAGTCCTTACCATGTTTTGAAGTGGGAAAACTTGAGAGAGAATCCATTGAGATAGATTCCCAAGGCCTAGTTAGTTCTAAAAATGGCATGTACAATCCTTGCTTCTTATTCATTGGCTTAGCTATCACACTTAGAGTGCAATATTTGAGGTACCATTCCACATCATTCCACATATGGGGCTAGTAGAAGTGTTTTTGAAGAACTACCAATATCTTCTCTACACCAAAGTGTCCAACTATCCTACTAAAATGTGCTTCCCATATCATCTTCTATTGCTATATAGTTGGAACATAGATGTGCCCCATGTGACAGAGGACATTATATTTTAAATATAAATTATAAACATGTTTACCTTCTTGAAGCTCCTGATATGTATTAGCAAAGGTAGGATCTACTTTATACAAAGCACCCAAAGTGGTACTCTCATGTTTGCATAGGTCAAGAACTATTGTGAGTGTAGTAATTGGGGGGAAACTCAAACAATATATGGCCATATTTGAGCTCCAATTTTTGTGTTTTATTATTAGATGGAATTTATATAGATATGTGGCCCAATTTTATTATCTCACATTTGGATGAATTCAAATGGTCTATGGTTAGTGTGGATGACCATCTCTTTCCCCAAGATGTAGTGTTCCATTGTTTTAAGGCTTGCATAATGTCATAGATCTCCTTGTCATATGTCAAGTATTTCCTAAATGTATCAGTGAAAGTTTCATTATGATATGTAATATCATGTCCATGTTTCATGATGATATCTCCCATGACATATTCAAATGCATCTGTCATCAAATCAAAAGGTTGATGCAAATCTAGCAAGGTAAGAATAGGGGCTGAGCAAAGTCTATTCTTCAAATTATTAAATTCCCTTTGTTGTATTTTTCCCCATTGAAATGTATATTTAGCTCCTCTTTTAGTCACTTGGGTTAGTTACCAAGAAACATGTGAGAATCCAATAAAAAACCTATGATAGAAATTTGCAAGACCCAAGAAGATGTGAAGTTATGTGAGGGTCCTTAGTGTAGGCCATTCTTGAATAACCCAAATCTTCTCTGGATTGACATGGACCCCTTCCTCATTCACAATGTACCCTAGGTACTAACTTATTTTCATCTTGAATGTGTATTTGTCAAGATTTACATACAACTTGTGCTCCCAAAGAGTTTGAATTACCTTAAAAATATGTTTTAGATGTTCCTCCCATGTTCTACTATAGATGAGTATGTCATCTAGGTAGACAACCATGAATGAGTTGGTGAAGGGTCACATGATGTCATCCAACATCCTCATGATGGTTGTAGGTGTGTTAGTCAGGCTAAAAGGCATAACCAACCATTTGAAGATCCCATCCTCAAATTTGAATGCAATATTCTAAACATTAGTGGGATCAATGGGAATTTAGTGATAACTAGATTTGAGATCAATTTTGGTGAAGAACTTCACACCATAGAGTTGGTCTAGTAGGTCATCAATCCTAGGGAAGGAATAGTAATTCTTCATAGTGATTTTATTTAAGGCTTGATAGTTAATTCAAAGCTTCCATGTTCCATCTTTCTTTGGTGCTAGGACAATCAAGCTATCATAGGGTGAAGAACTTGGATTAATGTGATGCTTTTGAATCAATTCCTTAATCTACCTTTTTATCTCATCATTATCTAAAATTTATTTGTGATACATAGGACTATTAGGCAAAGGTGATCATGGGATCAAATCGATAGAATGTTTTACCTAGCAGTGAAGTGGAACTCCTATGGGTGACTTGAATAAGTCATCATATTCCCCTATGATTTGTCCCATCTACTTTTATTGTTGTGTTGATTGTGTAGTCAGGACTCCAACATTGACCTTCTATATTTTTGTGGTTTGACCACCATGAGAATGAATTTTTTTGTCTTCTCCACCAATCTCTTACATTTCTTGGCACTAATCAAGGATATAGATGTGGGAGGTGGTACCTCTAGTACCCTGTAGGACCACATTCCAAGAGTGAGGGTGATTCTTCAGGTTTGTGATTCATAGATGCCATGTTGATCATACATGAATGGTTGATTAAGAAGTACATCACAAACATCTAGATTTACCACATCATACAAGACTTCATCTTGGAAAGGTTTTATTGTATATGAAAGAAGACATTGATGGGTGACATAGAGGTCTCTCCTTGGGCTCAACTATCTAATACTGTATGGCTTTGGGTGAGGCTTCATGGATAGATTTAGACTTTTCACAATTTTATTAGAGATTAAATTCTTTTGACTCCCACTATCAAGAATGAAATGTAGAGGCTTACCTTTTACCCATAATTTTTAGTGAAATAACCTTTCCTTATCATTTGGCTTTTCCTAATGGGTCTGTGATGAAGCAATAATGGTATCAGGCTCAACATCTAAAATCTCTTCTTCATCCTCTCTGACTGTAGGTTGTGTATGAGATAGAACAATAGATGTTGAGTATTGTGACTAAGAAAGTAATGACTTGATGTCTCAACATTCTTATTTGGAGTGAGTTCTAGTTTTTTGGTAATCACACCATTTTCTAGTCTTCCCTTTTTGGGGTTTCTTATCTTGAAACTCCTTTTGCTTCCAATTTTGGCCTCGTGTTTAACCTTCCTTGTCACTTTTCCATTTTGAAGGTTGACTTTTCATATTATTTCTTCCATGTTTCTATTCGATCTTCACTGTAAACTTGTATGCCTCACTAAAGGTTTCTATATTAAAGAGTTCCATTTCCCCTCATATATATCATTGTAGTCCACCATGATATTTGAGAGTCTTATATTTATCACTTTCTTGGATGCCCAATCTCATAGACAGAGAATGATAAATGTTAGTGTAATCTTGAATAGATTGGTCCTTACCTTGGCAAAGTTAGTACCACTGTATATAGAGATCATCATATGCTCCAATGGGATAATATTCTTCCTTTATCACTTCCATAAAATCATCCTAGGTAGGTTCCACCTCAAGGCCAATGCCATATATACTAAACCTCTTTTTATACACTTTCCACCAATTTTTCATGAGAAATGTTGCTTTCAAAAGAGCAAAAGTGATATTTTCTCCATCGGTGAATTTATTTACAGAAAAGTAGGAAGACAATTGATCTAACCAATTTTCTACTACATCAGCATTGATTTTGCCTTCAAATGTAGGGATATCAAAATTCAACTAAACCTTGAAGGGTTTTGGGTCACTAATTAGATGTTCCATGGATGAGGAGCTAGGAAGTGTAGATGAGGAGCTAGAATTTCCCATCAAGATTTGTTGGAGAATTTGGGAAAATTGTTATAGCATCTATGCTTATTACCATTGGAGGGCTTCATTCACCATTTATTTGAAGGGATCAGATGTCTTGGTTTCATCTACCATTTGAAGTCATTTGGAGTAAATAGATGGATATTTTAGAAGCTCTATTTTTTTCCACCCAAGCTTCTTGTAGCTTGACCTTATCCTCGAGATCATACACTCTCAAAACAAACTGCTCTGATACCACTAACCCAAAAATCAAAAGTTTTGATTGAAAAATATTTCAAGAACATGAAAATAATATTATAACAATGATTTATCTAAGAAGAGATGTGATCTAAAACTTAGAATTTTTAATTGACAAATATTTCAAGAACACAAAAATAACACAGTAACAATGATTTCTCTAAGAAGAGATGTTTTATTACTCAAAATTACAATACAACCATATGCTTATCTATGGGAAGAGATGTTTGATTTCCATTTTGGGTTAAATATTCATCTATACACATTTTTAATGTAGGAGGAGGATGTGGAAGGTCACCAATCTCAAGGGAGATTAAGTGGCTCAACTTCTATGATTTACAACAATACAATATTTGAATAATTACTATTTTTAAAAACTTAATATTTTTAGACTGCACTACTAAAATTGAAATTTGGGGCACTTTCATTGGGTTTTTAGGGGTAAAAAACCAATAAATAGAGCTCATGTTATCTTAATGAATTTTACTCATTCTTAGCTTTCCAATGGTTCAAATAGGGAGTCAATCAGAGCTATGGTACAAAAGTTATGGCTCCTAGAATTTTTGTCATCAATTGAGGAAGAACCATCACTCAAATTGTCACCTAAATTATTTCTCAAATCATTCCTCCCTCTTTGAGAATAAATGGTACCCATTGAATCAATATTCCTCATCAAGTATGGTAGTTGTGTTTTGATTTGATTCTCTATGAGACACTCACCTTGGTGACTAAGATGGCCCCTTTTAACCACTTGATAAAGTAACATATAGTGTCCTCTTGTTGTCTTCATCTAGGTGTCCACAATTTGATCCTCCTCCGCTAGATCCAAACTCTATGGATCAAGCTCATAAATGTCTAATTATTCTACTATGACTGAAGTATCCAATAGAGGTGGATGATATGGTTTGAGGAGTTCCATGTTGAATATTGAATGTAGACCAAGGTAGGCTGGTAGGTTCAATTCAAAAGCATTTTCTCCAAATTTTCTATTTATTTTGTAAGGACCATATCATGGAAGCTAATTTTTTTTGTGTGGGCCTACAATTCAATCCTTTTTAAGCCACAACCAAACCTTATCACCCACTACAAAATGGTGTGTAATACTATGTTTGTCATGGAATTACTTATACTTTTGATTCATATTCTCTAAGATGTCATGGAATTATTTCTAGATGTGTTTAATTTATTCAATAAAATTTGTTACTTTTTATACCTTAGATCTCCCATGAGGTGTGTATTCCATTATAGAAAATGGAATGGCTATATCAATTGGTGCCATGGGTTGGAACCCAAAGCATACATGGAAAGGACTATGCTTGGTCAAGCTATGTAGGGCTCGATTATATCCATGTTGTATGCAAAGAAGGCCCTCATCCCATGTGCATGGATGTTTGGAGTGATACATCTGAATCATGTGAACAATCAAGCAATTCACCACTTCTATCTGACCATTAATCTATAGATGGAAGGCTATAGACTTCATTAGCTTGGTATCCATCATATTCCATAGAGTGGACCAAAATATTCTCAAGAACCTACTATCTCTATTTGAGACAATGGACTTGGGGAGACCAAAATGGAGTGATACAAGACTAAAATATAGTTAAGTAGTTTCTTCAATAGATATATTTTTCTTACAAGCAATCATGATAGCCATTTTTGAAAAATGATCAACTACAAAAAAAATATAGTCCTTACCATGTTTTGAAGTGGGAAAACCTAAGAGAAAATCCATTGAGCTAGATTCCCAAGGGTTGGTTGGTTCTTCCAATGGAATTACTATTCGAGGAATTACTAATTTTAGAAACATACTATTTTTAGATTGCACTATTAAAATTGAGATTTGGGGCACTTCCATTAGGTTTTTAGGGGATAAAAAACACCAAGTAGAGATCATGCCATCTAACCAAATCCTCCTCATTCTTAGCTTTCTTATGGTTCAAATAGGGAGTCAATCAGAGATATGGTGCAAAATTAATGGCTCTCAAAATTTCTATCATTAATACGGGTAGAACCATCACCTGAATTTTCACCTAAATTATTTCTTAGATCATTCTTCCCTCCTTGAGAAGAAATGGTCCTTATTGTGTCAACATTCCTCATCAGGTGTGGTAGTTGTGTCTCAATTTGATTCTCTATGAACCAATCACCTTGGTGGCTAAGATGGCACCTTTTGACCACTCAATAAAGTAGATTAGAGTATCCTCTTATTGTATTCATCCAAGTGTACACAATCTGATCCTCCTCTATTAGAGCAAAATTCTATGGATCAAGCTCTTTAATGTCCAAATGTTTTACTACAACTGAAGTGTCTAATAGAGGTGGATGATATGGTTTGAGGATCTCCATGTTGAATATTGGATGTAGACCAAGGTAGGCTAGTAGGTTTGACTCAAAAGCATTTTCTCCAAATTTTCTAGTGATGGTGTAGGGAAAATATTGTAGAGGCCAATTTTTTTTGTTTAGGCCTACAAGTCATTCCTTTTGAAGTTACAACCAAACCTTGTCACTCATAAAAAAATGGTGTGCAATCTTATATTTTTCATGTCATTGATTATACTTCTGATTCATCTTCTCCAAGTTGTCATGAACCTACTACTAGATGTGTTGCATTTGTTCAATGAACTTCATTGTTTTTGCTACCTCAAATCTCCCATGAGGTGTGTATTCCATGGTGGAGAATATAATTACTTTATCAATTGGTGCCATGGGTTGGAACCCAGAAGCAAACATGGAATGAACTATGCTTGGTAGATCTATGTAGGGATCGATTATATCCATGTTGTATAAAAAGAATCTCCTCATCCCATGTGCATGGATGTTTGGAGTGATACATCCAAATCATGTGAATAATCAAGTGGTTGACCACTTTTGTCTGACCATTAGTATGTGGATAGAGGGTTGTGGAATTTATCAGCTTGGTATCCATCATCTTCCATAGAGTGGACCAGAAGACTCTTAGGAATTTGTTATCTCTATCTAAGATAATGGATGTGGGGAGACCAAAATGGAGCCATACATGACTAAAATATAATTGAGCAGTTTCTTTAGTAGATATATTTTTCTTACAAGCAATCATGATAGCTATTTTGGAAAAATGATCAACTACAATAAAAGTACAATCCTTGCCATGTTTTGAAGTGGGAAAACTTGAGAATAAATACATTGAGATAGATTCCCATGGATTTGTTAGTTCTGGAAATGGAATTACTATTTTTAGAAACATACTATTTTTAGACTTCACTACAAAAATTGAAATTTGGGGAACTTACATTAAGTTTTCAAGGGTAAAAAATAATAGAGTAAAGCTCATGAAATCTCACTATATTCTCCTCATTCTTAGCTTTCTAATGATTCAAACAAGGAGTCAATCGGAGCTATGGTGCAAAATTTATGGCTCTTAGAAGTTCTTTCATCAATTGGGGTGGAGCTATCACCCAAATTGTCACCTGAATTATTGCTCAGATTATTCATCCCTCCTTGAGAATAAATGGTACCCATTGCATAAATATTCCTCATTAGGTGTGGTAGTTGTGTCTTAATTTGACTCTCTATGAGACACTCACATTGGTAGCTAACATTTCCCCTATTGACCACTTGATAAAGTAGAATAGAGCATCCTCTTATTGTCTTCATCTAGGTGTCCATAATCAGATCCTCCTCCACTGGAGCAAAACTCTATAGATCAAGCTCATCAATGCCAAGTTATTTTGATATGACTAAAGAGTCCAATAGAGGTGGATGATATGGTTTGAGGAGTTCCATGTTGAATATTGGATGCAGACCAAGGTAGGCTGGTAGGTTCAAATCAAAATCATTTTCTCCAACTTTTTCATTGATTGTGTAGGGACCATATCGTAGAGGTTAATTTTTTTTGTATGGCCCTATAAGTCATTCCTTTTGAAGCTGTAACCAAATCTTGTCACCCAAAATAAAATGGTGTGAAATCCTATGTTTGTCATGGTGTTATTTATACTTTTGATTCATCTTCTCCAAGATTTTATGAAGCTACTACTAGATGTATTACATTTGTTTAATGAACTTTGTTGCTTTTTCTATCTCAAATCTCTAATGAGTTGTATATTCTATGATAGAGAATGGAATGGCTATATCAATTGGTGATATGGGTTGGAACCCAAAGCATACCTAGAATGGAATATACTTGGTGAAGTTGTGCAGGGCCTGATTGTATCCATGTTGTATGAAAAAAAGCCCCTCATCCCATGTGCATAGATGTTTGGAGTGGTACATCTGAATCATGTGAATAATTAAGCAATTCACCACTTATATTTTACCATCAATCTATAGATGGAAGGCTATGGAATTTATTAGCTTGATATCCATCATCTTCCATAGAGTGACCTAGAAGATGCACAAGAACTTACTATCTCTATCTGAGACAATGGACTTGGGGAGACCAAAATGGAGCCATACATGATTAAAATATAGTTGAGTAGTTTCTTCAGTAGATATATTTTTATTACAAGTAATCATGATAGCCATTTTTAAAAAATGATCAACTACAAAAAAAATATAGTACTTGCCATGTTTTAAAGTGGGAAAACCTAAGATAAAATCCATTGAGATAGATTCTAAAGGCCTGGTTAGTTTTGGTAATGGAATTACTATTCGAGGAATTACTATTTTTAAAAACTTACTATTTTTAGACTGCACTATTAAAATTAAAAATTTGGGCACTTACATTGGGTTTTTGGGGGTCAAAAACCACTAATAAAATATCATGCCATCTCACCATGTTTTACTAATTCTGATCTTTCCAATGGTTTAAACGGGGAGGCAACAGGAGCTATGGTGAAAAAGTTATGGTTCCTAGAAGTTGCATCATCAATTAGGGTAAAACCATCACCTGAATTGTCACCTAAATTATTGCTCAGATCATTCCTCCCTCTTTAAAAATAAATGGTCCCCATTACATAAATATTCCTCATTAGGTGTGGTAGTTGTGTCTTAATTTGATTCTCTAAGAACCACTCACCTTGGTGGCTAAGCTAGCCCCTTTTGACCACCTAATAAAGTGGAATAGAGTGTCCTCTTATTGTCTTCATCTAGGTGTCCATAATTTGATCACCCTCCACTGGAGCAAAACTTTATGGATCAAGCTCATTAATGTCTAGTTGTTCTTCTATGACTAAAGTTTCTAACTGAGGTGGATGATATGGTTTGAGGAGTTCCATGTTGAATATTAGATGCAGACCAAGGTAGGCTAGTAGGTTTAACTCAAAAGCATTTTCTCCAAATTTTTTGGTGATGGTGTAGGGACCATATCTTAGAGGCCAAAATTTTCTATATGGACCTATAATTTTTTCCTTTTGAAGCTAAAACTAGACCTTGTCACCTATAGTAAAATGGTGTGTAATCTTATGATTTTCATGGCATTGATTATACTTCTAATTCATCTTCTCCAAGATGTCATGAACCTATTATTGGAGGTGTTGTATTTCTTCAATGGAATTTTTTGTTTTTATTGCCTCAGATCTCCCATGAGGTGTGTATTCCATGGTGGAGAATGTAATGACTATATCAATAGGTGCCATGGGTTGGATCTTGAAGCATACTTGGAGTGGATTTTGCTTGGTCAAGATGTGTAGGGTCTAATTGTATCCATGTTGTATGAAAAGAAGCTCCTCATCTCATGTGCATTAATTTTTGGAGTGATACATCTGAATCATGTGAACAGTCAAGTGGTTCACCACTTTTGTCTAACCATTAGTTAGTATATGCAAGGCTATAGATTCCATCAACAAGGTATCCATAATCTTCTATAGAGTGGACTAGAAGATGCTAAAAAACTTGCTATCTCAATTTGAGATAATTTATTTAGGGAGACCAAAATGGAGCCTTACATGACTAAAATATAGTTAAGCAGTTTCTTCAATAGATATATTTTTCTTAAAAGCAATCATGATAGCCATTTAAAAAAAATGATCAACTATAACAAAAATATAGTCCTTTCCATGTTTTGAAGTGGGAAAACTTAAAAGAAAATCTATTGAGATATATTCCCAAGGCTTAGTTGGTTCTGGCAATAGAATTACTATTTTTAGACTACACTACTAAAATTAAAATTTGGGGAACTAACATTGGGTTTTTGAGGGTCAAAAACAATTAAGTAAAGATTATGCCATCTCATCGCATTCTCCTCATTCTTAGCTTTCTAATAGTTCAACGGGGAGTCAATCAGAGCTATGGTGTAAAAGTTATAACTCTCAAACATTTTGTCATTAATTAGGGTAGAACCATCACCTAAATTGTCACCTAAATTGTTGCTTGGATCAATCCTCCCTCCTTAAGAAGCAATGGTCCCTATTGCATCAATATTCCTCATCAAGTGTGGTAGTTATGTATTAATTTGATTCTCTGTGAGCCACACACCTTGGTGGCTAAGCTGGCCCCTTTTGACCACTTGATAAAGTAGAATAGAGCATCATCTTGTTGTCTTCATCTGAGTGTCCACAATCTGATCCACCTCTACTAAAATAAATTCTATAGATCAAGCTCATTAACATCCAATTTTTTTCTACGACTGAAGTATCTAATAGAGGTGGATGATATGGTTTGAGGAGCTCCATATTGAATATTGGATAGAAACCAAGGTAGGATGGTACATTCAACTCAAAATAATTATATCCAATTTTCTTAGTGATGGTGTAGGGAACATATCGTATAGGCTACATTTTTTTATGTGGGTCTGTAAGTCATTCCTTTTGAAGATGCAACCAAACCTTGTCACCCACAAAAAATGGTGTGTAATCTTATGATTATCATGGCATTACTTATACTTCTGATTCATCTTTTCCAATATGTCATGAACCTATTGTTTGATGTGTTGCATTTGTTCAATGAACTTTATTGCTTTTGCTACCTTAGATCTCCTATGAGGTGTGTATTCCATGGTGGATAATGGAATGGCTATATCAATTAGTGCCATGTGTTGAAACCTAAAACATACTTGGAATGGATTTTTCTTAGTTTAACTATTTAGGGCTTGATTATATCTATTTTGTATGAAAATAAGCCCCTCATCCCATGTGCATGGATGTTTAGAGTGATACATCTGAATCATGTGAACAATTAAGTGGTTCACCATTTCTATCTAACCATTAGTCTATGGATGGAAGGTTATGGACTTCATTAGCTTGTTATCCATCATCTTCCATAGAGTAGACCATAATATGCTTTGGAGCTTGCTATCTCTATTTGAGACAATGGACTTGGGGAGAAAAAAATGTAGCCATACATGACTAAAGTATAGTTGAGCAGTTTCTTCAGTAGATATATTTTTCTTATAAGTAATCATGATAGATATATTTTTAAAATGATCAACTACAAAAAAAATATAGTCATTACTATGTTTTGGAGTGGATAAACCTAAGAGAAAATCCATTGAGATAGATTCCCAAGGCCTAGTTTGTTTTGGCAATGGAATTACTATTTGAGGAATTACTATTTTTAGAAACTTATTATTTTTAGACTACACTACTAAAATTTAAATTTGGGGCACTTACATTGGGTTTTCAAGGGACAAAAAACACCAAGCAGAGCTTGTGCCATCTTAACACATTCTCCTCATTCTTATCTTTTCAATGATTCAAATGGGGAGTCAACAAAGCTATGGTGAAAAAGTTATAGCTCCCAAAAGTTTCATCATCAATTGGGGTAGAACCATCACCCAAATTATCACCTAAATTTTTTCTCAAATCATTCCTCCCTCCTTGAGAAGTAATGGTCCCCATTGCATCAATATTCCTCATTAGGTGTGTCAATTTTATCTTAATTTGATTCTCTATGAGCCACTCACCTTGGTGGCTAAGCTGGCCCCTTTTGACCACTTGATAAAGTAGAATAGAGCATCCTCTTTTTGTCCTCATTTAGGTATCCATAATTTGATCTTACTCCAATGTAGCAAAACTCTACAGATCAAGCTCATTAATGTCTATTTGTTTTACTATGACTAAAGTGTCCAATAGAGGTGGATGATATGTTTTGAGGAGCTCCATGTTGAATATTGGATGCAGACCAAGGTAGGCTGGTAGGTTTAACTCAAAAGATTTTTCTCCAACTTTTATGGTGATGGTGTAGGGACCATAACTAGAGGCTGAATTTTTTTGTGTGGGCCTACAAGTCATTCATTTTGAAGCTGCAACCAAACCTTATCACCCACAAAAAAATGGTGTGCAATCCTATGTTTGTCATCATGTTGCTTATACTTTTGATTCATCTTCTCTAAGATTTCATGAACCTATTGCTGGATGTGTTGTATTTGTTTAATGAAATTTATTATTTTTACTACCTCAGATCTCCCATGAGGTGTGTATTCCATGGTGGAGAATAGAATGACTATATTAATTGGTGTCATGGGTTAAAACTCAAATCATACTTAGAATGGACTATGCTTGGTTAAGTTATGTAGGGATTGATTGTATCCATGTTATATGAAAAGAATCCCCTCATCCCATGTGTATGGATGTTTAGAGTGAACCATCTAAATCATGTAAACAATCAAGTGGTTCACCACTTCTATCTGACCATCAATCTGTGGATGGAAGGCTCTAGTCTACATCAACTTGGTGTCCATCATCTTCCATAGAGTGGAATAGAAGATGCTCATGAACCGACTATCTCTATCTGAGACAATGGACTTGGGGAGACCAAAATGGATCCATACATGACTAAAATATAGTTGAGCAGTTTCTTTAAGAGATATATTTTTCTTACAAGCAATCATGATAGCCACTTTCTAAACATGATCAACTAAAATAAAAATATAGTCCTTGATATATTTTGAATTGGTTAAGTCTGAGATAAAATCCATTGAGATAGATTCCTAATGCCTGGTTGGTTATGACAATGGATTTACTATTTGAAGAATTATTATTTTTATAAACTTACTATTTTAGATTGTACTACTAAAATTGAAATTTGGGGCCCTTTTATTTGGTTTTTTGGGGTTAAAAACCATCATGCATAGCTCATGCCATCTCACCACATTCTTAGCTTTCCATTAGTTCAAACGGGGAGTCAATTAGAGCTATGGTGCAAAATTTATGTCTCCCAAAAGTTTTGTCATCAATTGGGGTAGAACCATCACCTTAATTGTTTCTCAGATCATTCCTCCCTCCTTGAAAAGCAATGGTCCCCATTGCATCAATATTCCTCATTGTGGCAGTTGTGTCTTAATTTGATTATTTATGATCCATTCACCTTGGTGGCTAAGCTGGCCCCTTTTGACCACTCGATAAAGTAGAATAAAGCATGCTCTTGTTGTCTTCATCCAGGTGTCCACAATCTGATCCTCCTCTGCTAGAGTAAAAATCTTTAGAACAAGCTCATTAATGTATAATTGTTCTAATAAGACTAAAATGTCTAATAGAGGTGGATGATATGGTTTGAGGAGCTCCATGTTGAATATTAGATGCTGACTAAGGTAGGATGGTAGGTTAAACTCAAAAGCATTTTCTCCAACTATTTTGGTGATGGTGTAGGGACCATATTGTAGAGGCTAATTTTTTTTGTGTGGGCCTACAAGTCATTCCTTCTAAAGATACAACCAAACCTTGTCACCCACAACAAAATGGTGTATAATTATATGTTTTTCATGGTGTTGCTTATACTTTTGATTCATCTTCTCCAAGATATCATGAACTTACTGCTAGATGTGTTAAATTTGTTCAATGAACTTTTTTGCTTTTATTACCTCAGATCTCTTATGATGTGTATATTTCATGGTGGAGAATGGAATGTCTATATCAATTACTACTATGGGTTGGAACCCAAAGCATAATTGGAATGGACTATGCTTGGTCAAGCTGTGTATGGCCTAATTGTATCCATTTTGTATGAAAATAATCCCCTCATCCCATGTATGTGGATGTTTAGAGTGACACATCTGAATATTTTGAATAATCAAGCAATTCACCACTTTTTTATGACCATTAGTCTATGGATAGAAGGATGTGGAATTCATTAGCTTGGTATCCATCATCTTTCAAAGAGTGGACAAGAAGATGCTTAGGAACCTACTATCTCTATCTGAGACAATGGACTTGGGGAGACTAAAATGGAGCCATACATGAATAAAATATAGTTGAGTAATTTCTTTAGCAGATATATTTTTCATATAAGTAATCATGATAGCCATTTTTGAAAAATGATCAACTACAACAAAAATATAGTTCTTGCCATGTTTTGAAGTGGTCAAAATTGAGAGAAAATCCATTGAGATAGATTCTGAAGGCCTGGTTGGTTCTAGTAATAGAATTACTATTCGAGGAATTATTATTTTAGAAACTATTTTTAAACTATACTACTAAAACTAAAATTTTGGACACTTCTATTGGGTTTTCATGGGTCAAAAACCATTAAGAAAAGCTTGTGCCATCTTGCCACATTATCCTCATTCTTAGCTTTCAAATGGTTTAAATGGGGAATCAATTAGAGATATGGTGCCAATATTATGGCTCTCAAAAGTTTCATCATCAATTAGGGTAGAACCATCACTTGAATTATTTCTTGGATCATTCCTCCATCCTTGAGAAGCAATGGTCCCCATTGTGTCAATATTCCTTGTCAAGTGTGGTAGTTGTGTCTTAATTTGATTCTCTATGAGTCACTCACCTTGGTGGCTATGTTGGCCACTTTTGACCACCTGATAAAGTAGAATAGAGTATCCTTTTGTTGTCTTCATCCAGGTGTCAATAATTTGATCCTCTTCCAATGGAGCAAAACTCTATGGATCAAGCTCATCAATGTCTAATTGTTCTACTACAACTGAAGTGTCTAACAAAGCTAGATGATATGGTTTGAGGAGCTCCACATTGAATATTAGATGCATATGAAGGTAGGTTGGTAGGTTCAACTCAAAAGTATTTTCTTCAAATTTTTAGGTGATGGTGTAGGGTCCAAATCATAGAGGCCAATTTTTTTTGTGTGGGCCTACAAGTCATTCCTTTTGAAGATACAACCAAACCTTATCACCCACAACAAAATGGTGTGTAATCCTATATTTGTCATGGCATTGTTTATACTTACGATTTATCTTCTCTAAGATGTCATGAACCTATTACTAGATATGTTGTATTTATCCAATGAAATTTGTTGTTTTTGCTACCTCATATCTCCCATTAGGTGTGTATTCTATGGTAGATAATGGAATAGCTATATCAATTAGTGCTATGGGTTATAACCTAAATCATACTTTGAATGGACTATGCTTCATCGAGTTATGCAGGGCCTGATTATATCCATGTTATATGAAAAGAAGATCCTCATCCCATGTTCATGGATGTTTGGAGTGATACATCTGAATCTTGTGAACAATCAAGTAGTTCACCACTTATATCTGACCATCAGTCTATGGATGGAAGGTTTTGGACTTCATTAGCTAGGTATCCATCATCTTCCATAGAGTGGACCAGAAGATGCTTAGGAACCTATTATCTCTATCTAACACAATGGACTTGGGGAGACTAAAATGGAGTTATACATGACTAAAATATAGTTGAGTAGTTTATTTAGTTGACATATTTTTCTTACAAGTAATCATGATAGCCATTTTTGAAAAATGATCAACTACAACAAAAATACAATCCTTATCATGCTTTAAAGTGGGCAAACTTGAGAGAAAATCCATTGAGATAGATTCCCAAGGCCTAGTTGGTTCTAGAAATGGAATTACTATTCAAGGAATTACTATTTTTAGATTACACTACTAAAATTGAAAATTGGGTTTTTAGGTGTCAAAAAACATTGAGTAGAGCTCGTAACATCTCAATGCATTATCATCAGTCTTATCTTTGCAATGGTTCAAATGGGGACTCAATCAAAGCTATGATGTAAAATTTAAGGCTCCTAGAAGTTTTGTCATAAATTGGGGTAGAACCATCACCCAAATTGTGACCTGAATTGTTGCTCAGATCATTCCTCCCTACTAGAGAAGTAATGGTCCCCATTACATCAATATTCCTCATCAACTGTGGTAGTTGTGTCTTAATTTGTTTCTCTATGAGCCACTCACCTTGGTAGCTAAGTTGGCCCCTTTTGACCACATGATAAAGTAGAATAAAGCATCTTCTTATTGTCTTCATCTAGGCATCCACAATCTGATCCTCCTCTACTAGATCAAAAATCTATAGATCAAGCTCATCAATGTCTAGTTATTTTGGTATGACTAAGGTTTCCAATAGAGGTGGATGTTATGTTTTGTGGAGCTCCACATTAAATATTAGATGTAGACCAAGGTAGGTTGGTAGGTTTAACTCAAAATAATTTTCTCCAACTTTTCTAGTGATGGTGTAGGGACCATATTGTAGAGGCCAAATTTTTCTATGTGGGCCTATAAGTTGTTCTTTTTGAAGCTACAATGAAACTTTGTCACCAATAGAAAAATGGTGTACAATCCTATGTTTTTCATGGCATTGATTCATCTTCTCCAAGATGTCATAAACATACTACTGTATCTATTGCATTTGTTCAATAAACTTTGTTGCTTTTCTTACTAGATCTAGGTATGTCTTCCATAGTAGAGAATGGAATGGCTATATCAATTAGAACCATGGGTTGGAACCCAAAGCATACCTAGAAAGGATTGTGCTTAGTTGAGTTGTGTAGGGCCTAATTGTATCCATGTTGTATGAAAAGAATCCCCTCATCCCATGTGCATTGATATTTGGAGTGATACACCTAAATCATGTGAAAAATCAAGTGGTTCACCACTTCTATCTAACCATTAATCTATGGATGGAAGGTTATGGAATTCATCAAATTGGTATCCATCATCTTGCATAGAGTGGATGAGAAGATACTTAGGAACCTACTATCTCTATTTGAGATAATGGACCTTGGAAGACAAAAATAGAGCCATACATGATTAAAATATAGTTAGGCAGTTTTTTTAGCAGATATATTTTTCTTACAAGCAATCATGATAGCCATTTTAAAAAAATGATCAACTACAACAAAAATATAGTATTTTCCATGTTTTAAAGTGGGAAAACCTAAGACAAAATACATTGAGATAGATTCCCAAGGCCTAGTTGTTTCTGTAAATGGAATTACTATTTGAAGAATTACTATTTTTGGAAACTTACTATTTTTAGATTGCACTGCTAAAATTAAAATTTAAGGCACTTATATAAGGTTTTATGGGGTCAAAAATAATTAATCAAAGTTCATGCCATCTCAATGCATTCTTATCATTCTTATCTTTCTAATGGTTCAAATGGGGAGTCAATTGGAGCTATGGTGCAAATGTTATGGCTCTTAGAAGTTACATCATTAATTAGAGTACAACCATCACCCAAATTATCACCTGAATTATTGCTCAGATCATTCCTCCCTTATTGATAAGTAATGGTCTCCATTCCATTAATATTCCTCATCATGTGTGGTAATTATGTCTTAATTTGATTCTCTATGAGCCACTCACCTTGGTGGCTAAGCTGGCCCCTTTTGACCACTTGATAAAGTGAAATAGAGTGTCCTCTTGTTGTCTTCATTGATGTGTCCATAATATGATCCTCCTCTACTAGAGCAAAACTCTATAGATCGAGCTCATCAATGTCTAGTTGTTTTTCTATGACTAAAGTGTCCAATAGAGGTGGATGATATGGTTTGTGGAGCTCCATGTTGAATATTAGATGAAGACCAAGGTAGGCTAGTAGATTCAACTCAAAAGCATTTTATCCAACTTTTATGGTGATGATGTAGGGACCATATCCTAGAGGCCAAATTTTTTGTGTGGGCCTACAAATTGTTTCTTTTGAAGCCATAACCAAACCTTGTCACCCATAGTAAAATGGTGTGTAATCCTATGTTTGTCATGGTATTGCTTATACTTTTGATTCATCTTCTCCAAGATGTCATGAACCTGCTACTAGATGTGTTGCATTTGTTTAATGATTTTTTTCTTTTTCTACCTTAAATCTCCCATGAGGTGTGAATTCCATGGTGGAGAATGAAGTGGCTATATCAATTGGTGCCATGGGTTGGAAACTAGAGCATACTTTGAATAGACTATGCTTGGTTGATCTATGCAGGGCCCAATTGTATCCATATTATATGAAAAGAAACCCCTCTTCCCATGTGTATGGATGTTTAGAGTGATATATCTGAATCATGTGAATAATCAAGTGATTCAACACTTCTATCTGACCATCATTCTATGGATACAAGGCTATAGACTTCATCAGCTTGGAATCCATCATATTCCATACAGTGAACAAGAATATGCTCATGAACCTGATATCTCTATCTAAGATAATGGACTTAGGGAGACCAAAATAGAGCCATACATGAATAAAATATAGCTGGGTAGTTTCTTCAGTAGATATATTTTTCTTATAATCAATCATGATAGCCATTTTTGAAAAACTATCAACTAAAATAAAAATATAGTCCTTACCATGTTTTGAAGTGGGCAAACCTGAGATAAAATCCATTAAGATAGATTACTAAAGCCTGGTTGGTTCTGGTAATATAATTACTATTTTCAAAAACATAATATTTTTAGACTACCCTACTAAAATTAAAATTTGAGGCACTTCCATTAGGTTTTTTGTGGTAAAAAACCATCAAGTGGAGATTCTGCCATCTCACCATGTTATCCTCATTCTTCACTTTCTAATGGTTCAATTGGGGAGTCAATTAGAGCTATGATTTAAAATTTATGGCTCTTGGAAGTTCCACTATCAATTAGAGTAGAACGATCACTCAAACTATCCCCTAAATTATTGCTCAGATCATTCTTCCCTCCTTGAGAAGAAATGGTTCCCATTGCATCAATATTCCTCATAAGGTGTGGCATTTGTGTCTTAATTTGATTCTCTATGAGCCACTCACCTTAGTGGCTAAAATTTCCCCTTTTGAGCACTCGATAAAATAGAATAGAGTGTCCTCTTGTTGTCTTCATCCAGGTGTCCACAATTTGATCCTCCTCCACTAGAGCAAAACTCTATGGATCAAGCTAATCAATTTCTAATTATTTTTATATGACTGAAGTGTCTAACAAAGGTTGATGATATGGTTTGAGGAGCTCTACATTGAATATTGGATGTAGACAGAGATAGGCTAGTAGGTTTAACTCAAAATCATTTTCTCCAAATTTTTTAGTGATGGTGTAGGGACCATATTGCAAAGGCTAAATTTTTCTATGTCAGCCTTCAAGTCATTATTTTTAAAGCCACTACCAAATCTTATCACCCATATCAAAATGGTGTGAAATCCTATGTTTATCATGGCATTGCTTATACTTTTGATTCATCTTCTCCAAGATGTCATTAACCTATTGTTGGATGTTTTGCATTTGCTCAATGAAATTTGTTACTTTTATTACCTTAGATCTCCCATAAGGTGTGTATTCCATGGTGAAAAATGGAATGGATATATAAATTATTGCCATGGTTGGAACCTAAAGCATACTTGGAATGGACTATGCTTGGTCAAGCTATGTATGGCATGATTGTATCCATATTGTATGAAAAGAAGTGACTCATCCCATGTGCATGGATGTTTGGAGTGATACATCTAAATCATGTGAATAATCAAGTAGTTCACCACTTCTATCTAAGCATCAATTTATGGATGAAAGGATGTGGACTTCATAAGCTTGGTATCCATCATCTTTCATAGAGTGGACCAGAAGATGCTTAGGAAATTGTTATCTCTATATGAGACAATGGACTTGGGGAGACCAAAATGGAGCCTTACATGACTAAAATATATTTGAGCATTTTTTTAGTAGATATATTTTTATTACAAGCAATCATGATAGCCATTTTTGAAAAATGATCAACTACAACAAAAATATAGTACTTACCATGTTTTGAAGTGGACAAACTTGAGAGAAAATCCATTGAGACAAATTTCCAAGGCCTGGTTGGTTCTGGCAATGGAATTACTATTTGAGGAATTACTATTTTTAAAAACTTACTTTTTTTAGACTGCACGACTAAAAATGAAATTTGGGGAACTTCTATTGGGTTTTTAGGGGTAAAAAAACATCATGTAGAGCTCATTCCATCTCACCATGTTCTCCTCTTTTTTATCTTTCTAATAGTTAAAATGGGAAGTTAATCAGAGCTATGGTGCAAAAGTTATGGATCCCAAAGGTTCCATCAGCAATTAGGGTAGAATTATCACCCAAATTGTCACCTAAATTGTTGCTTGGATTATTCCTCCCTCCTTGAGAAGTAATGGTATCCATTGTGTCAATATTCCTCATTAGGTGTGTCTTAATTTTATTATTTATGAGCCACTCACCTTGGTGGCTAAGCTGGCCCCTTTTGACCACATGATAAAGTGGAATTGAGAATCCTCTTATTGTCTTCATCTAGGTGTTTATAATCTGATTCTCCTCCACTGGAGAAAAACTCTATAGATCAAGCTCATCAATGTCTAGTTATTCTACTATGATTGAAGTGTGTAAAAGTGGTGGATGATATAGTTTGAGGAGATCCATATTGAATATCGGATGCAGACCAAGGTAGGCTAGTAGATTCAAATCAAAAGCATTTTCTTCAACTTTTTTGGTGACGATGTAGGGAGCATATCATAGAGGCTGAATTTTTCTATGTGGGCTTACAAGTCATTCCTTTTGAAGCTGCAACCAAACCTTGTCACCCATAAAAAAATGGTGTGTAATACTATATTTATCATGGCATGTCTTATACTTCTAATTCATCTTCTCCAAAATTTCATGAACCTATTGATGGGTGTGTTGCATTGGTTTAATGAACTTTGTTGATTTTAGTACCTCAGATCTCTTATGAGGTGTGTATTCCATGGTGGAGAATGGAATGACTATATCAATTAGTGCCATGAGTTATAACCTAAAGCAAACTTGGAATGGACTATTCTTAGTCAAGTTGTACAGGGATTGATTGTATCCATGTTGTATGAAAAGAAGCCCCTCATCCCATGTGCATGGATTTTTGGAGTGATACATCTGAATCATGTGAACAATCAAGTGATTCACCACTTTTGTCTAACCATTAGTCTATGGATGGAATGTTGTGGACTTCATTAGCTTGGTATCCATCATCTTCCATAGAGTAGATCAGAAGATGCTCAAGAACATGCTATCTCTATCTGAGACAATGGACTTAGGGGAGAACAAAATGGACCCATACATGACTAAAATATAGTTCAACAGCTTCTATAGTAGATATATTTTTCTTACAAGAAATCATGACAGACATTTTTGAAAAATGATCAAATACAACAAAAAAACAATACTTTCCATGTTTTGAATTTGACAAACCTGAGAGAAAATCCATTGGGATAGATTCCTGAGGTTTGGTTGGTTCTGGCAATGGAATAACTATTCCAAGAATTACTATTTTTAGATTGCACTAATAAAATTGAAATTTGAGGCACTTACATTGGGTTTTTGGGGGGACAAAACCACCAAGTGAAGCTCATGCCATCTCACCATGTTCTCCTCATTTTCATATTTCTTACAATTCAAATGGGGACTCAATCAGAGATATGGTGCAAAAGTTATGGCTCACAAAAGTTTTATCATTAATTGGAATAAAACCATCACCTAAATTATCACCTAAATTATTGCTTGAATAATTCCTCCCTCCTTGAGAAGAAATGGTTTCCATTAAATCAATATTCCTCATCAGGTTTGGTAGTTGTGTCTTAATTTGATTCTCTATGAGCCACTTACCTTGGTTGCTAAGCTGGCCCCTTTTGACCACCTGATAAAGTGGAATAGAGCATCCTCTTATTATCTTCATCAAGGTGTCCACAATCTGATCCTCCTCCATTAGATAAAAACTCTATGGATCAATCTCATCAATGTCTAATTATTTTTCTATGACTAAAGTGTCTAACAGAGGTAGATGTTATGGTTTGAGGAGATCCACATTGAATATTAGATACAAACCAAGGTACGCTGGTAGGATTAACTCAAAAGCTTTTTTTCCAACTTTTCTAGTGATGGTGTAAGGACCATATCATAGAGGTCATATGTTTTTGTGGGGGATTTCAAGTCATTCCTTTTGAAGTTATAACCAAACCTTGTCATCCACAAAAAAATGGTGTATAATCCTATGTTTGTCATGGTATTGCTTATACTTTTGATTCATCTTCTCCAAGATGTCATGAACCTAATGCTAGATGTGTTTCATTTTTTCAATTAACTTTGTTTCTTTTGCTTAGGAACATACTATCTCTATTTGAGACAATGGACTCAAGGAGACCAAAATGGAGCCATACATGACTAAAATATAGTTAAGTAGTTTCTTCAGTAGATATATTTTACTTACAAGCAATCATGATAGTCATTTTTGAAAAAAAATAAAATAAAAAGAATACATTCCTTGCCATGTTTTGAAGTGGTCAAACTTGAGAGAGAATCCATTGAGATAGATTCCTAAGGCCTAGTTGGTTCTAGCACTGGAATTACTATTTGAGGAATTACTATTTTTAAAAACATACTATTTTTAGACTGTACTACTAAAATTGAAATTTACAGAACTTCCATTAGGTTTTTAGGGGATAACAACTATAGATCAAATCTTTTGCCATCTCTCTAAATTCTCCTCATTCTTATATTTCCAATGGTTCAAATGAGGAGTCAATCAGAGCTATGGTGCAAAAGTTATGGCTCCCAATTTTTTTTTCATCAATTGGGGTAGAACTGTCACCTTAATTATCACTTGAATTATTTCTAGGACCATTCCTCCCTCCTTGAGAATCAATGGTCCCCATTACATCAATATACATCATCAGATGTGGTAGTTGTGTCTTAATTTTATTCTCTATAAGCCACTCACCTTGGTGGCTAAGATGGCCCATTTTGACAACTTGATAAAGTAGAATAGAGCATCCTCTTGTTGTCTTCATCGAGATGTCAACAATTTGATCCTCCTCCACTAGAGAAAAAATCTATGGATCAAGATCATCAATGTCTAATTGTTTTTCTATAACTAAAGTGTTTAAAAGAGGTGGATGATATGGTTTGAGGAGATCCATATTGAATATTGGATGCAGACCAAGGTAGGCTAGTAGGTTCAATTCAAAATCATTTTCTCTAACTTTTTTGGTGATGGTTTATGGACCATATCACAGAAACCAATTTTTTTTGTGTGAGCTTGCAAGTCATTCTTTTTGAAGTCACAACAAAACTTTATCACCCATAGCAAAATTGTGTGCAATCTTATGTTTTTCATGGTGTTACATATACTTCTGAATCATATTCTCCAAGATGTTATGAACCTACTGCTACATGTGTTGCATTTTTTCAATGAACTTTGTTGCTTTTGATGCCTTAGATCTCCCATTAGGTGTGCATTCCATGGTGGAGAATGAAATGGCTATATCAATTGGTGCCATGGGTTGGAACCCAAAGTATACTTAGAATGGATTGTGCTTTGTTAAGCTATGTAGGGCCCAATTTTATCCATGTTGTATGATAAGAAGCCCCTCATCCCATGTTCATATATTTTTGGAGTGATACATTCAAATCATGTGAACAATCAAGTGGTTCACCACTTTTGTCTGACCATCAGTCTGTGGATGGAAGGTTGTGGACTTCATCAGCTTATTATCCATCATATTCCATAGAGTGGACCAAAATATGCTTAGGAACCTGCTATCTCTATTTGATACAATGGACTTGGGGATACCAAAATGGAGCCATAAATGAATAAAATATAGTTGAGCAATTTTTTCAATAGATATATTTTTTTACAAGTAATCATGATATCCATTTTTGAAAAACAATCAACTATAACAAAAAAATGGTCCTTTCCATGTTTTGAAGTGGGCAAACTTGAGAGAAAATGCACTAAGATAGATTCCCAAGGTCTAGTTGGTTCTGGCAATGAAATTACTATTTGAGGAATAACTATTTTTAGAAACTTACTATTTTTAGACTATAATACTAAACTTTAAATTTGGGACACTTCCATTACATTTTTAGTGGTAAAAAACCACTGAGCAAAGCTCCTACCATCTCACCATGTTTTCCTTATTCTTAGCTTTCTAACAGTTCAAACAAGGAATCAATCAGAGCTATGGTGCAAAAGTTATGGTTCCCAAAAGTTTCATCATTTATTAGGGTAGAAAAATTGCTTGAATTATCACATGAATTATTACTCAGAACATTCCTCCCTCCTTGAGAAGTAATGGTCCCCATTATATCAATATTCCTCATTAGGTGTGGTAGTTATGTCTTAATTTGATTCTCTATGAGCCACTCATCTTAGTGCCTAAGCTGGCTCCTTTTGACCACCTGATAAAGTTAGAATAGAACATCCTCTTTTTGTCTTCATCTAGGTGTCCATAATCTGATCCTCCTCCATTAGAGCAAAACTCTGTGGATCAAGCTCATCAATGTCTAGTTGTTTTACTATGGCTGAAGTGTCCAATAGAGGTAGATGATATGGTTTGAGGAGATCCACATTGAATATTGAATGTAGATGAAGGTAAGCTAGTAGGTTTAACTCAAAAGTATTTTCTCCAATTTTTTTGGTGATGGTGTATGGACCATATCATAGAGGCCATTTTTTTTGTTTTGGCCTACAAGTTGTTTCTTTTGAAGCCGCAATCAAACCTTTTCACCCACAAAAAAATGGTGTATAATCCTATGTTTGTCATGGCATTACTTATACTTTTGATTAGTCTTCTTCAAGATGTCATGAACTTGCTATTAGATGTGTTGCATTTGTTAAATGAACTTTGTTGATTTTTATTTTTTTAGATCTCCCATGAGATTTGTATTCCATGGTGGAGAATGGAATGGCTTTGGAACCCAAAGCATACATGAAATTAACTATGCTTGGTGGAGCTATGTAGGGTATGATTATATATATGTTGTATGAAAAAATCCCTTCATTCCATATGCATGTATGTTTGGAGTGATACATCTGAATCATGTGAACAATAAAGTAGTTCACCACTTATGTCTAACCATCAGTCTATGGATGGAAGGATATCAACTTCATCACCTTGGTATCCATCATATTCCATAGAGTGGAATAGAAGATGATCAGGAACCTAATATCTCAATTTGAGACAATGGACTTGGGGAGACCAAAATGGAGCCATACATGACTAAAATATAGTTGAGAAGTTTCTTCAAGAGATATATTTTTTTACAAGCAATTATGATAGCCATTTTTGAAAAATAATCAACTACAATAAAAATATAGTCCTTGACATATTTTTTTGAAGTGGATAAATTTTAGAGAAAGTCCATTGAGATAGATTCCCAATATCTGGTTGGTTATGGTAATGGAATTACTATTTGCAGAATTACTATTTTTAGAAACTTACTATTTTTAGACTGCACTACTAAAATTGAAATTTGGGACACTTCCATTGATTTTTTGGGGATAAAAAAACAATGAGAAAAGATCATTCCATCTTATTTTTTTCTCCTCATTCTTAGCTTTCCAATGGTTCAAATGGGGACTCAATCAGAGCTATAGTGAAAAAGTTATGACTCCTAAAAGTTATGCCATCAATTGGGGTAGAAACGTCACCTAAAATGTTGCTTAGTTCATTATTCCCTCCTTGAGAAGAAATGGTACCCATTACATCAATATTACTTATCAAGTATGGTAGTTGTGTCTTAATTTTATTCTCTATGAGTGACTCACCTTGGTGGCTAAGTTGGCCCCTTTTGACCACCTGATAAACCAGAATAAAGTGTCCTATTGTTGTCTTCATCTAGATGTCCACAATCTGATCCACCTCTATTAGAACAAAACTATATGGATCAAGCTCAACAATGTCTATTTATTCTACTATAACTGAATTGTATAATAGAGGTGGATGATATGGTTTGAGGATATCCATGTTGAATATTGGATACAAACCAAGGTAGGCTGGTAGGTTCACTCAAAATCATTTTCTCCAACTTTTCTAGTGATGGTGTAGGGACCATATCATAGAGGCCAATTTTTTGTGTATGGATCTACAAGTCATTACTTTTAAAGCCACAACCAAACCTTGTCACCCATAGTAAAATGATGTGCAATCCTATATTTGTCATGGTGTTACTTATACTTCTAGTTCATCTTCTCCAATATGTCATGAACTTGTTGCTAGATGTGTTGTATTTATTTGATGAAATTGATTGATTTTGATACCTTAGATCTCCCATGAGGTGTGTATTCCATGGTGGATAATGGAATGACTATATCAATTAGTTCCATAAGTTACAACCTAAAGCATACATAAAATGGACTGTGCTTGGTGGAGCTATGTAGAGCTCGATTCTATCCATGTTGTATGAAAAGAAGCCCCTCATCCCATGTGTGTGGATGCTTGGAGTGATACATCTGAATCATGTGAATAATTAAGTGGTTCACCACTTTTTTCTAACCATTAGTCTATAGATGAAAGGCTATCGACTTCATCTGATTGGTATCCATCATCTTCCAAAAAGTGGACTAGAAGATGCTTAGGAATGTGTTATCTCTATCTGAGATAATGGACTTTGGGAGACCAAAATGGAGCCATACATGACTAAAATATAGTTGAGCAGTTTCTTTAGTAGATATATTTTTCTTACAAGTAATCATGATAGCCATTTTAAAAAAATGATCAACTATAATAAAAATATAGTCCTTGTCATGTTTTCAAAGTGGGCAAACCTGAGATAAAATCCATTGAGATAGATTCCCAAGGCCTGGTTGGTTATTGTAATGGAATTACTATTTTTAGAAACTTACTATTTTTATACTGTATTACTAAAATTGAAATATGGGGAACTTACATTGCATTTTTAGGGGTCAAAAACTACAAATTAGAGCTTATTCCATTTCATTGCATTCTCCTCATTTTTAGTTTTCTAACAGTTTAAATAAGGATTTAATTAGAGCTATGGTGTAAATATAGATCTTGGAAGTTATATCATCAATTGAGTTAGAGCCATCGCCCAAATTATTAGTTGAATTATTGCTTGAATCATTCCTCCATCCTTGAGAATAAATGGTCCCCATTACATCAATATTTCTCACCAGATATGGTAGTTATGTATTAATTTGATTCTCTATGATCCACTCACCTTGGTGTCTAAGTTGGCCCATTTTAACCACCTGATAAAGTGAAATAGAGGATCCTCTTATTGTATTCATCTAGGTGTTGACAATCTTATCCTCCTCTACTAGAGCAAAACTCTATGGATCAAGCTCATCAATGTCCAGTTATTCTGCTATGATTGAAGTGTCCAACAGAGGTGGATGATATGGTTTGAGGAGCTCCACATTGAATATTAGATGTAGACCAAATTAGGTTGGTAGGTTCAACTCAAAATCATTTTCTCTAACTTTTTTGGTGATGGTGTATGTATCATATCATAAAGGCCTAATTTTTATATGTGGGCATGCAAGACATTCCTTTTGAAGCTGTAACCAAACCTTGTCACCCATAGAAAAATGGTGTGCAATACTATGTTTATCATGGCATTGATTATACTTTTGATTCATATCTTCCAAGATATCATGAACTTGCTACTATATGTGTTGATTTATTTAAAGAACATTGTTGCTTTTGCTACCTCATATATCTTATGAAGTGTGTATTCCATGGTGGAGAATGGAATGGCAATATCAATTAGTGTTATGGGTTAGAACCCAAAGCATACATGGAATGGACTATGATTGGTAGAGATATGTAGGGCCAGATTCTATCCATGTTGTATGAAAATAAGCCCCTCATTCCATGTGCATGGATGTTTGGAGTGATACATTCAAATCATGTGAACAATTAAGTGAATCATCATTTCTATCTGACCATCAATCTATGGGTGGAAGGATATGGAATTCATCAGCTTAGTATCCATCATATTCCATAGATTAAACTCGAAGATTCTCAAGAACCTATCATCTCTATCTAAGATAATGGACTTGGGGAGACCAAACTAGAGCCATACATGACTAAAATATAGTTGAGTAGTTTCTTCAGTAGATATATTTTTCTTACAATCAATCATGATAGCCATTTTTGAAAAATGATCAACTAAAAAAAAAGTCTTTTCCATGTTTTGAAGTGGGAAAACCTAAGATAAAATCCACTGAGATATATTCCCAAGGCTTGGTTGGTTCTATCAATGGAATTACTATTTGAGGAATTACTATTTTTAGAAACCTACTATTTTTAGACTGCACTACTAGAATTGAAATTCAGGGAACTTTCATATGGTTTTTAGGGGTTAAATACCATTGTGAAAAGATCATACCATCTCACCATGTTTTCCTCATTCTTAGCTTTTTAACAATTCAAACGAGGAGTCAATTGGAGCTATGATGCAAAAGTTATGGATCCTAAAAGTTCCATCATCAATTAGGGTATAACTATCACCCAAATTGTCACCTAAATTGTTTCTCAGATCATTCCTCCATCCTTAAAAATAAATGGTCCCCATTGTGTCAATATTCCTCATCAGGTTGATAGTTATGTCTTGATTTGATTCTCTTTGAGCCACTCACCTTGGTGGCTAAGTTGGCCCCTTTTGACGACCCGATAAAGCATAATAGAGTGTCCACTTGTTGTCTTCATCTAGGTGTCAACAATCTTATCTTTCTCCAATAGATAAAAACTCTATGGATCAAGCTCATCAATGTTGAGTTGTTCTACTATGACTAAAGTGTTAAACAAAGGTGGATCCTATGGTTTGAGGAGCTCCATAATAAATATTGGATGCAGACCAAGGTAGGCTGGTAGGTTCAACTCAAAAGCATTTTCTCCAACTTTTTTGGTGATGGTGTAGGGACCATATCATAGAGGATGAATTTTACTATGTGGTCATATAATTAATTCCTTTTGAAGACAAAACAAAACATTGTCATCCATAGTAAAATGGTATGCAATCCTATGTTTATCATGGTAGTGCTTATACTTCTGATTCATCTTCTCTAAGATGTGATGAACCTAATACTAGATGTGTTGCATTTCTTTAATGAACTTTGTTGCTTTTACTACCTCAAATCTCCTATGAGGTGTGTATTCTATGGTGGAGAATGGAATGACTATCTCAATTAGTGCCATGGGTTGGAACTCAAAGTATAATTGGAATGTACTGTGCTTGGTTGAGTTATAAAGGGCTCAATTGTATCCATGTTATATGAAAAAAATCCCCTCATCCCATGTGCATCGATGCTTGGATGATATATCAGAATCATGTAAATAATCAAGAGGTTCGCCACTTTTGTCTAGCCATCAGTCTATGGATAAAAGACTATGGACATCACCAGCTTGGTATCCATCATCTTCCATAGAGTGGACCAAAAGATGCTCAAGAACTAGTTATCTCAATCTGAGATAATGAACTTGGGGAGATCAAAATGGAGCCATACATGACTAAAATATAGTTGAGTAGTTTTTTTAGAAGATATATTTTTATTACAAGCAATCATGATAACCATTTTTGAAAAATGATCAAATACAAAAAAAAAATATTCCTTTCCATGTTTTGAAGTAGGAAAACCTGAGAGAAAATCCATTGAGATAGATTCCTAAGGCCTGGTTGGTTCTGTCAATAGAATAACTATTCAAGGAGTTACTATTTTTAACAACTTACTATTTTTAGACTACACTACTAAAATTGAAATTTAGGACACTTCCATTGAGTTTTTAGGGGTCACAAACCATCAAGTAGAGTTCATGCCATCTCACCACATTTTTATCATTCTTATCTTTCCAATGGTTCAAACAGGGAGTTAATTAGAGCTATGGTGCCAAAGTTGTGGCTCCTAGAAACTCTATCATCAATTGGGGTAGAATCGTAACCTAAATTTTCACCTAACTTTTCACTCAGATCATTCCTCCCTCCTTATGAAGTAATGGTCCCCATTGCATCAATATTCCCCATTAGGTGTGGTAGTTATGTCTTAATTTGATTCTCTATTAGCCACTCACCTTGGTGGCTAAGCTAGCCACTTTTGACCACTCGATAAAGTGTAATAAAGCATCCTCTTATTGTCTTCATCTAGGTGTCCAAAATATAATCCTCTTCCACTAGAGAAAACTCTACAAATCAATCTCATCAATGTCTAATTGTTTTGTTATGACTGAAGTGTCCAACAGAGGTGGATGATATAGTTTGAGGAGCTCCACATTAAATATTAGATGCAAACCAAGGTAGGTTGGTAGGTTTCATTTAAAATCATTTTCTATAAATTTTATAGTGATGGTGTAGGGACCTTATTATAGAGGTAAAATTTTTATGTGTGGGCATGCATGTCATTCCTTTTGAAGAACAACCAAACCTTGTCACCCACAGCAAAATGGTGTTCAATCCTATGTTTGTCATGTTGTTGCTTATACATCTCATTCATCTTCTCCAAGATGTCATGAACCTACTGATGGATGTGTTACATTTTTTTAATGAACTTTGTTTCTTTTGCTACCTCATATCTCTGATGAGGTGTGAATTCCATACTATAGAATGGAATGACTATATCAATTGGTGCCATGGGTTGGAACCCAAAGCATACTTGGAATTGAATATGCTTAGTTGAGCTATGAAAGGCCTAATTGTATCTATGTTTTATGAAAAAAATCCCCTCATCCCATGTGCATGGATGTTTTGAGGAATTTAATTAAATCATGTGAATAATTAAGTAGTTCACCACTTCTATCTGACCATCAGTCTTTGGATGAAAAGCTATAGAATTCATCAGTTTGGTATCCATCATCTTCTATAGAGTGGACTAGAATATGCTTAAGAATATACTATCTCTATCTAAGATAATGGACTTGGGGAGACCAAAATGGATCCATACCTAACTAAAATATAATTAAGTAGTTTTTTCAATAGATATATTTTTCTTACAAGCAATCATGATAGCCATTTTTGAAAAATTCAAATAAAATAAAAATATAGTCCTTGCCATGTTTTGAAGTGGGCAAACCTAAGAGAAAATACATTGAGATAGATTCCCAAGGCTTATTTGGTTCTGGCAATGGAATTACTATTCAAAAAATTACTATTTTTAGAAACTTACTATTTTTAGACTGTATTATTAAAATTAAAATTTGGGGTACTTCCATTAGGTTTTTGAGGGTTAAAAACCATCAAGAAAAGCATATAACATGTCACCACATTCTCCTCATTATTATATTTTCAATGGTTCAAATAGGGAGTGAATCAGAGCTATGGTGCAAAAGTTATAGCTCTCAGAAGTTTCAAAATCAATTAGAGTAGAACTATTGCTTGAATTGTCACCTAAATTGTTGATAAGATCATTCCTCCCTCTTTGAGAAACAATGGTCCCCATTGAATCAATATTCATCATCAAGTGTTGCATTTGTGTCTTAATTTGATTCTCTATGAGCCACTCACCTTGGTGGCTAAGTTGGTTCCTTTTGACCACCTTATAAAGTAGAATAAAACATACTCTTATTATCTTCATCTAGGTGTCCACAATCTGATCCTCCTCCACTAGAGAAAAACTTTGTGGATAAATCTCATCAATGTCTATTTGTTTTTCTATGACTTAAGTGTCCAATAGAGGTGGATAATATGGTTTGAGGAGCTCCATATTGAATATTGGATGCAAATCAAGGTAGGATGGTAGGTTAAACTCAAAAGCATTTTCCCTAACTTTCTAGTGATGGTGTAGGGACAATATCGTAAAGGCCAAATTTTTATGTGTGGGCCTACAAGTCATTCCTTTTTAAGAAAAAACCAAACCTTATCACCCATATAAAAATGGTGTACAATCTTATATTTGTCATGGTGTTGTTTATACTTCTAATTTATCTTCTCCAAGATGTCATGAACCTGCTATTGGATGTGTTTCATTTGTTCAATGAACTTTATTGCTTTTTCTACCTCATATCTCCCATGAGGTGTGTATTCCATGGTGTAGAATGGAATGGCTATATCAATTGGTGACATGGTTTATAACCTGAAGCATACATGGAATGAAATGTGCTTGGTCAAGCTGTAAAGGACTTGATTATATCCATGTTGTATGAAAAGATTCCCATCATTCCATGTGCATAAATTTTTGGAGTGATACATCCAAATCATGTGAATAATCAAGTAGTTCACCACTTCTATCTAACGATTAGTCTATGGATGGAAGGTTGTGGACTTCATCAACTTGGTATCTATCATCCTCCATAGAGTGGACTAGAAGATGCTCAGGTACCTTCTATCTCTATCTTAGATAGAGGACTTGGGGAGACCAAAATGGAGCCATATATGACTAAAATATAGTTGAGTAGTTTATTTAGTAGATATATTTTTATTACAAGCAATCATGATAGCCATTTTTAAAAAATGATCAACTACAAAAAAATTACAATCCTTGCCATGTTTTGAATTGGGAAAACCTGAGAGAAAATCCATTGAGATAGATTCCCAAGGCTTGGTTGGTTCTGGTAATGGAATTACTATTCAAGGAATTACTATTTTTAGAAATTTACTATTTATAGAATCACTACTAAAATTGAAATTTGGGGAACTTCTATTGGGTTTTTGGGGTTCAAAAACCACCAAGCAAAGCTCATGCCATCTCATCATATTTGTCTCATTATTAAATTTTAAATGGTTCAAATGGGGAGTCAATTGGATATATTGTGTAAAAGTTATGGATTCTAGAAGTTCCATCATCAATTGAGGTAGAATCATCACCTAAATTAACACTTGAATTATTTCTCAAATCAATCCTTCGTCCTTGAGAAGCAATGGTCCCCATTGCATCAATATTCCTCATCAAGTGTGCCTATTGTGTCTTAATTTGATTCTCTATGAGCCACTCACCTTGATGGTTAAGCTAGCCCTTTTTGACCACCTGATAATTAGAATAGAGCTTCCTCTTATTATCTTCGTCTAGGTGTCCACAATCTGATCCTCCTCCATTAGAGAAAAATTCTACAGATCAAGCTCATCAATGTCTAGTTGTTTTACTATGACTAAAGTGTCTAGTAGAGGTGGATGATATGGTTTGAGTACCTCCACATTGAATATTGGATGTAGACCAAGGTAGGCTAGTAGGTTCAACTCAAAATAATTTTATCCAACTTTTTTAGTGATGGTGTAGGGACCATATCACAGAGGCCAAATTTTTTTATGTGGGCTTGCAAGTTATTCCTTTTGAAGCTACAACCAAACCTTGTCAACCAAAACAAAATGGTGTGTAATCTTATGTTTGTCATGGTATTTCTTATACTTATTGTTCATCTTATCTAAGATGTCATGAACCTTTTTCTAGATGTGTTGCATTTATTCAATGAACTTTAATGCTTTTGTTGCCTTAGATATCCCAAGAGGTGTGTATTCTATGATGGAGAATGGAATGGATCTATCAATTGGTGAAATGGGTTAGAACCTAAAGCATATTTGGAATGGAGTATGCTTGGTTGAGTTGTACATGACCTGATTATATCCGTGTTGTATGAAAAGAAACCCCTCATCCCATGTGCATGGATGTTTAGAGTGATACATCCAAATCATGTGAACAATCAAGGGGTTCACCACTTCTATCTGATTATTAGTTTGTGGATGGAAGGATATGGACTTCATCAGCTTAGTATCCATCATCTTCCATAGAGTGGAATAGAAGATGCTTAGGAACCTGCTATGTCTATCTAAGATAATGGACTTGGGGAGACTAAAATGGAGCCATACATGACTAAAATATAGTTTAGTAGTTTCTTTAGCAGATATATTTTTCTTACAAGAAATCATGATAGCTATTTTTTAAAAATGAGAAACTACAATAAAAATATAGTCTTTGCCATGTTTTTAAGTGGGAAAATGTGATATAAAATCCATTGATAGAGATTCCCAAGGCCTGGTTGGTTATAGAAATGGAATTCCTATTTTTAGAAGCTTACTAGTTTAAGAATACACTACTTAAATTAAAATTTGGGGTACTTATATTAGGTTTTTGGGGGTCAAAAACCACTGAGAAAACCTTGTGCCATCTCATCATGTTCTCTTCATTCTTATCTTTCTAATAATTCGAACTAGGAATCAATCAGAGCTATGGTGTAAAAGTTATGGCTCTTAGCATTTCTATCATCAATTAGGGTAGAACCATCACCTTAATTATCACCTAAATTATTGATCAAATCATTCCTCTCTCCTTGAGAGGCAATGGTCCCCATTGAATCAATATTCCTCATTAGGTGTGGTAGTTGTGTCTTAATTTGATTCCCTATGAGCCACTCACCTTGGTGGCTAAGCTTGCCCCTTTTGACCACTTGATAAAGCATAATAGAGCATCATCTTATTATTTTCATCTAGGTGTCCACAATTTGATCCTACTCCACTGGAGAAAAACTCTATAGATCAAGCTCATCAATATCTAGTTGTTCTACTATGACTAAAGTGTCCAGTAGAGGTGGATGATATGGTTTGAGGAGATCCATGTTTAATATTGGATGCTGACCAAGGTAGGCTGGTAGGTTTAACTCAAAATAATTTTCTCCAAATTTTTTATTGATGGTACAGGGACCATATTGTAGAGGCCAAAATTTTTCTATGTGGGTCTGCAAGTCATTATTTTTAAATCCACAACCAAACCTTGTCACCCATAACAAAATTGTGTATAATACTATGTTTGTCATGGCATTGATTATACTTTTGATTCATCTTCTCCAAGATGTCATGAACCTACTATAGGATGTGTTGCATTTATTCAAGGAACTTTGTTGCTTTTGCTCTCCTACATCTCCCATGAGGTGTGTATTCCATGGTCAATAATGGAATAACTATATCAATTGGTGCCATGTCTTAGAAATAAAAGCATACTTGGAATGGAATTTTCTTGGTGGAGCTATACAAGGCTCGATTGTATCCATGTTATATAAAAATAATCCCCTCATCCTATGTGCATGGATGTTTGGAGTGAAACATCTGAATCATGTGAACAATCAAGTGGTTTACCACTTCTATCTAACCATTAATCTATGGATAGAAGGCTATGGACTTCATCAGCTTGGTATCCATCATCTTCCATAGAGTGGACTAGAAGATGCTCATGAACCTGCTATCTCTATTTGAGATAATGGAGTTGGGAAGACCAAAATGGAGCCATACATGACTAAAATATAGTTGAGTAGTTTCTTCAGTAGATATATTTTTATTACAAGAAATCATGATATTTATTTTTGAAAAATGATCAAGTACAATAAAAATACAATCCTTACCATGTTTTAAAGTGGGCAAATCTAAGAGAAAATCCATTGAGATAGATTCTCAAGGCCTGGTTGGTTATGGAAATGGAATTACTATTCAAGGAATTACTATTTTTAGAAACTTATTATTTTTAGACTACACTACTAAAATTAAAATTTGGGGCACTTAAATTGGGTTATCAAGGGTCAAAAATCATTAAGAAAAGCTGATGTCATCTTAGCATGTTCTCCTCATTATTAAATTTCCAATGGTTCAAATAGGGAGTCAACCAAAGATATGGTACATAAGTTATGGATCCCAAAAATTCTATCATCAATTGGGGTAAAACCATTGCTTAAATTGTCACCTAAAATGTTACTTAGATCATTCCTCCCTCCTTGAGAAGCAATAGTCCCCACTACATCAATCTTCGTTATCAAGTGTGGCAGTTGTGTCTTAATTTGATTCTCTATGAGCCACTCTCCTTGGTGGCTAAGCTCACTCCTTTTGACCACCAAGTAAAGCAAAATAAATAATCCTCTTATTGTCTTCATCTAGGTGTTCACAATCTGATCCTCCTCCACCAGAGCAAAAATCTATGAATCAAGCTCATCAATGTCTAGTTGTTCTGCTATGACTGAAGTGTCTAATAGAGGTGGATGATATAGTTTGAGGATCTTAACATTGAATATTGGATGCAGACCAAAGTAGGTTGGAGGTTCAAATCAAAAGCATTTTATCCAAATTTTATGGTGATGGTGTAGGGACCATATCATAGAGGCCAATTTTTTTTATGTGTGTCTGTAAGTCATTACTTTTGAATGCACAACCAAAACTTGTCACCCATAACAAAATGTTGTGCATTCCTATGTTTGTCATGGCATTTCTTATAATTATAATTCATCTTCTCTAAGAAGTCATGAACCTATTGATGGATGTGTTGCATTTTTTCAATGAACTTTTTTGCTTTTGCTTCCTTAGATTTCTAATGAGGTGTGTATTCCATGGTGGAGAATGGAATGACTATATCAATTAGTGCCATGGTTTGGAACCCAAAGCATTCTTGGAATAGACTATGCTTTGTCAAGCTATGTAGAAAACAATTATATCCATGTTGTATGAAAAGAAGCCCCTCATCCCATGTGCATGGATGTTTGGAGCGATACATCTAAATCATGTGAACAATCAAGTGGTTCACCACTTCTATCTAACCATTAGTCTATGGATGGAAAGCTATGGAATTTAGTATCTTGGTATCCATCATGTTTCATAGAGTGGACCAGAAGATGCTTAGGAACCTATTATCTCTATCTAATATAATGGACTTGGGGAGACCAAAATGGAGCCATACATGACTAAAATATAGTTAAGCAATTTTTTCAGTAGATATATATTTTTTACAAGGAATCATGATAGCCATTTTTGAAAAATGGTCAACTATAATAAAAATATAGTCCTTATCATGTTTTGAAGTGGGAAAACCTAAGAGAAAATCCATTGAGTTAGATTCCCAAGGCCTGGTTGGTTCTAGTAATAGAATTACTATTTTTAGAGGCTTACTATTTTTAGATTGCACTACTAAAATTGAAATTTGGGTCACTTATATTGGGTTTTTGTGGGTAAAAATTATCAAGTAGTACTCATGTCATCTCACCATGTTTTCCTTGTTCTTATCTTTCAAATGATTTAAATGGGGAGTTAATCAGAGTTATGATGAAAAATTTATGGCTCTTAGAAGTTTTATCATCAATTGGGGTAGAACTATTGCTTGGATCATTCCTCCATCCTTGATAATCAATGGTCCCCATTACATCAATATTCCTCATCAGGTGTGGTAGTTGTGTCTTAATTTGATTCTCTATGAGCCACTCACCTTGGTGGCTAAGTTGGCCCCTTTTAACCACTTGATAAAGTAAAATAGAGCATCTTATTTTTATCTTCATCCAGGTGTCCACAATCTGATCCTCCTCCAGTAGAGCAAAATTCTATAGATCGAACTCATTAATGTCTAGTTGTTTTGCTACAACTAAAGTGTCAAATAGAGGTGGATGATATGGTTTGAGGAGCTCCACATTGACTATTGGATGAAGACCAAGGTAGGCTAGTAGGTTTAACTCAAAAGCATTTTTTCCAATTTTTTTAATGATGGTGTAGGGACCATATCATAGAGGCTAAATTTTTTAGTGTGGGCCTACAAGTCATTGCTTTTTAAGCTGTAACCAAACCTTGTCACCCATAGAAAAATGGTGTGTAATAATATGTTTGTCATGGTGTTGCTTATACTTCTAATTCATTTTATCCAATATGTCATGAACTTTTTATTAGATGTGTTGCATTTGTTTAATGAACTTATTTGCTTTTTCTACCTCAGATCTCCTTTGAGGTGTGTATTCCGTAGTGGAGAATAGAATAGATATATCAATTGGTATCATGGGTTTGAACCTAAAGTATAATTGGAATGGAATTTTATTGGTTAAGCTATGTAGGTCTCGATTGTATACATTTTGTATGAAAAGAAACCCCTCATCCCATGTGCATGGATGTTTGGAGTGATACATCTGAATCATGTGAACAATCAATTGGTTTACCACTTCTATCTAACCATCAGTCTATGGATGGAAGGCTATGGACTTCATTAGCTTGGTATCCATCATCTCCCATAGATTGGACTAGAAGATTCTTAAGAACCTACTATCTCTATCTAAGACAATGGACTTAGAGAGATCAAAATGGAACCATACATGACTAAAATATAGTTGAGCAATTTCTTCAATAGATATATTTTTCTTACAAGCAATCATGATAGCATTTTTTAAAAAATGATCAACTACAACAAAAATATAGTCCTTACCATGTTTTAAATTGGGAAAACCTAAGAGAAAATCCATTGAGATAGATTACCAAAGCCTAGTTAGTTTTGGTAATCTAGTTACTATTCAAAAAATTACTATTATTAGAAACTTACTATTTTTAGACTACACTACTAAAATTGAAATTTAGGGCACTTCCATTTGTTTTTTGGGGGTCAAAAACCACCAATAAAATATCATGCCATCTCACTATGTTTTCCTTATTCTTATATTTCCAATGGTTCATACGGGGAGTCAATTGTAGCTATGGTGAAAAAGTTATGACTCCCAAAAGTTTTATCATCAATTAAGGTATAATTGAAACTCAAATTTGGGGCACTTCCATTGGGTTATCAAGGGCCAAAAACCAATAAATGGACCTTGTAACATATCACCACATTCTCCTCATTCTTAGCTTTACAATAGTTTAAATGGGTAGTCAATCAGAGCTATGGTGAAAAATTTATGGCTCCTAGAAGTTTCGTCATCAATTAGGGTAGAACCATCAGATGAATTATCACTTAAATTATTTCTTGGATCATTCCTCCCTCCTTGAGAAGTAATGATCCCCATTACATTAGTATTCCTTATAAGGTGTGTTATTTGTGTCTTACTTTGATTCTCTATGAGCCACTCACCTTGGTGGCTAAGCTAGCCCCTTTTGACCACCTGATAAAGCAAAATAGAGAATCCTCTTATTGTCTTCATCCAGGTGTCACAATCTAATTTTTCTCCACTAGAGAAAAACACTATGGATCAAGTTCATCAATGTCTAATTATTTTGCTATGACTAAAGTGTCCAATAGAGGTGGATGATATGGTTTTAGGATCTCTATGTTGAATATTAGATGTAGATCAAGGTAGGTTGGTAAGTTCAACTCAAAAGCATTTTCTCCAACTTTTTTGGTGATTGTGTAGGGACCATATCACAGAGGTTGAATTTTTTGGTGGGCCTACAAGTCATTCCTTTTAAAGCCACAACCAAACCTTGTCACCCATAACAAAATGTTGTGTATTCCTATTTTTTTCATGGCATTTATTATACTTCTAATTCATATTCTCTAAGAAGTCATGAACCTATTGTTAGATGTGCTGTATTTTTTCAATGAACTTTGTTGCTTTTGCTACCTTATATCTCCCATGAGGTGTGTATTCCATGGTGGAGAATGGAATGACTATATCAATTGGTGAATTGGGTTAGAACCTGAAGCATACTTGGGATGGACTATGCTTGGTCAATCTATGCATGAATCAATTATATCCATGTTGTATGAAAATAAGACCCTTATCCCATGTGTATGGATGTTCAGAGTGATACATTTAAATCATGTGAATAATCAAGTGGTTCACCATTTCTATCTGACCATCAGCCTATGCATGGAAGGTTATGGACTTTATCATCTTTGTATCCATCATCTTCTATAGAGTGGACTAGAAAATGCTTAGGAACCTACTATCTCTATCTCAAACAATGGACTTGGGGAGACCAAAATGGAGCCATAGATGACTAAAATATAGTCAAGCAATTTCTTAAGCAGATATATTTTTCTTACAAGCAATCATGATAGCCATTTAAAAAAAATTATCAACTAAAACAAAAATAAATTCCTTGCCATGTTTTGAAGAGGGAAAACCTAAGATAAAATATATTGAGATAGATTCCCAAGGACAAGTTAGTTTTGGCAATGAAATTACTATTCGAATAATTACTATTTTAGAAACTTACTATTTTTAGACTACACTACTAAAACTAAAATCTGGGGCCCTTACATTGGGATTTTTGGGGTCAAAAACCATCAAGTGAATCTCATGTCATCTCACCATATTATCCTTATTCTTAGCTTTTCAACAATTTAAACACCAAGTCAATCAAAGCTATGGTACAAAAGTTATGGCTCCCAAAAGTTTTATCATCAATTAGGTTAGAACCATCACCGAAATTGTCACCTAAATTATTACTCAGATCATTCCTACTTCCTTGAGAAGCAATGGTCCCTATTGCATCAATATTCCTTATTAGGTGTGGTATTTGTGTCTTAATTTGATTCTTTGTGAGCCACTCACCTTGGTGGCTAAACTTGACCCTTTTGACTACCTGATAAAGTATAATAGAGCTTCTTCTTGTTGTCTTCATCTAGGTGTCGACAATCTAATCCTCCTCCACTAGAGCAAAACTCTATGGATCAAGGTCATCAATGTCCAATTGTTCTTCTATGATTGAAGTGTCTAATAGAGGTGGATGATATGATTTGAGGAGCTACACATTGAATATTAGATGCATATCAAGGTAGGCTGGTAGGTTCAACTCAAAATAATTTTATCCAAATTTTCTGGTGATGGTGTAGGGATCATATCAAAGAGGCCAAATTTTTATGTGTGGGCCTACAAGTCATTAATTTTGAATCCATAAGTAAAACCTTATCACCCACAACAAAATGGTTTGGAATCTTATGTTTGTCACAACATTGCTTATACTTATAATTCATCTTCTCCAAAATGTCATGAACCTGTTGATAGATGTTTTGCATTTATTCAATGATTTTTTTTGCTTTTGCTACCTCAAATATCCTATGAGGTGTGTATTCCATGGTGGAGAATGGAATGGCTATATCAATCGGTTCCATAGGTTAGAACCCAAATCATACTTGGAATGAAATCTACTTGGTGGAGATATGTAGGGCCCGATTGTATCCATGTTATATGAAAATAAGCCCCTCATCCCATGTGCATAGTTATTTGAAATGATACATCTAAATCATGTGAATAATCAAGTAGTTGACCAATTCTATCTGACCATCAATCTATAGATGGGAGGTTGTAGACTTCATCAGCTTGGTATCCATCATCTTCCATAGATTATAATATAAGATACTTAGGACCCTGTTATCTCTATCTAAGACAATGGACTTAAGGATAACAAAATGGAGCCATACATGAATAAAATATAATTAAGTAGTTTCTTCAATAGATACATTTTTATTACAAGTAATCATGATAGACATTTTTGAAAAATGATCAACTATAACAAAAATATATTCTTTGCCATGTTTTGAAGTGGGAAAACCTCAGAGAAAATCCATTGAGATAGATTCTCAAGGCATGGTTGGTTCTATAAATGGAATTACTATTCAAGGAATTACCATTTTTAGAAACTTACTATTTTTAGATTACACTAATAAAATTGAAATTTGGGGTACTTCCATTAGGTTTTTGGGGGTAAAAAACTATCGATCAAAGCTCATTACATTTCACTATGTTCTCCTCATTCTTAGCTTTTCAACAATTCAAATTGGGAGTAAATTAGAGCTATGGTGCAAAAGTTATGGCTCTCAAAAGTTCCATCATCAATTGGGGTAGAATCATCACTCAATATATCACCTGAATTGTTGATTAGATCATTCCTCCCTCCTTGAGAAGTAATGGTCTCCATTACATCAATATTCCTCATCAAGTTTGGTATTTGTGTCTTAATTTGAATCTCTATGAGCCACTCACCTTGGTGGATAAGCTGGCCCCTTTTGACCACCTGATAATGTAGAATAAAGCATCCTTTTTCTATCTTCATAGAGGTGTCCACAATTTGATCCTCCTCCACTGGAGAAAAACTCTATGGATCAAGATTATCAATGTCAATTTATTCTACTATTAATAAAGTGTCTAATATAGGTGGATGATATGGTTTGAGGAGCTCCACATTGAATATTAGATGTAGACCAAGGCAAGCTAATAGGTTTAACACAAAGACATTTTCTCCAACTTTTTTGGTGATAGTGTAGGGACCATATCTCAGAGGCTAATTTTTTTTTTGTGTGAGCCTACATGTCATTCATTTTGAAGCTGAAACCAAAACTTATCACTCATAGCAAAATGGTGTGCAATATTATGTTTTTCATGGCATTGATTATACTTATGGTTCATATTCTCCAAGATATCATGAACCTAATATTGGATGTGTTGCATTTATTCAATAAACTTTATTGATTTTCTTGCCTCAAATCTCCCATCAGGTGTGTATTCCATGGTGGATAATGGAACATCTATATCAATTGGTATCATTGGTTTGAACCTAAAACATACTTTGAATGGACTATGCTTAGTCAAGTTATGTAAGGGCTGATTGTATACATGTTGTATGAAAATAAGCCCCTAATCCCATGTGCATAGATGTTTGGAGTGATAAATCCAAATCATGTGAATAATCAAGTGGTTTACCACTTCTATCTAACCATCAGTCTATGGATGGAAGGCTATGGACTTCATTAGCTTGGTATCTATCATCTTCCATAGAGTGGACCAAAAGATGCTCAGAACCTGATATCTCTATCCAAGATAATGGACTTGGGGAGACCAAAATGAATCCATGCATGACTAAAATATAGTCAAGGAGTTTCTTTAGTAGATATACTTAAAAGGAATCATGATAGCCATTTTTTTAAAATGATCAACTATAACAAAAATATATTCCTTATCATGTTTTGAAGTGGTCAACCCTAAGATAATATCCATTGAGATAGATTCCCAAGGCCTGGTTGGTTTTGGAAAAGGATTTACTATTTTTAGAAACTTACTATTTTAAGATTGTGCTACTAAAATTGAAATTTGGGGCACTTCCATTGTATTTTTTAGGGTAAAAAACTATTGAGTGGAGCTTGTGCCATCTCACTACGTTTTCCACATTCTTAGCTTTCTAATGGTTCAAACAGGGAGTCAATCAGAGCTATGGTGTAAATTTTATGGTTCTTAGAAGTTTCATCATCAATTGGGGTAAAACCATCACCTGAATTGTCACCTGAACTATTGCTCATATAATTTCTACCATCTTGAGAATCAATGCTCCCCATTACATCAATATTTCTTATCAGGTTTATTAGTTGTGTCATAATTTGATTCTCTATGAGCCACTCACCTTGGTGGCTAATTTGGCCTTTTTTGATCACCTAATAAAGTAGAATAGAACATCCTCTTATTGTCTTCATCCAAGTGTCCACAATCTGATCCTCTTCCATTGGATAAAAACTCTATGGATCAAGTTGATCAATGTCTAATTATTCTCCTATGACTAAAGTGTCTAATAGAGGTGGATGATATGGTTTGAGGAGATCCACATTGAATATTAGATGCAAACCAAGGTAGGCTAGTAGGTTAAAATCAAAAACATTTTCTCTAACTTTTTTGGTGATGGTGTAGGGACCATATCAGAGAGGCCAAATTTTTCTATGTGGGCATACAAGTCATTCATTTTAAAACTACAACCAAACCTTGTCACCCATATAAAAATGGTGTGTAATCCTATATTTGTCAAGGAATTGCTTATACTTTTGATTCATCATCTCCAAGATGTCATGAACCTACTATTGGATGTGTTGTATTTGTTTAATGAGGCTTTTTTGCTTTTACTACATCATATATCTTATGAGGTGTGTGTTCCATGATGGAGAATGGAATAGATATATCAATTAGTGTCATGGGTTAGAACACTAAGCATACTTGGAATGGATTGTGCTTGGTCAAGCTATGAAATGCCCAATTATATCCATGTTGTATGAAAATAATCCCCTCATCCCATGTGTTTGGATGTTTAAAGTGATATATCTAAATCATGTAAACAATCAAGTGATTCGCCAGTTCTATCTAACCATCTGTCTATGGATGGAAGGTTGTGGACTTCATCAACTTAGTATCCATCATGTTCCATAGAGTGGATGAGAAGATGCTTAGGAACCTACTATCTTTGTTTGAGACAATGGACTTGGGGAGACCAAAATGGATCCATACATGACTAAAATATAGTTGAGTAGTTTCTTTAGTAGATATATTTTTATTACAAGAAATCATGATATCCAATTTTGAAAAATGATCAACTACAACATAAATATATTCCTTTCCATGTTTTGAAGTGGACAAACCTAAGATAAAATCCATTGAGATAGATTTCTAAGGCTTGGTTGGTTTTAGCAATAGAATTACTATTCAAATAATTACTAATTTTAGAAACTTACTATTTTTATATTACACTACTAAAATTAAAATTTGGGGTACTTCCATTAGGTTTTTGGGGGTAAAAAAAGATCAAGTAGAGATTATGTCATTTCACCACTTTCTCCTCATTATTAGCTTTCCAATGGTTCAAATGGGAAGACAATCATAGCTATGGTGTAAAACTTATGGCTCCCAAAAGTTTAGTTATCAATTAGGGTAGAATCATCTCCTGAATTGCAACCTAAATTGTTACTCAAATCATTCCTCCCTCCTTGAGAAGTAATAGTCCCCATTACATTAATATTACTCATTAGGTGTGGTAGTTGTGTCTTAATTTGATTCTCTATGAGCCACTCACCTTGGTGGCTAAGTCGGTCCCTTTTGACCACTTGATAAAGTGGAATAGAGTGCCCTCTTGTTGTATTCATCGAAGTGTCCACAATCTAATCCTCCTCTACTAGATCAAAAATATATGGATCAAGCTCATTAATGTCCAATTATTTTGGTATGATTGAAGAGTCAAATAGAGGTGGATGATATGTTTTAAAGAGCTTCACATTGAATATTGGCTGCAGACCAAGGTAGGTTGGTAGGTTTAACTCAAAAGAATTTTCTTCAACTTTTTTGGTGATGGTGTAGGGACCATATCACATAGGCCAAATTTTTCCATGTGGGCCTATAATTCATTCCTTTTGAAGTCACAACCAAACCTTGTCACCCATAAAAAAATGATGTGTAATCCTATGTTTTTCATGGCATTGCTTATACTTTTGATTCATTTTCTCCAAGATGTCATGAACCTATTGTTAGATGTGTTGTATTTGTTAAATTAAATTTATTGCTTTTTCTACACTAGATATCCCATGAGGTGTGTATTCCATGGTGTGAAATGGAACAACTATATCAATTGGTGCCATGGGTTAGAAACCAAAGCATACTTAGAATGGACTATACTTGGTCAAGCTGTATAGGGCTCAATTATATCCATGTTGTATGAAAAGAAGCCCCTCATCCTATGTGATTGGATGTTTAGATTGATACATCTAAATTATGTGAAAAATCAAGTGGTTCACTGCCTTTGTCTGAACATTAGTTTGTAGATATAAGTCTCTAGAATTCATTAGCTTGGTATCCATCATCTTCCATAGAGTGGACCAGAAGATGCTTAGGAACATACTATCTCTATCTAAGAGAATAGACTTGGGGAGACCAAAATGGATCCATACATGACTAAAATATATTTGAGTAGTTTCTTTAGTAGATATATTTTTTACAAGCATTCATGATAGCCATTTTTGAAAAATGATCAATTAAAACAAAAATATAGTCCTTGCCATGTTTTAAAGTGGGAAAACCTAAGAGAAAATCCATTGAAATAGATTCCCAAGGCTTGGTTGGTTCTGAAAATGAAATTACTATTCAAGAAATTACTATTTTTAAAAACTTACTATTTTTAGATTGCACTACTAAAATTGAAATTTGGGACACTTCTATTGGGGTTTTGGGGTTCAAAAACCATCAAGTAATGCTCATTCCATTTCATCATGTTCTCCTTATTATTATCTTTATAATGGTCCAAACGGGGAATCAATTAGAGTTATGTTGCAAAATTTATGGCTCTTGGAAGTTTTATCATCAATTGGGGTAGAACCATTGCTCAGATCATTCCTCCCTCCTTGATAATTAATGGTCCCCATTGCATCAATAATTCTCATCACGTATGGCAGTTGTGTCTTAATTTGATTCTCTATGAGCCACTCACCTTGGTGGCTAAGCTAGCCCTTTTGACCACTTGATAAAGTGGAATAGAGCCTCCTCTTATTGTCTTCATCCAAGAGTCCACAATCTGATCTTCCTCCACTAGAGAAAAACTCTGTAGATCAAGCTCATAAATAGAGGTGGATGATATGATTTGAGGAGCTCCACATTGAATATTGGATGCAGACCAAGGTAGGCTGGTAGGTTCAACTCAAAAGAATTTTATCCAAGTTTTTTAGTGATGGTGTAGGGACCATATCATAGAGGTTGAATTTTTTTGTGTGGGCCTAAAAGTCATTCCTTTTTAAGCCACAACCAAACCTTGTCACCCATAAAAAATTGTGTGAAATCCTATGTTTATCATTATGTTTTTTATACTTCTAATTTATCTTCTCCAAGATGACATGAATCTAATATTGGATGTGTTTCATTTGTTCAATGAACTTTGTTTCTTTTGCTACCTCAGATCTCCCATGAGGTGTGTATTCCATGGTGGAGAATAGAATGTCTATAAAAATTTATGCCATGGGTTAGAAACTAAAGCATACTTGGAATTGAATGTACCTGGTTGAGTTGTACATTGCTAAATTGTATCCATGTTGTATGAAAAGAAGCCCCTCATCCCATGTGCATGGATGTTTGGAGTGATACATATAAATCATGTGAAGAATCAAGTGGTTCTCCACTTATATCTGACCATCAGTCTATAGATGGAAGACTATGGACTTTATCAGCTTGGTATCCATCTTCTTCCATAGAGTGGACTAGAAGATGCTCAGTAACCTGTTATCTCTATCTCAGATAATGGACTTGGGGAGACCAAAATAGAGCCATATATGACTAAAATATAGTTGATTAGTTTCTTCAGTATATATATATATTTTACAAGAAATCATGATAGCCATTTTTGAAAAATGATCAACTACAATAAAAATACAATCCTTGCCATTTTTGAATTGGGAAAACCTAAGAGAAAATCCATTCAGATAGATTCCCAAGGCTTGATTAGTTTTGTCAATGGAATTACTATTCAAGGAATTTCTATTTTTAGAAACTTAATATTTTTAGACTACACTAATAAAATTGAAATTTGGGGCACTTCTATTGGGTTTTCAGAGGTTATAAACCACTTATAAAAAATCATGCATTTCAACATGTTCTCCTTGTTCTTAACTTTCCAATGGTTCAAATGTGGAGTCAATAAGAGCTATGGTACAAAAGTTATGACTCCAAAAAGTTCCATAATCAATTGGAGTAGAACTAAAACCTGAATTATCACCTAAATTGTTGCTTAGATCATTCTTCCCTCCTTGATAATCAATGGTCCCCATTGCATCAATATTCCTTATCAAGTGTGGCAGTTGAGTCTTATTTTGATTCTTTGTGAGCCATTCACCTTGGTGGCTAAGTTGGATCCTTTTGACCACCTGATAAAGTGGAATAGAGTGTCCTCTTATTGTCTTCATCCAGGTGTCAACAATCTGATCCTCATCCATTGGAGCAAAACTCTATAGATAAGCTCATCATTGTCTAGTTGTTCTTCTATGACTGAAGTCTCCAATAGAGGTGGATAATATGGTTTGAGAAGCACCACATCAAATATTGGATGCAGGCCAAGGTAGGCTGGTAAGTTCAACTCAAAATCATTTTATCCAACTTTTTTGGTGATGATGCATGGACCATATCGAAGAGGCCAAATTTTACTATGTGGGCCTACAAGTTGTTCTTTTTGAAGTTTCAACCAAACCTTATCACCCACATTAAAATGGTGTGCAATCCTATATTTGTCATAGCATTGCTTATACTTATAATTCATCTTCTCAAAGATATAATGATTCTATTGTTGGATGTGTTGCATTTGTTCAATGAAATTTATTGCTTTTGCTACCTTAGATCTCCCATGAGGTGTGTATTCCATGGTGGAGAATGGAATGGCTATATCAATTGGTGCCATGGATTGGAACATGAAACATAATTAGAATGGACTATAATTGGTCAAGCTGTACATGCCTAATTGTATCCATGTTGTATGAAAAAAGATTCTCATCCCATGTGCATGAATGTTTGGAGTGATACATTTGAATCATGTGAACAATTAAGTATTTCACCACTTCTATCTAACTATTAGTCTGTGGATGGAAGGCTTTGGACTACATTAGCTTGGTATCCATAATCTTCCATAGATTGGACTAGAAGATGCTCAAGAACATGTTATCTCTATATAAGATAATAGACATGGGAAGACCAAAATGGAGCCATACATGACTAAAATATAGTTGAGCAGTTTCTTCAGTAGATATATTTTTCTTACAAGTAATAATGATAGCCATTTTGTAAAAATGATCAACTACAACAAAAATATAGTCCTTACCATGTTTTAAAGTGGGAAAACCTAAGAGAAAATTCATTGAGATAGATTCCCAAGGTTTGGTTGGTTCTGGCAATGGAATTACTATTTAAGGAATTACTATTTTTAGAAATTTACTATTTTTAGATTATAATACTAAAATTGAAATTTGGGGCACTTTAGTTAGGATTTTGAGGGCCAAAAAACACTATCAAAGGTCATACCATCTCACCATGTTCTCCTCATTTTTAACTTTCCAATAGTTCAAATGAGTAGTCAATTAGAGCTATGATGCAAAAGTTATGGCTCCCAAAAGTTCTATCATCAATTAGGGTAGAACCATTACAAAAATTTTCACCTAAATTATTGCTCAGATCATTCTTCCCTTCTTGAGAATCAATGGTCCCTATGACATCAATATTCCTCATCAAGTGTGATAGTTTTGTCTTATTTTGATTCTCTTCGAGCCACTCACTTTGGTGGTTAAACTACCACCTTTTGACCACCTGATAAAATAGAATAGAGCATCCTCTTGTTGTCTTAATCCAAGTTTTCACAATCTAATCCTCCTCCATTAGAGTAAAACTTTAGGGATCAAGCTCATTAATGTTTAGTTATTTTTATACGACTGAAGTGTCCAAAAAAGGTAGATGATATGGTTTGAGGAGCTCCACATTGAATATTAGATGCAGACCAAGGTAGGCTGGTAGGTTCAAATCAAAATCATTTTCTCCAAATTTTTTGGTGATGGTGTAGGGACCATATCATAGAGGTTGAATTTTTTTGTGGGCCTAAAATTAATTCCTTTTAAAGCCACAACCAAACCTTGTCACCCACAACAAAATAGTGTGTAATATTATGTTTGTCATGGCATTGCTTATACTTCTGATTCATCTTCTCCAAGATGTCATAAACCTGATACTGGATGTGTTGTATTTGTGTAATGAACTTTATTGATTTTGCTACCATAGATCTCCCATGAGGTGTGTATTATATGGTGGAGAATGGAATGGCTATATCAACTGGTGCCATGGGTTGGATCCCAAATCATAATTGGAATGGAATGTGCTTGGTCAAGATGTACATGACTTGATTGTATCCTTTTTATATGAAAAGAATCACCTCATCTCATGTGTATAGATGTTTGGAGTGATACATCTGAATCATGTGAATGATCAAGTGGTTTACCACTTCTATTTGACCATCAGTCTATAGATGGAAGGCTATGGACTTCATCAGCTTGTTATCGATCATCTTCCATAGAGTGGACTAGAAGATGCTCAGGAACCTGCTATCTCTATCTAAGACAATGGACTTGGGGAGACCAAAATGGAACCATACATGACTAAAATATAGTTGAGTAGTTTCTAAAGTAGATATATTTTTATTACAAGTAATCACGATAGCCATTTTTGAAAAATGATCAACTACAATAAAAATAAAGTCTTTAACATGTTTTGAAGTGGGCAAACCTGAGTGAAAATCCATTGAGATAGACTCCTAAGGACTAGTTAGTTCTGGGAATGGAATTACTATTCGATGAATTACTATTTTTAGAAACATACTATTTTTAGATTACATTGCTAAAATTGAAATTTGGGGAACTTCCATTAGGTTTTTAGTGGTTAAAAACCATCAATAAAAGCTCATGCCATCTCACCACATTCTCCTAGTTCTTAGCTTTCCAATGGTTTAAATGGCGAGTCAATCAGAGCTATTATATAAAAGTTATGGCTCCCAAAATGTTCATCATCAATTGGGGTAGAACCATCACCTAAATTATTACTCAAATCATTCCTCCCTCCTTGAGAAGAAATGGTCCCCATTGCATCAATATTATTCATCAAGTGTGGTAGTTGTGTCTTAATTTTATTCTTTATGGGCTACTCACCTTGGTGGCTAAGTTGGACCCTTTTCACCACCATATAAAGAAGAATAGATCATACTATTATTGTCTTCATCTAGGTGTCTACAATCTGATCCTCCTCCACTAGAGCAAAACTCTATGGATCAAGCTCATCAATGTCTAATTGTTCTACTATGACTGAAGTGTCCAACAAAGGTGGATGATATGATTTGAGGAGCTCCACATTAAATTTTTGATACAAACCAAGGTAGGCTGGTAGGTTCAACTTAAAAAAAATTTCTCCAAATTTTCTAGTGATGGTGTAGGGACCATATCATAGAGATGGAATTTTTTTGTGTGGTCTTACAAGTCATTCCTTTTGAATCCACAACCAAACCTTATCACCCACAACAAAATGGTGTGCAATCCTATGTTTTTCATGTCATTGCTTATACTTTTGATTCATCTTCTCCAAGATTTCATGAACCTCCCACTGGATGTGTTGCATTTGTTCAATCAACCTTATTACTTTTACTACCTCAGAGCTCCCATAAGGTGTGTATTCAATGGTAGAGAATGGAATGGATATATCAATTGGTGCCATGGGTTGGATCCCAAAGCATGCTTGGAATGGAATGTGATTATTTGAGATATGCAAGGCCTAATTATATCCATGTATGAAAATAATCCCCTCATCCCATGTGAATTAATTTTTTAAGTGATACATCTGAATCATGTGAATAATCAAGTAGTTCACCACTTTTATTTGACCATCAATCTATGGATAGAAGATTGTGGACTTCATCAGCTTGGTGTCCATCATCTTCCATAGATTAGACCAAAAGATGCTTAGGAACCTATTATCTCTATTTGAGATAATGGACTTGGGGAGACCAAAAATGGAGCCATACATGACTAAAATATAGTTTAACAATTTCTTTAGTAGATATATTTTTCTTACAAGAAATCATGATAGACATTTTTGAAAAATGATCAAATTTAATAAAAATATAATCCTTACCATGTTTTAAAGTGGGAAAACTTGAGATAAAATCCATTGAGATAGATTCCCAAGATATTGTTAGTTTTGGAAATGGAATTACTTTCAAGTAATTACAATTTTTACACTTCACTAATAAAATTGAAATTTGGAGAACATCCATTATGTTTTTGTGGGTGAAAAATTATCAAGAAAAGCTCTTTCCATTTCATCATGTTATCCTCATTCTTATCTTTCTAATAGTTCAAATAGGGAGTCAATCTGAGCTATGGTGCAAAAGTTATGGCTCTCAAAGTTTTGTCATCAATTGGGGTAAAATCATCACCCAAATTGTCACCTAAATTATTTCTCGGATCATTCCTCCCTCATTGAGAAGAAATGGTCCTCATTATATCAATATTCCTCATCAAGTGTGGTAGTTGTGCCTTAATTTTATTCTCTATGAGCCACTCACCCTGGTGGCTAAGTTGGCCCCTTTTGATAACCCAATAAAGTGAAATAGAGCATCTTATTGTTGTCTTCATTCAGGTGTCCACAATTTGATCCTCCTCCACTAGAGAAAAACTCTATGGATTAAGCTCATTAATGTCAAATTATTCTAATATGATTAAAGTGTCTAATAAAGGTAGATTATATGGTTTGAGGAGCTCCACATTGAATATTGGATGTAGACCAAGGTAGGCTACTAGGTTTAACTCAAAAGCATTTTATCTAATTTTTCTTGTGATAGTGTAGGGACCATATCACATAGGTTGAATTTTTTTGTGTGGGCCTACAATTCATTCATTTCAAATCCACAACCAAACCTTATCACCCATAAAAAAATGGTGTGCAATCCTATTTTTGTCATGGCATTACTTATACTTCTGATTCATCTTCTCTAAGATGTCATAAACCTATTGCTAGATATGGTGCATTTGTTAAATGAACTTTGTTGCTTTTGCTACCTCAGATCTCCCATGAGGTGTGTATTACATGGTGGAGAATGGGATAGCTATATCAATTGGTGCCATGGGTTGGGACCTAAAGCATACTTAGAATGGACTATGCTTGGTTGAGCTGTGCAGGGCTCGATTGTATCCATGTTGTATGAAAAGAAGCCCCTCATTCCATGTGCATGAATGTTTGGAGTGATACATCTAAATCATATGAATAATTAAGTGGTTCACCACTTTTGTCTGACCATAAATCTATGGATGGATGGTTGTGGACTTCATCATCTTGGCATCCATCATCTTCCATAGAGTGGACTAGAAGATGCTTAAGATCTTGCTATCTCTATCTGAGATAATGGACTTAGGGAGACCAACATGGAGTGATACATGAATAAAATATAGTTGGGTAGTTTTTTTAGTAAATATATTTTTATTAAAATCAATCATAATAGCCATTTTTGAAAAATGATCAACTACAATAAAAATATATTCCTTACCATGTTTTGAAGTGAGCAAAGTTGAGACAAAATCCATTGAGACAGATTCCCAAGGCCTGGATGGTTTTGGCAATGGAATTACTATTCGAAGAATTAATATTTTTATAAACTTACTAATTTTAGATTGTACTACTAAAATTAAAATTTAGGGCACTTCCATTAGGTTTTCAAGGGTTAAAAACCACTGAGTGGAGCTCATGCCATCTCACCATGTTCTCCTCATTCTTAGCTTTCCAATGGTTAAAATGGAGAGTCAATCAAAGATATGGTACAAATGTTATATTTATTAAAATTTTCATCATCAATTAGGGTAGAACCATCACCTAAATTACCACCTGAACTGTTGCTCAGATCATTCCTCCCTCCTTGAGAAGCAATGGTCCTAATTATGTCAATATTATTCATCAAGTGTGGTAGTTGTGTCTTAATTTGATTCTCTATGAGACACTCACCTTGGTGGATAAGTTTAACCTTATTGACCACTTGATAAAGTAGAATAGAGCATCCTTTTATTAGTTTCATCTAGGTGTCCACAATCTGATCCTCCTCCACTAGAGAAAAACTCTATGAATTAAGCTCATCAATGTTCAATTGTTCTCCTATGACTAAAGTGTCCAACAGAGGTGGATGATATGGTTTGAAGAGCTCCACATTGAATATTTGATGCAAAAAAAAAGGTTGGTAGGTTCAACTAAAAAGAATTTTCTCCAACTTTTCTGGTGATGGTGTAGGTAACATATCATATAGGCCAATTTTTTTTGTGTGGGCCTGCAAGTTGTTCCTTTTGAAGCTGCCACCAAATCTTGTCGCCCATAGAAAAATGGTGTGAAATCATATGTTTCTCATGGCATTGCTTATACTTCTAATTCATCTTCTCTAATATGTCATGAACTTACTACTAGATGTGTTGTATTTGTTTAATGAACTTTGTTGCTTTTGCTACCTTAGATCTCACATGAGGTGTGTATTCCATGGTGGAGAATGGAATGGATATATCAATTGGTGCCATGGGTTATAACCTGAAGCATAATTGGAATGGAATATGCTTATTCAAGTTGTGTAGGGTCTGATTATATCCATGTTATATGGAAAAATACCCTCATCCCATGTGCATGGATGTTTGGAGTGATACATCCAAATCATGTGAACAATCAAGTGATTCACCATTTCTCTCTAACCATATATCTATGGATGGAAAGTTATGGGATTCATCAACTTGGTATCCATCATCTTCCATAGATTGGATTAGAAGATGCTTAAGAACCTACTATCTCTATCTGAGACAATGGAATTGGGGAGACCAAAATGGATCCATACATGACTAAAATATAGTTGAGTAGTTTCTTTAGTAGATGTATTTTTCTTACAAGAAATCATGATAGCCATTTTTGTAAAATGATCATCTAAAAAAAAATAGTCCTTGCCATATTTTGAAGTGGGAAAACTAGAGAGAAAATCCATTTAGATAGATTCCCAAGGCCTAGTTGGTTTTGGTAATGGAATTGCTATTTGAGGAATTACTATTTTTTGAAACTTACTATTTTTAGATTGCACTACTAAAATTGAAATTTGAGGCACTTTCATTAGGTTTTTTGGTGTAAAAAACCATCAAGAAAACATCATGTAATTTCAACATGTTCTCCTCATTCTTAGATTTACAATGGTTCAAATGAGAAGTCAATTAGAGCTATGGTGCAAAAGTTATAGCTCCTAGAAGTTCCATCATCAATTGGGATAGAATCATCACCTAAATTACAACCTAAATTATTTCTCAAATCATTCCTCCCTCGTTGAGAGTAAATAGTCCCCATTGCATCAATATTCCTCATCAAGTGGGGTAGTTGTATCTTAATTTGATTGTCTAGGAGCCACACACCCTGGTGGCTAAGTTGGATCCTATTGACCACTCGATATAGTGGAATAGAGCATCCTCTTATTGTCTTCATTCATGTGTCTACAATTTGATCCTCTTCCACTAGATAAAAAATCTATAAATGAAGCTCATCAATATCTAATTTTTTTGTTATGACTGAAGTGTCTAAAATAGGTGGATGATATGGTTTAAGGAGCTCCATGTTGAATATTGCATGTAGACAAAGGTAGGATGGCAAGTTCAACTCAAAAGCATTTTACCCAACTTTTTTAGTGATGGTGTAGGGACCAAATCATAGAGGCCAAATTTTTCTATGTGGAACTACAAGTCATTCCTTTTGAAGCCACAATAAAACCTTATCACCCATAGCAAAATGGTGTACAATCCTATGTTTGTCATGGCATTGATTATACTTCTGATTCATCTTCTCCAAGATGTCATGAACCTATTATTAGATGTGTTACATTTATTCAATATACTTTGTTACTTTTGCTACCTCAGAGCTCTCATGAGGTGTGTATTCTATGGTGGAGAATTGAATGGATATATCAATTGGTGCCATGGGTTGGAACCCAAATCATAATTAGAATGGAATATTCTTGGTGGAGTTATGCAGGGCTTGATTATTTCCATGTTGTATGAAAATAAGCCCCTCATCCCATGTGAATGTATGTTTGGTGTGATACATCAAAATCATATGAACAATCTAGTGGTTAACCACTTCTATCTAACCATCAGTCTATGGATGGAAGGCTATGGACTTCATTAGCTTGGTATCCATCATATTCCATAGAGTGGACTAGAATATACTCAGGAACTTGCTATTTCTATCTAAGACAATGGACTTAGGGAGACCAAAATGGAGCCATTCATGACTAAAATATAGTTGAGTAGTTTCTTTAGTAGATGTATTTTTTACAAGAAATCATGATATCCATTTTTGAAAAATGATCAACTACAACAAACATAGTTTCCTTACCATGTTTTGAAGTTGGAAAAATTGAGAAAAAATCCATTAAGATAGATTCCCAAGGCCTGGTTAGTTTTGGCAATGGAATTGTTATTTTTAGAAACTTACTATTTTTATATTGTACATGAAAATTGAAATTTGGGGCACTTCTATTGGGTTTTTGGGGTCAAAAACCACCAAGCAAAACTCCTACCTTCTCACTATGTTCTTCTCATTCTTATCTTTCCAATAGTTTAAATTGAATGTAAATCAGAGCTATGATGCAAAAGTTATGGCTCCTAGAAGTTTCATCATCAATTGGGGTAGAACCATTGCCTAAATTGTCACCTAAATTATTGCTCAAATCATTTCTCCCTCTTTGAGAAGCCATGGTCCCCATTATGTCAATATTCCTCATCAAGTGTGGTATTTGTGTCTTAATTTGATTCTTTGTGAGCAACTCACTTTGGTGGCTAGTCTGGCCCCTTTTGACCACCTGATAAAGTGAAATTGAGCATCCTCTTGTTATATTCATCTAAGTGTCCATAATCTGATCTTCTTCCACTGGAGAAAAACTCTATGGATCAATCTCTTCAATGTCTAGTTGTTTTTCTATGACTGAAGTATCCAACAGAGGTGGATGATATGGTTTGAGGAGATCCATGTTGAATATTAGATGTAGACCAAGGTAGGCTAGTAGGTTTCAACTTATAAGCATTTTCTCTAAATTTTCTATTGATGGTGTAGGGACCATATCACAGAGGCCAAATTTTTTAGTGTGGGCCTTCAAGTCATTCCTTTTAAATCTATAACCAAACCAAGTAACCCATAATAAAATGGTTTGCAATTTTATGTTTTTCATGGAATTGCTTATACTTATGATTCATCTTCTCTAAGATGTCATGAACCTACTACTGGATGTGTTACATTTGTTCAATAATTTTTTTTTCTTTTGTTGCTTCAAATCTCTCATGAGGTGTGTATTCCATGGTGGAGAATGGATTGGCTATATCAATTAGTGCCATGTGTTAGAACTTAAAGCATATTTGGAATGGGCTATGCTTGGTGAAGCTGTGTAGGGCCTAATTATATCCATGTTATATGAAAATAATCCCCTCATCTCATGTGCATGGATGTTTGGAGTGATATATCTGAATCATGTAAATAATCAAGTGGTTCACCACTTCTATCTAACCATTAGTCTATGGATGGAAGGTTGTGGACTTCATTAGCTTGGTATCCATCATCTTCCATAGAGTGGACTAGAAGATGCTCAAGAACTTGCTACCTCTATCTAAGATAATGGACTTGGGGAGATAAAAGTGGAGCCATACATGACTAAAATATAGTTGAGTAGTTTCTTCAATAGATATATTTTACTTACATGTAATCATGATAGCTATTTTTGAAAAATGATCAACTATAACAAAAATATAGTCATTTCCATGTTTTGAATTGAGAAAACCTTAGATAAAATCCATTGAGATATATTCCCAAGGCTTGGTTATTTATGGCAATGGAATTACTATTCAAGGAATTAATATTTTTAAAAACTTACTATTTTTAGACTACACTACTAAAATTGAAATTTGGGGTACTTCTATTATATTTTTGGGGGTCAAAAACCTCATTCCATCTCACTACATTCTCCTCATTATTATCTTTCCAATGGTTCAAATGGGGAGTCAATCAGAGATATGATGCAAAATGTATGGCTTCTAAAAGTTTCATCATCAATTAGGGTAGAACTATCACCTAAATTATCAACTAAATTGTTGCTTGGATCATTTCTCCCTCCTTGAGAAGTAATGGTCCCCATTATGTCAATATTCTTCATCAGGTGTGTCTTAATTTGATTCTCTTTGAGCCACTCACCTTGGTGGCTAAGTTGGCACCTTTTGACCACCTGATAAAGTAGAATAGAACATCCTTTTATTGTCTTCATTAGGTGTCCACAATATGATCCTCCTCCATTAGAGAAAAACTCTATGGATTAAGTTCATCAATTTCTAGTTGTTTTATTATGACTAAAGTTTCCAATAGAGTTGGATGATATGGTTTGAGGAGCTCCATATTGTATATTGGATGCAGACCAAAGTAGGCTGGTAGGTTTAACTCAAAAGCATTTTCTCCAGCTTTTTTGGTGATGGTGTAGGGACCATATTGTAGAGGCCAATTTTTTTTTGTAGGCCTGCAAGTCATTCATTTTGAAGTTGTAACCAAACATTGTCACCCACATCCAAATGGTGTGCAATCCTATATTTGTCATGGCATTGATTATACTTCTAATTCATCTTCTTCAAGATGTCATGAACCTATTATTAGATGTGTTACATTTGTTTATTGAACTTTATTTATTTTGTTTCCTTAGATATCCCATGAGGTGTGTATTCCGTGGTCAAGAATGGAATGGCTATATCAATTATTACCATGGGTTGGAACCTAAAGCATACTTAGAATATAATATGCTTGGTCAAGCTCTATAGGGCCTAATTGTATCTATGTGTATGAAAATAATCCCCTCATCACATATTCATGTATGTTTTGAGTGATACATTTGAATCATGTGAACAATCAAGCAGTTTACCACTTTTGTCTAACCATTAGTCTATGGATGGAAGGCTATAGACTTCATCATCTTGGTATCCATCATCTTCCATAGAGTGGACTAGAAGATACTCATGAACCTACTATCTTTATCTAAGACATAGACTTGGGGAGACCAAAATGGAACCATACATGACTAAAATATAGTTGAGAAGTTTATTCAGTAGATATATTTTTCTTACAAGAAATCATGATAGCCATTTTTGAAAAATGATCAACTACAATAAAAATATAGTCCTTAACATTTTTGAAGTGGGCAAAACTAAGATAAAATTCATTGAGATAGATTCCCAAAGCCTGGTTGGTTTTGGCAACGGAATTACTATTCAAGAAATTACTATTTTTAGAAACTTACTATTTTTAGACTACACTACCAAAATTAAAATTTGAGGCACTTCCATTGGGTTTTCAAGGGTCAAAAACCACTGAGTAGAGCTCATGCCATCTAACCATATTATCCTCATTCTTATCTTTCTAATGGTTCAAATAAGGAGTTAATTAGAGCTATGGTGAAAAAGTTATGGCTCTCAAAATTTCCATCATCGATTGGGGTAGAACTGTCATCCAAATTATCACCTAAATTATTGCTTGGATCATTCCTCCTTACTTTATAAGCAATGGTCCCCATTACATCAATATTCCTCATCAAGTGTGGTACTTGTGTCTTAATTTGATTCTCTATGAGCCATTCACCTTAGTGACTAAGTTGGCCCATTTTGACCACTTGATAAATGAGAATAGAGCATCCTCTTATTATATTCATATATGTGTCCACAATGTGATCCTCCTCCACTAGAGAAAAACTCTATGGATCAATATCATCAATGTCAAGTTGTTCTACTATGACTGAATTATCCAACAAAGGTGGATGATATGGTTTGAGGAGCTCCACATTGAATATTGGATGCAAACTAAGGTAGGCTAGTAGGTTCAACTCAAAAACATTTTTTCAAAATTTTATGGTGATGGTGTAGGGACCATATCAAAGAATCCAAATTTTTCTATGTGGGCCTACAAGTGGTTCCTTCTAAAGCCACAACCAAACCTTGTCACCCAAAACAAAATGGTGTGCAATCCTATGTTTGTCATGGTGTTGATTATACTTATAATTTATATTCTCCAATATATCATGAAACTACTACTAGCTGTGTTTCATTTGTTTAATAAAATTTGTTGCTTTTGTTACCTCATATCTCCCATGAGGTGTGTATTCCATGGTGGATAATGGAATGTATATATCAATTGGTGCCATGGGTTAAAACTTGAAGTATACTTAGAATAGAATATGCTTGGTGGAGCTATGTAGGGCCTGGTTGTATCCATATTGTATGAAAATAATCCCCCCATCCCATGTGCATGGATGTTTGGAATGATACATCTAAATCATGTGAATAATCAAGTGGTTTACCACTTTTTTTTTACCATCAATATATGGATGAAAGGCTGTGGACTTCATTAGCTTGGTATCGATCATCTATCATAGAGTAGACTAGAAGATGATTAGGAACCTACTATCTCTATCTGAGATAATGGACTGGGGGAGACCAAAATGGAGCCATACATGACTAAAATAGTTGATTAGTTTCTTCAATAGATATATTTTTCTTACAAGAAATCATGAAGCCATTTTTGAAAAATGATCAACTATAATAAAAATATAGTCCTTGCCATGTTTTGAAGTGGGCAAACTTGAGAGAAAATACATTGAGATAGATTTCCAAGGCTAGGTTGGTTCTAGCAATGGAATTATTATTTAAGAAATTATTATTTTTATAAACTTACTATTTTTATACTGCACTACTAAAATCAAAATTTGGATCACTTTCATTGGGTTTTTGGGGGTTAAAAACCACCAAGTAAAGATCATTCCATCTCACCATGTTCTCCTCATTATTAGCTTTCCAACGGTTCAAATGGGGAGTCAATCAAAGCTATGGTGCAACTATTATAGCTCCCAAAAGTTCTATCACCAATTAGGGTAGAATCATCTCTTGAATTATCACCTGAATTATTTCTTAGATCATTCCTTCCTCCTTGAGAAGCAATGGTCCCCATTACATTAATATTCATTATTAGGTTTGGTAGTTGTGTCTTAATTGGATTCTCTATGAGCCACTCACATTAGTGGCTAAGCTGGCCCCTTTTGACCACTTGATAAAGTGGAATAGAGCATAATCTTGTTATCTTCATTAGGTGTCCCCAATCTGATCCTCCTCCACTAGAGAAAAAGTTTACATATCAAGTTTATCAATGTCTAGTTGTTCTACTATGACTGAAGTGTCTAATAGTAGTGGATGATATGGTTTAAGGAACTCCAAATTGAATATTAGATGTAGACCATGGCAGGTTGGTAGGTTCAACTCAAAACCATTTTCTCCAATTTTTATAGAGATGGTGTAGGGACCATATCATATGACCAATTTTTTCTATGTGGGCTTATAAGTCGTTCCTTTTGAAGCCACAACCAAACCTTGTCACCCATAACAAAATGTTGTGCAATGCTATGTTTGTCATGGCATTAATTATACTTATAATTCATCTTCTCCAAGATGTCATGAACTTACTACTTGATGTGTTGAATTTTCTAATGAACTTTGTTGCATTTTCTACCGTAGATCTCCCATGAGGTGTGTATTCCATGGTGGAGAATGGAATGGCTATATCAATTGGTGCCATGGGTTAGAAACTAAAGAATACATGGAATGGAATATGCTTGGTTGAGTTATATAGGGCCTGATTGTATCCATGTTGGATAAACAGAAGCCCCTCATCCCATGTACATGGATTTTTAGATTGATACATCAAAATCATGTGAATAATCAAGTGGTTCAACACTTCTATTTGACCATCAGTATGTGGATGGAAGGCTTTGGACTTCATCAGCTTGGTATCCATCATCTTCCATAGAGTGGATCAAAATATGCTCAAGAACCTGCTATCTCTATTTGAGATAATGGACTTGGGGAGACCAAAATGGAGCCATACATGACTAAAATATAGTTGAGTAGTTTCTTCAGCACATATATTTTTATTATAATCAATCATGATAGCCATTTTTGAAAAATGATCAAATATAACAAAAATACAATCCTTATCATGTTTTGAAGTGGGAAAATATAAGAGAAAATCCATTAAGATAGATTCCCAATGCTTGGTTGGTTCTAGCAATGAAATTACTATTTAAGGAATTACTATTTTTAGAAACTTACTATTTTTAGACTAAACTGCTAAAATTAAAATTTGGAGCACTTCCATTGAGTTTTTTGAGGAGAAAAACCAATGAGCAAAGACCATGCCATCTCACCATGTTCTCCTCATTCTAATCTTTCCAATGGTTCAAATAGGGAGTCGATCAGAGCTATGGTGCAAAAGTTATGGCTCCCAAAAGTTTTATCATCAATTAGGGTAGAACTATCACTCGAATTGTCACTTGAATTATTTCTCAGATCATTCCTCCCTCATTGAGAAGTAATGGTCCTAATTACATCAATATTCCTCATCAAGTGTGGTAGTTGTGTCTTAATTTGATTATCTATGAGCCACTCATCTTGGTGGCTAAGCTAGCCCATTTTTACCACCTGATAAAGTAGAATAGAGTGTCCTCTTATTTTCTTCATCTAGGTGTCCACAATTTGATCCTCTTCCACTATAGAAAAACTCTATAGGTAAATCTCATCAATGTCAAGTTGTTTTGTTACAACTGAAGTGTCTAACAGAGGTGGATGATATGGGTTAAGGAGCTTCATGTTGAATATTAGATGTAGACCAAGGTAGGCTCGTAGGTTCAACTCAAAATATATTTCTCCAACTTTTCTTGTGATGGTATAGGGACCATATTGTAGAGGCCAAATTTTTTTGTGTGGGCCTAAAAGTTGTTCCTTTTGAAGCTACAACCAAACCTTTTCACCCATAGTAAAATGGTGTGAAATCCTATATTGGTCATGGCATTGCTCATAATTTTGATTTATCTTCTCTAAGATGTCATGAACCTATAAATAGATGTGTTTCATTTTTTCAATGAACTTTGTTTCTTTTTCTACCTCAGATGTCCCATAAGGTGTGTATTCCAGGTGGAGAATGGAATGGGTATATCAATTGGTCCCATGGGTTAGAACCTGAAGCATACTTGGAATGGATTGTGCTTGGTGGAACTGTGCAAGGCTTGATTATATCCATTTTGTATGAAAAGAAGCCCCTAATTTTATGTGCATATATTTTTAGAGTGATACATCCAAATCATGTGAACAATCAAGTGGTTCACCAATTCTATCTAACCATTAGTCTGTGGATGGAAGGATATGGACTTCATCAGATTGGTATCCATCATCTTCCATAGAGTGGACTAGAAGATGCTTAAGACCTTCTATCTCTATTTAAGACAATGGGCTTGGGGAGACTAAAATGGATCCATACATGACTAAAACATAGTTAAGTAGTTTCTTCAGTAGATATATTTTTCTTACAAGCAATCATGATAGCCATTTTTGAAAAATGATTAACTACAAAAAAAATAGTCCTTACCATGTTTTAAAGTGGGAAAATTTGAGAGAAAATCTATTGAGATAGATTCCCAAGGCCTAGTTGGTTCTGGGAATGGAATTACTATCTAAGGAATTAATTTTCTTAAAAACTTACTATTTTTAGACCACACTACTAAAATTGAAATTTTGGGCACTTCCATTGGGTTTTTGGGGGATAAAAACTACTGAGTAGATCTCTATGCCATCTCACCATGTTTTCCTCATTCTTAGATTTCCAAAAATTCAAATGTGGAATCAATTAGAGCTATGGTGTAAAAGTTATGGCTCCTAAAAATTTTGTCATCAATTGGGGTAGAACAAATGCTATCTATGTAACACTTCAAATATCTATTCTAAGTATGAAAGGTAGTTTGAACTATCATAGATAATTATCCTCTAAATTCTTACTTCTCCTTCATCTTACCCATAGGGTCTACTTTCTTGATCCATTATTTAGTATCATGACTACATATCTTCTTAGCTTGATTAGTATTCCTAATAGGTTTTATCTTATAATTTCTTCCAATATATCCTCTTTGGTTATAGTTGTAACATGATATTCTACCTCTCCATCTATAATCAATAGTTCTATGTCTAAATTGACCACAAGAGAAACAATAAACATTGAAATAATCCACATACTTTGAATGTCTAACCTCATTTGACTTTCAATGATTAATAGATGATACACCACTACCTTTTATATCCTTTAATGTAACAAAACCTTTTTTGGCTTGTTGATGATTAACTTCAAAATTGGAAACCTCTACATAGGTATTTATTTTATCAACATTATCACTACTTGATAGATAATTAACTTTTGGTAGATGACTCTCCTTGAACTCCTAGTTTTATTTTAAACCAATACCTATCTTATCATGAGAGGAAAATTGACTATCCAAAATATTTTTAAGCTTTCTAGTACTCTCCTCAAATTTCTAATATGTCTTCATCTTGATTGAATCTTGATCTACTTGTGCCTCTAAAGACCTAAATTTAATACTAAGTTGGGTGCATTCTTCCATATGATTCTCCTATTTTGAATAACATTTATAAATTGTTTCAATTATTTTGGTTATATCTTCATTGCAATCATAATAAAAACTTTCATTATCATAATCCATACCTATGTTCCAAAGATATCCCTTAGGCTATTAGGAATGCACAAGGAAACTTAGTCTGATACCAATTGTTGGAATCAAAACCACTAGGGGTGAATCAGCTTACAAAGTTTTCTTTCAATTCCAATTATCATTTATTAATCAATCAAAGTAATATAGAGATCTAGCAATGCATAATCAACCATTCATATGAGCATGAAACAAGAAAATAATACATGAACACAAGGTATACATATTAAATACTCTTAGGGGATAAAAAAATTTGACACATATCTTGGAATACTTTCCTATAATTAATGAATCAATATTTAGTGAGGTGATAACCCCATAAGGAGCACTAACCCCTCACTAGTCAAGCACAAACTCAATTAGGCCTTTAACAAGCAGCAACTTGCAAGGAGGCATCCACCCATAGGTAAATAAACACCAAATAAACCACCTAAAACCTCCTATCACATTTTTATAACCTTTTCTCACTCAAATTATGGTGATCACATTCTTTTTATTTTAACACTCTTATATCTCTCTCAAATAACCTATTAGGCCTTTTCGCTCAACTAGCCCTCTTCTTAGCAGAATTAGGATAAATTACCTTGGTCATCATTTATATAGTTAATATTATAAAATAATGACATATTAAACACACTTATATTATTTTCTTAAATCCCTCTAACTATTTTCCAAACTTCTATTTCATTCATTGATTCGCTCAATATTCTAACTAGTTAAATTAGGCCTATTAGACCTTCTTATACATGACTCTTGCTCTCACATACCTTGGTTAGGCACAAACCTATAAATAATTTTATCACCTTTGGAATAAAAATAAATAAATTTAATAAGTTAAAAACCACTTCATAGGTTGATCACCACTCATAAGGACTAGAACCATCATTAGGCCTAATAGAGACCTAATGCAATTAGACCTTCTCAAAGCACACATTTCACCTTGACCACCTTGAAACATTTTGATCCTCCATAAATGGATGAAAAAATTAAGACACACTTAAATCATACCCATTATATTCTCACCTTATGTACCCAACACCATTTATCATATTTCACTCCTTGAACCACACCATTAGACCTACTCACAATTAGCCCTTCTCACTACCAAAAAGTTTGCTTCGAATATCTGAAGTATACACTCAAATTTGAAAAATAAAAATATCATATTAAAATAAACTAAATTACCTAAAATTCATCATTGTGTTCATTATATTTCACCAAATAGGGAAAAATACCTCAAATTGACCACTTCCATATGCTCACTTACAACTACAAATAGGTCTCACAAACTAGTCAAGAACCTTTGACTTTTCACACCTTCTTAGGAGTTTATCATGAAAAAAATAAATTAAAATTAACCTATTATAATATATAAAAACTTAATGTATATTATATTATCTAAATTTGTGCATAATGACTGAGGAACACTAATCTTACTAACACACAAAAAATTAGTTGAATGCTCCAAAACATAGTCATGGAAACAATGACTTAAAACACATATATATTCACTTTAATGAACTTAAAATAGGTTTATATTATATTTAATAATAATTATAACATATTTAAACAAATATAATACAATTTTTAATATCAATATTTGTCTTACATACCAATCTTAGGGCTTCACTATACATAGACCTCACTTTGTTAGACAAGTTGGTTTGAGAGCAAATTTATGCCATATACACACATATAAAAATATTATATATAATAAGGTTATGTATTACATGTCTTGAATAAAAAACCTATACAATTTTATCTATTCATAATCTATGGAAACACATCCCTAATCTCATTCCCACTTCTACCTAGTTTTCTCACTATCTTCCTCACTAGACATTTTTAACGATAGGCCAACTTCCATGACAAATTTAACATATTTGAAATATATAAACAAATAAAAAACTTACCTATAAATAAAATACAATATCAAACATCATCATATAGTCATTTTAATGCTTTGACCTAGTTAACCCTACCCACTACATAAAAAATATGAGAAATAATGGGGTTCTTATAGATTCTACTCACTCTTTTGACAAACCACTACCATCTAGAGGTAATTAGGAGAGTTTAATAAAAATTAATCTCATAATACTAGGTCAACCAAACCATTTTGATCCATTTCTATCAATACCTTCCATATCAGGTCATTGTTAGGGTTTTAGAGAGGGTTAAGACCACCTTACAGTCTTAACAATCATTCATAAAGCTTGGGCCCTTAATAAAAAACTAATAATTTGAAAATTGGTCTAGGATCCTTCCAAAACTTCCATGAACTTATTAATATCTCATGCAAAGCTTTCACATGCCAATGATCATACTAAAATCCTTCTTGAGTCTGTAAAACCTCATTCTATGCACACAAAAAACCCTCAAAATCACATTTCATGCTGTATCCTTTAGATTTTGACGTCAAAATTAGTAAAAACACTTGAAATAACCTACACACATCTAAAATTTATCTCATGATCTCTATCACCTTAGAAACTAAACTTTACCCCTTATTAGGCCACACTAGGTCTCTTTACACATTAGGCCTAATCCTGTAAGTTACACTTAGACCTTGAATAAACCTTGAAACCTCTTATAATATTCTAAAAACATCATACTCATGTCATAAAACCTCATACCATGATAACACACTACCAATATTATTCTCATAAGCCTCATATTGATCACCTCAATATGCTACCAAGCCTATGCCTTCTCATTAGGTCTCTCAAATACATGTCTCATGAACTCAACCTCAAAAACAATAAAGACAACTTAGAATGAAATCAATGACACTTTCATGAAAACAATGACAAATCCATGTATTCCTTAGAATACATTATCAATAATCTCCCCCTTTGTCATTGATGGCAACCATTCAAATAAGCTTCTCTCATTGGGATACATTTCTACATACATATTGATCTCCCCTTTTGACATTAATGATAAATCACTAACTACAAAAAAACTCAATAAATAGGGAAAATATCATATCAACAAGTTCCCCCTATCTCTACACATACCTCAGACATCTTCTTCGCTACGGCGAATACCCCTCAAGATAGAGTTAGATAGAGTTAGAGGGGGCCTCTATATAAACAGGGCCCATTAAATTGACAAACTGATATGACTCCCCCTTTGACTTCATATCTTGTGCACTTCATTCTTAATTTTGAATCCATAACACTTCCTTATTAGCTCCCCATAAGCACTTGACTTGATTAATGACTATCAATATTAAGAATCACACCCAATTCCTATCTTAGATGTTCACAAGTATCCTTTGGGAGAGGCTTAGACAAGACAACTACAATTTGATCATTGGTAGTGTTAGTTCCTATTTTTACACCTCAAACACTCAAACTTACACACTTGAGATAAAATGGCAAGAAATGATGAAAAAACCATTAGTATGTCATTGTAGTCAGGGAAGAGTTTGACATCAAGATTAGACCACACATAAAAATGACTAAGAGGCACCTACAGAGGGTATGTTCAGATCCTTATAACTTTTGACTCTACTTGAACCAAGGTGAGAAGACCTATGGGGTAGCTTGTTCACATGGAGAGATTTTGTAATTCAACCTCCATTGGGATTTTTGGCACAAGGAACAAATATGACTAGGGTATAACCAAGTTTTCACACTTTACCTATGAAGGGTTGTCACATGAAATTCATAAATGCTATAAGTCATATAAAAGCTACTAAAGATAGATGAGAAAGAGACTAAAATCTTAATTTTATAGAATATTCAATAATAGGGGTCAAATAAAAGACTACAATGCTAGAATTTAAATCACAAATTGCAAACACATGTTATACAGGTAAGCTTTTATGCACCTACAAGGATTATAACACTTATGTATGTAATAACGGGTATTATTTATAGGGTAGGATAGGGTATAATATTTAGATAATAATAAATAAGAAGGGAATGGTGGTGTGCTAGTGGTTTTCAAATAGTGGGATACACTGCAAGATTTATGACATCATTCCTTAGAATAGATGTAGAAAAACTCAAATGCAAGCTAGTGGGAAATACCAAATGATCCTTGAAATAATAAAACATACATTGAAAATAAACTTTTAGAAAACTCTTTCCTATCAAATCTGTAAACTTGGGGTACCCTAACAAGTTATTCAATAGCAGGTTCTAAAATAATGTAGAAAGGGTTTTATAACCTAGATCCATGTTCAAAATGATAACCAATAATGAACATAAAACTAGATATCCAATCAACAATATTTGAATAACAAATTGTTTCACTTCATCAATAGGAAATAGTAAATAACCACAAACATTTTCAATAACTTGAGAGGAAGTATTATAGACATCAAGATTTCCAAATGTTACCATAGAGATAATCATGGTGAGATTGATCTTTTGACAAGGGAGACATAAAAATGATTTCAAAGCTCACTAATGTCTATATAAATGCAATAACCTTAGCAAGGGAAATAATATATACACATAAAAATTAATCCCAAAAGTTCTTGTAGAACCTAGACTTAGAGAAAATGAACACCTAAAACAACAACCAACAATAACCTTGAATAAGGAGAAACCCCATATTTATACATTTTCAAATCTATAACTATGGGTCACAACTTTCAAAATTACAAAACAAAATTTCAATTTTTCCATGATGCTTCTAACTAGAAAATATCCCCTTGCCATCCCTGAAATCCTTATGTATTTACAAAAAAAATCATAACTCTAACTACCTCTATGAGGAATGATGAAGATTTGGAGAACATCTTTTGATTTCATGGAGGGATATGCCTTTCACACAAGTTGGAAGAAGAATATTCATGGTAGAGGGCCAAAACAACTTTATTATTGTGTGCAATTGTCTAAGGATGCTCTTGACGACTAGCCTACATATTTGGAAACTTTTGGACAGTGCCCTCCCTCTCATGAATGCCATGGAATAACATAATTTTTCAATGATTCCTTGGGAATATTTTATGTCCATGGCCCTTTGAATGATCTTTAGAGTGGTCCACCTTTGATTTGAAAAACTAAAATGTCTTTCCATGGAGGAGCTTGGGAATACACAATAATGAAAAATGCAAAATACTTAGGTCATCTTTGACCTTTTAATTTTTGTCTCTAACTTGTATTTTAACGTTTTAGCACTTTTGCTCCTTTCATTTTTTAATGCATTATTTTCAACTTTTGACCTAATTAAGAAAATTCTTGACCCTCTCACTAATTTGTAAATTATAGATTTCTACACTGAAAATCTTCAAATGAGTGCATAAGGGATTAATAAATATAGATTAAACTATAATGCATTGAGAATTTGACTATTCCATTTTCAAAAAGAATTTTTCTCTTCTTATGTAAGATTTATCCAAGGTCAGCACTAGATCATCAATTATGCAATTATAAACCACTTCATATTGGCATGTTAGAATTATAATAGAAACATTAACAAGTTAAAAGTGCTTTTTCATCTTTATATTTCCTTTGAAGTCATCATGCCTTATTTTATACTTAGCCTAGTCAACTTACTACCATTGGTAAAAGCTTAAGCAACTGGCTTACATAGGGTCCTGTTCTTTATATGACATGTATGCCACTATGGTATGACCATGTCACTTTGTTAAATAACTTGAAATGTGACCATTTCACACAAGATATGTGTCAATGCATCATTAGGTTTGGATCATTGAATAGTCCACCTAAGACTAGCATTTCTAGGTCCTTGTCTATGCGATGAATGTGAGCATGCCACATGACATCCCTATGGGTTTTAAATGTCCCCTTATCATTAGCCTTTTACTATGATTCATTATATCCTTATCATGACCCTTAAGATCATGCCACTTGAATAATATATGATTTTTTTCATCTTTCATAGGCAATATCTGCTAGGCTAGCACCCTTCTACCACATGATAACTCCTTATTTGATTGAGTCCTTTAACAAGTTAGTTTTCATTTGCATCATCAATCTCAATGCATGATCAAACATGAACCATCAATCTAGATCCAATGGATCAAATTCCATTGGCTACCTAATATGCATTAAATTTGATGTCTACACACCCATCATTTGACATCCATGTGAACATCCTTGATGGGCATGTGACCATCAAATTTAAGACCTAATAGATAATCATTGATCTTAATTTTGATATTCATGTGCTCATCATTTGACATCTACATGACTATCTTTGATGGGTATATAACTATCAAATTTAAGCCCAATAGATAGTTTTCATGTCTTAAATTTGATGTCCATATGCCTATTTTTTGACATGGGCATGACTGTCAATGACATCCATGCGACCATCAAATTTAAGCCCCAATAGATAGTTACCATAGCTTAGATTTTATGTCTGTACACCCATCATTTGATGTTTGTATGACCATCAATGATGTCTTTATGAACATAAAATTTAAGCACTAATATATAATGGTTGAGGTTAATTTTAATGTTCATGTGACCATCGAATATGTCTATACATTCATCACACTGCGTATTCAACTTTTTAAAAGATTACATCTTGACTAAAAAAATATGAAGGCACCAAACTTGTAAGAGATGTTCTTAGCATCCAAAATATTTATGCTATGTGGTCTTTTGACCATAAGATGTTTTTCATGGAAATTTAAAAAAAATCATAAGTAAACTAACTAGTCCATTTCTGCACTTGCTTTGAGCTCTACTGAATAATCCCTCATTCTAACTCATACTATCAATCTTATTTGCCATGGATCAAGCGTGTACCATCAATATCTATACATAGGGCCTAGTCTTTTTACTCTAAGTTGTATTTGATTCTTGATAGGATCCCTATAATGGTGATACTTATCACCATCTCACTCATCTTGAGACTTTTGTTACAACACAAACGTTTTACACCTCATGTGTCAGGATCCTACTCCTTAAGAGTACACTTTATTACCTTTGTATAAGCAACTAAACACAGAATTAAACCAGAAGTAATATGTAACTAGAATTTAGAGACAACACAGAATATGAGAAACAATATAATCTATATTAACACTCTTCCAGAAGGAAATACAATGAAGAAATCACACTCTTCCCACACCTCTTGGGTGTATAGTAATTCTCCCTCAAGAGTTCTCTCTCTCAATCAATTACAACCAACAATCAACTCAATACCGAGTTGTTGTTCCCTCCACTAGTTAGTGACAATCAACCCAATGGTTGTTGTTGCCTACTGCCAGTCCACCAAGTACCACCGAGTACTCCAAGTAGATCTCCTTGATCTTACACACCTACAGATCTAACTGATCTTACTTACCATGTATATCTCCTTGATCTTGCTACCTACAAATCAACTGATCTTACACTCAAAAGGATCTCTTCCTTGTCCTTGATTACAATACAGCCCTATGGGTCTCTTAAATAGATCCCAAACCAAAAAATAATTAGACTTCCCAATTACAATAATTAGAAACATAGACTCAAGACTAAAATTATTCTTTACATGCAAACTGACTGTCTGTCTAAAATTAGACCAGTTCTAGAAACACACAGGTGACTGACATCTGTTCCTATCTGACCTATGTTAGTCGATCCCTAACTGATGCTGGTTACTATGTAGCTAAAGATGACCAACGTCAGTTGGCTTGATCGATGTTAGTTACTTTGACACTCAACAACCTCCACCATTTGCATAATAGTGAAGCTTTTAGCTCCACAACCTAACAATCTCCCACTTGGAGATTAACAACTGCACTTGTACCTGTACCTGTATAGCAACATCCTCTAATTTTGTTTCTGGCTTGTATCGCCATCTTCAATTTTAGTCTTGAAGACCAACAAAAGTTGAATGAAGATTCAACTTCTCCTTTGTTCAAAACTTTGTTAACATATCTACAGGATTCCTATCCATATGGATCTTTTCCAGCTTCAAATGTCCATCCTCCAATACCTGTCTAATGAAGTGGTACTTAAGCTATATATATCTAGTTCTTGAATGAAAGGCTAAATCCTTTGCAAAATGAATTGCTCTTTGACTATCACTGTACAATCTACAACTCTCTTGCTCCTTTCCCAACTCTTCCATGAACCAAGTCATCCATATCATTTCCTTGCTAGCCTTTGTGACTGCAATAACCTTCTACATCTCTAAAATCTAGCTAACCACCATTCCACCAACAGTGAACACATATCCTGTGGTGCTTCTCCTGTCATCCAAGTCACCTGCCATCTCCAAATCTACATGCCCATGTAGAGAAATGCTTGACCCTGCTTAGCATAAATACCTGCCGCTAGACCCTCTCAGATATTTGAGAATCCACTAAACTGCTTTCCAGTGCTCCTTTCTTGGATTGGCCATAAACTTGCTGAAAACTCCCACTACTTGGGTAATATTAGGTCCAGTATATACCATGTACTCAACCTCATCATGTGATTTAGGACACTATTCATAGCTCAGCTTGAACTGTCCAACCATAGGTGTGCTTACCAGTTTTGCATCCTACAAATTGAACCTCTCCACTACCTTATTCACATAATCCTCTTGAGATAAAATCAACCTATGATTTTTCTTATCTCTCTAAATACTCATGCCAAGGATTTTCTTTGCTGCTCCTAAATCCTTCATGGTAAATGTTTGAGCTACTTTTACCTTTAGCTCAATAATTCCTTGCATGTGTGACCTTGCAACAAGAATATACACTACATACAATAACAAGATAATGTAGCTAATATTATCCAACCTTGTAAAATAAACTCAATGGTGACATTGACATTGACTAAAGCCATGCTTTGTCATAAACCTATCAAACCTCAAATACCACTGTCCTGGAGCTTGCTCAAGACCATATAACTTGGCCTTCTATTTCACCTGTCCATTCTCTCATTTCTTTAACCTGTGAATCCATTTGTCTTTTAGTGCTTTCTTTCTGGTTGGTAACTCTACCAAATCCCATGTTTGGTTCTCTTCCAAGGAATCAATTTCCTCATTCATGCCATGCTCCCACTATTTCCTAGATTCTACCTGCATTGCCTCTTCAAAACTTCCTGGTTCATGACCATTAGTGAGCAACAAGTAGTATAAAGAAGGGGAATAACGAATTTGAGGCTTACTTACCCTTTTAGTCCTCCTCATGGGCATTTGAGATTCTTTGATAGCTTGCTATCTGCCCAAATTTCCTTCTAATAGTGACCAATCTGGATCATCTCTCAAACTACACCTAATTGATGTTGGTTCCATGTGACTGACCTGATCAATGTCAATTCTTACCTGATCAATGTTAGTTTCCACCTGATCACCAACGTCAATTCCCTGACCAACATCGGTGTCCACCTACCTGACATCACTGACTTTGGTCTCCACCAAATTGACGTTGATACCTACTTGATCACCGATGTTGGTTTCCTGATTGACGTCGGTCTCTGTGTTTTCTTGTGAGTGGTGATTTTTACACATGAGCTCATTTTGGATCATAACTTTGTCCAAATCAACACTGCCCTACTCAAAATTATTCATCCTTATGAGCTGATCACTGTCCATCACCTTCTCCTTGAAAACCAAGGCTTTCCAGTTCTTTAATGTGTCAAAAACATTAGATTTCCTCTTTATGAAATAAACCCAATCCTTTCTTTTAGCATTAGAAACATAATAATGTGATCCTCCAATAAAAGCTCCCTAAGCTGGTCCCCACACACCTATGTGAACAAGCTCCAACTTGTGCTTCTTCTTTGTTGACCCAGTTGTGAGAAACCTCACTTTCACCTATTTCCCAAACATACAATGCTTACAAAAATCTTGATCTATGCTTTTCAAATCTAAACTCTTACCTTTTGAATTAAGAACATCCATTCCCTTCTCATTAATGTGACCAAGCCTACAGAGCCACATCTTTGCATCTACATCTAAAGTAGATAAACTAGAAGGAGAATTAGTAATACAAGTAGATAGATAAAGAGTACCTACTTTCTTACCTCTTGCTAATACAAGTGCACCCTTGGAAAATTTCTAAGATTCTGCTATGAGAGTTACTTTGCAACCCTCATCACCCAACTTTCCTATAGAAATCAAATTCCACTTTAGGACTAGGACATGCATGACATATTTCAACACCCATGTGTTGCTATTCTAAAATTTCAGCTGCACTTCCCCTTTGCCAACAATTTGACAAGGCTCACCATCCCCTAAATAAAGTTTTCCAAAGTCTCCATAGACATAATCATGGAAAAATTCTCTATTTGGGGTTGCATGGAAAGAGGCACCAAAATCTAAAACCCATGATTCTACTTGACTATCTAAAGAAAATATAAGAGCATCCTGTGCAACAATACCTACAACATTTGCTTCTTTATTTCCTTCATGCTGATCTTCTACCAACCAATAATCTTTCTTTACATGCCCTTTCTTTTCACAATTCTAGCATGTTATACCTCCATTTCTGGATTTGGATCTCCTGTCTATCTTTGACCTTGATTTCCCTTGCTTGCTCTTCTCTCTTTGCTTTCCCTTTCTTTCAACACTTAAAGCATTACTTGATGATTCCCCTATGCTTTTCCTGTGAATTTATTCATTCAAGATTACACTAACAACATCATCAACTTTCAAGATATGTGAAGCAAACATAGTATTACTAACTTCCATTACCAAACTATCCCAACTTTTAGGTAAAGAGCATAAGATTAAGAGAGCCTTAATTTCATCATCAAAAACTATGTTGAGTAAAATTAACTGATTCACTAATCCATGGAAATCACTAAGATGAATATATACCAATCCACCTTCTTGCATTTTCAAATTAAATAATTGCTTCATAAGAAATACCTTATTCAAAGTTGAGGGTTTTTCATATAAATTTTCCAAAGATTCCATTAACTCTATTGTTGTCTTTGCCTGTGATAAGTTGGAAATCACAGATGATGCCAGGCTCAACCTTATAGATCGTAGAGCCTTTCTATCAAGAACATTCCATTCTTCATCTTTCATATTTGTGGGCTTACTTGAAACCCCAACCAATGGTAAGTACAGATCTTTCTGATACATATAATCTTCTATCTACATCTTCTATAATTGATAATTCTTGCCATTGAATTTCTCCATTCTTAGTGTAATTTCTTCTGCCATTACTTTACTCCTACTCAATCAAAAAACCCTGAGAGTGAACCTGTAATCAACAAACACTAACCTATTCTGAACCAAGCTCTGATACCACTTGTCAGGATCTAAAACATATAGCTCTAATACCAATTGTTAGGATCCTAATCTTTAAGAGTATACTTTATTACCTTTGTATAAGCAACTAAACACAGAATTAAACTAGAAGTAATATGTAACTAGAATTCAAAGATAACACAGAATAAAAGAAACAATACAATCTATATTAACACTCTTCCAGAAGGAAATACAATGAAGAAATCACACTCTTCCCACACCTCTTGGGTGTACAGTAATTATCCCTCAAGAGTTCTCTCTCTCAATCAATTAAAACCAACAATCAACTCAATACTGAGTTGTTGTTCCCTCCACTAGTTAGTGACAATCAACCCAATGGTTGTTGTTGCCTACTGCCAGTCCACCAAGTATCATCAAGTACTCCAAGTAGATCTCCTTCATCTTGCATACTTGTAGATATAACTGATCTTACTTACCATGTAGATCTCCCTGATCTTGCTACCTGTAGATCAACTGATCTTACACTTGGAAGGATCTCTTCCTTGTCCTTGATTAAAATACAGCCCCATGGGTCTCTTAAATAGATCCCAAACCAAACAATAATTAGAATTCCCAATTACAATAATTATAAATGTAGACTCAAGACTAAAATTAGTCTTTACATGCAAACTGACTGTCCATCTAAAATTAGACCAGTTCTGGAAACACACAGGTGACCGACATCGGTTCCTATCTAACCTATGTTAGTCAACCCCTAACTGATGCCAGTTACTATGTAGCTAAAGATGACCAATGTCAGTTGTCTTGACCAATGTTAGTTACTTTGACACTCAAAAACCTCCACCATTTTCATAATAGTGAAGCTTTTAGCTCCACAACCTAACAATCTCCCACTTGGAGATTAACAACTGCACTTGTACCTATACCTGTATAGCAACATCCTCTAATTTTGTTTCTGGCTTGTATCCCCATCTTCAAGTTTAGTCTTGAAGACCAACAAAAATTGAATGAAGATTCAACTTCTCCTTTGTTCCCAACTTTGTTATCATATCTACAGGGTTCCTATCCATATGGATCTTTTCCAGCTTCAAATGTCCATCCTCCAATACCTATCTAATGAAGTGGTACTTAAGCTATATATATCTGGTTCTTGAATGAAAGGCTAAATCCTTTGCAAAATGAATTGCTCTTTGAATATCACTGTACATTATACAACTCTCTTGATCCTTTCCCATCTCTTCCATGAACCAATTCATCCACATCATTTCCTTGCAAGCCTTTGTGACTGCAATAACCTTCTACATCTCTGAAATCTAGCTAACCACCATTCCACCAATAGTGAACACATATATTGTGGTGCTTCTCCTGTCATCCAAGTCACCTGCCATCTCCAAATCTACATGCCCATGTAGAGAAATGCTTGACCTTGCTTAGCATAAATACCTACCGCTAGACCCTCTCAGATATCTGAGAATCCACTAAACTGCTTTCCAGTGCTCCTTTCCTAGATTGGCCATAAACTTGTTGACAACTCCCACTACTTGGGTAATATTAGGTCCAGTATATACCATGTACTCAACCTCATCATGTGATTTAGGACACTATTCATAGCTCAGCTTGAACTATCCAACCATATGTGTGCTTACCGGTTTTGCATCCTACAAATTGAACCTCTCCACTACCTTATTCACATAATCCTCTTGAGACAAAATCAACCTGTGATTTTTCTTGTCTCTCTTAATACTCATGCCAAGGATTTTCTTTGCTACTCCTAAATCCTTCATGGAAAATGTTTGAGCTACTTTTACCTTTAGCTCAATAATTCCTTGCATCTGTGACCTTGCAACAAGCATATACACTACATACGGTAACAAGATAATGTAGCTAATATTATCCAACCTTGTAAAATAGACTCAATGGTGACATTGACATTGACTAAAGCCATGCTTTGTCATAAACCTGTCAAACCTCAAATACCACTGTCCTGGAGCTTGCTCAAGACCATATAACCTGGCCTTCTATCTCACCTGTCCATTCTCTCCTTTCTTTAACCTATGAATCCATTTGTCTTTCAGTGCTTTCTTTCTGGTTGGTAACTCTACCAAATCCCATGTTTGGTTCTCTTCCAAGGAATCAATTTCCTCATTCATGCCATGCTCCCACTATTTCCTAGATTCTACCTGCATTGCCTCTTCAAAACTTCCTGGTTCACGACCATTAGTGAGCAACAAGTAGTATAAAGAAGGGGAATAATGAATTTGAGGATTACTTACCCTTTCAATCCTCCTCATGGGAATTTGAGATTCCTTGATAGCTTGTTATCCACCTAAATTTCATTCTAATAGTGACCAATCCCGATCATCTCTCAGTCTACACCTAATCGATGTTGGTTCCATGTGACTAACCTGATCAATGTCAATTCTTACCTGATCAACATCAGTTTCCACCTGATTGCCGATGTCGATTCCCTAACCAACGTCAGTGTCCACCTACTTGACATCACTAACTTTGGTCTCCACCAGACTGACGTCGATTCATACTTGATCACCGATGTTGGTTTTCTGATTGACGTTGGTCTCTGTGTTTTCTTGTGAGTGGTGATTTTTACCCATGAGCTCATTTTGGATCATAACTTTGTCCAAATCAACACTGCCCTGCTCAAAATTATTCAGCCTCTTGAGTTGATCACTGTCCATCACCTTCTCCTTGAAAACCAAGGCTTTCCAGTTCTTTAATGTGTCAAAAACATTAGATTTCCTATTTATGCAATAAACCCAATCCTTTCTTGTAGCATCAAAAACATAATAATGTGATCCTCCAATAGAAGCTCCCTAAGCTGGTCCCCACACACCTACGTGAACATGCTCCAACTTGTGCTTCTTCTTTGTTGACCCAGTTGTGAGAAACCTCACTTTCACCTATTTCCCAAACATACAATGCTTACAAAAATCTTGATCTATGCTTTTCAAATCTAAACTCTTACCTTTTGAATTAAAAACATCCATTCCCTTCTCACTCATGTGACCAAGCCTATAGATAAACTAGAAGGAGAATTAGTAATATAAGTAGATAGATAAAGAGTACCTACTTTCTTACCTCTTGCTAATACAAGTGCACCCTTGGAAAATTTCTAAGATTCTGCTATGAGAGTTACTGTGCAACCCTCATCACCCAAATTTCCTACAAAAATCAAATTCCACTTCAGGACTGGGACATGCATGACATATTTCAACACCCATGTGTTGCTATTCTAAAATTTCAGCTGCACTTCCCCTTTGCCAACAATTTGACAAGGCTCACCATCCCCTAAATAAAGTTTTCCAAAGTCTCCATAGACATAATCATGGAAAAATTCTCTATTTGGGGTTGCATGGAAAGAGGCACCAGAATCTAAAACCCATGATTCTACTTGACTATCCAAAGAACATATAAGATCATCCTGTGCAACAATACCTACAACATTTGCTTCTTTATTTCCTTCATGTTGATCTTCTACCAACCAACAATATTTCTTTACATGCCCTTTCTTTCCATAATTCCAGCATGTTATACCTCCATTTCTGGATTTGGATCTCCTGTCTATCTTTGACCTTGATTTCCCTTGCTTTCTCTTCTCTCTTTGCTTTCCCTTGCTGTCAACACTTAAAGCATTACCTGATGATTCCCCTATGCTTTTCCTATGAATTATTCATTCAAGATTACACTAACAACATCATCAACTTTTAAGATATTTGAAGCAGACACAGTATTACTAACTGCCATTACCAAACTATCCCAACTTTCAAGTAAAGAGCATAAGATTAAGAGAGCCTTAATTTCATCATCAAAAACTATGTTGAGTAAAATAAACTGATTCACTAATCCATGGAAATCACTAAGATTACTATATACTAATCCACCTTCCTGCATTTGTAAATTAAATAATTGCTTCATAAGAAATACCTTATTCAAAGTTGAGGGTTTTTCATATAAATTTTCCAAAGATTCCATTAAATGTATTGTTGTCTTTGCCTGTGATAAGTTGGAAATCACAGATGATGCCAGGCTTAACCTTATAGATCCTAGAGTCTTTCTATCAAGAACATTCCATTCTTCATCTTTCATATTTGTGGGCTTACTTGAAACCCCACCCAACGATAAGTACATATCTTTCTAATAAAGATAATCTTCTATCTACATCCTCCATAATTGATAATTCTTGCCATTGAATTTATCCATTCTTAATGTAATTTCTTCTACCATTGCTTTACTCCCACTCAATCAAAAACCCCTGAGAGTGAACTTGTAATAAAAAAACACTAACCTGTTCTGAACCAGGCTCTGATACCACTTGTCAAGATCCTATAGCTCTGATACCACTTGTTAGGATCTAAAACATATAGCTCTAATACCAATTGTTAGGATCCTAATCCTTAAGAGTATACTTGATTACCTTTGTATAATCAACTAAACACAGAATTAAACCAGAAGTAATATGTAACTAGAATTCAGAGACATCACAGAATAAAAGAAACAATACAATCTATATTAACACTCTTCCAAAAGGAAATACAATGAAGAAATCACACTCTTCCCACACCTCTTGGGTGTACAGTAATTCTACCTCAAGATTTCTCTCTCTCAATCAATTAAAACCAACAATCAACTCAATACTGAGTTGTTCCCTCCACCAATTAGTGACAATCAACCCAATGGTTGTTGTTGCCTACTGATAGTCCACCAAGTATCATCGAGTACTCTAAGTAGATCTCCTTGATATTGCATACCTGTAGATATAACTGATCTTACTTACCATGTAGATCTCATTGATCTTGCTACCTGTAGATCAACTGATCTTACACTTGGAAGGATCTCTTCCTTGTCCTTGATTACAATACAGCCCCATGGGTCTCTTAAATAGATCCCAAACCAAACAATAATTAGACTTCCCAATTACAATAATTATAAATGTAGACTCAAGAATAAAATTAGTCTTTACATGCAAACTGACTATCCATCTAAAATTAGACTAGTTCTAGAAACACACAGGTGACCGACGTCAGTTCTTGTTTGACCGATGTAGGCCAACCCCTAACTGATGCCAGTTACTGTGTAGCTGAATTTGACCAACATCGGTTGGCCTGATTGACATTAGTTACTTTGAAACTCATCAACCTCCACCATTTGTATAACAACAAAGCTTTTAGCTCCACAACCTAACATCATGAGCTCGACACTTATGTAGTTAGGGTGAATATCTTTGGGACCTTTCTCATCAATATTTTTGATGTACAAACCCTTTTTATTTAGATTTTTTGTCTGTTGCAAAATTTTTGAAGGATTTTTATGTTGTAAGAATTTTTATATGCCTTTTATTCTTGGCACTTCTCATCCTAGGCCCCTTGTTTATCAGACAATTTTTTTGAACATTTTGTCTAGCACAATTTTCCCAAAAGATTGAACTCTCTCAAACACTTATCCCATATCAATTCAGTCTTCAACATTTTTATCTTCTTCAAGATAATTGTTTCAGACATTTTGTTTGAAATAATTTCCCTAAATTAACCTCAACATTTTTACTGAATAAATTGAACTTTACACTTTTATCAAAGAAATTAAACTTTACACTTTTATCAAAATAATTGAATTTTGTCATGTTTTTTGCACGACCAAAATCCCTGAAGGAAAATTACCCTTTGGACTTTTTTCTATGAAAAAAATTATGAAAAAAATGGACTTATAGACCTTTTTACATGAATAAAAAGTCTAAAATAAATATGTCTTTGGCCTATTTATGGAACACTTTCCCCAAGATAAATAAGTCTATTTCATACTAAGTAAAGACCAAATTAATCACTTAGCTAATTTAACATGAACTTGACCTTTCAAAGGAATACTTGAAGATATAAATTAGGTTACAAGAATAATAATCTATACTTGATAAGGGCCCAATTTCTTTAGTGAAATTTTGGGAACTAACACTAGCTCTCACCTAGGGATACACACCCCTTGTGGGTGTGTAAAAAACACCAAAATGTAAGACCAGGTGACAATCCAATGGGCCACAGGGTCAAGACTTAGAATTTTTTAGAAAATATTCATTAAGGCTTAACAAAATAATGGCATACATAACAAAAATATATTAGGAGGATCTACACAATAGAAACATGAAGGAAAATTGTACAAACATGGCCCAAAGCAGAAGGGTAACAAAGTGATGAAACAAAAAAGGATAAAACAATATACAATTATGTACATAGTTACAGATGGACTCAATATAGGAAGTGTTTCAAATTTGTGCCATTGACTAGTAGCTCAAGTATCTCATCAAGTCTTTCAGGAAGAAGGAGTGCTCCCTAATCTGGTATTTAATGGAATAGAGACCCATCCACAAGACATCAAATTTACCATGCTTGCCTTTATCTTCATGTCTATTATCCCAAATTAGAACTAGATCACCTACTTGGAAGGTTATTAGAGTGACCTTCTTATAAAATATGTTCTTTATATTTTCCTTGAACCTAAGGCATCTTTCATGAGTTTGTCTTCGAATTTCATTAATCTCAATAATTTGGTTCATCTTGATCTCATAGTGGTTGATTTTCTCATCATCTTCTAGTTTTTACATAAGTTGATAGGTTGGAAACTAAAAATTCATAGGAAAAACTACTTGAGCTCCATAAATAAAATTAAAAGGTTTTTTCTTGTATCTCTCTTAGGTGTTAACCTATCAGCCCACAAAGTAAACTTCAACTATTCACCCTAATTCTTCTTATTTGCTTCCAATGTTTGCCTAATGATTTTGAGCAAGTTTTTGTTACTAGATTATGCTTTCCCATTCCCTTAAGGATTGAAGTTGGAAAAATAGGTCAATTCAATCCCATATTCTTTGCATAATACCACTAAAGGATTAGCTTTGAAACTCATGGAATTATTTTCAATTAGTTTGATATGCACACCAAATATATAAATAATATGATTCAATAGAAATCCATAACTACATGGTGCATTGATTTATTTGTAGGGAATGCTTCAACCCATATTTTATGAATTATTAAGTTGCAACTAGTATCTATCTATGTCCAGCACTTGATGAATCAACAATTTGTCAATGAAATCCATTTACCATTGTCTAAATGGGCCTTTAATTATCATAGGCTTTAAGATAAGAGAACTTGAATTTTACATCCTCCTAACAAAGCACTGACATTTCTCACACTTTCTAACTTTATAAGCAACATCTTTGAACAATGATGACCACCAATAACTAGATTTCACAATTTTATGAGCTGTGACTTTAGGCATAAAATGGCCACCATATACTCCACTATGGAAGTCATTAATTAGGTCAGTAGTTTATTATTCTAACACACATCTTAGGATAACCCCATCTAGATTATTCCATGCTAGTCCATTATTAGTCAAGAGGTATTTTTGGGAAACAAGCTTGAGATTTCTTCTTTGATTCTTGTCCAAGTCAGGGGGATAATTCAAATTTTGCAAGTAGTAAACAATATCTCTATACCACAAAGATATGTTAAATTAAATCAATGAATCATCAACATTAAAAATAGAAGTGTTTACTTCAATAAATTAGAAATTGGTCTTAGCCATAATCTTGGTTAGAACCATCCCTCTTAATAACTTAGTGGTCTAAATATCCAAGTCATACTCTTGCAAATTGTTGACCCACCTACATCTCTTGCGAGATACTTTAGTTTGAGTCAAGATGTCCTTCACCATGGTATGTGGGACATAAGCAACAATATTTGAACTCAAAATGTAAGGCCTAGATGTCTTGATAGCTTTCAAGAGAGAAAAAATTTGATTTTCCATAAAGGTATAATTCATCTTAATACCTTGCATATCTTTGTTGAATAAATCTATGGGATGCTCATGACTATCTTCATTCTTATACAATAGAATAACAACAATATTGTATAATGAAAAATAAAATATCTAGAATGGCTTTGTGTAATTAAGGCTGGCCAATATAGGAGAAAATTTTAAATCTCCCTTGATGTCATTAAATGCTTACATGGACTTCTCCTATTTGATGGTCTGGTCCTTCTTCAACATGGAAATAATAGGTAGCATTATTTTTGCAAAATTGGACACAAGCCTCCTTACAATGTTAATTTTCCCAAAAAAAGACTGAATTCCTTTCTTGGACTATGTTATAGGCACTTTATTAATGGATTTAACCTAATCAAGGTCAATCATGACACCATTCTTGGACACTATATGTCCTATTAACTTGGCCTTTTATACTCCAAAGTGGCACTTCTTCAAATTAAGTGAAATGTTAAACACTCTGCATCTAATAAACACTTGCTCTAGATATTCTAAATGCTCTTCTCTAGTATTTGAGTATATAGAAATGTCATCCTGATACACAACTATAAACTTAATAATTATCCCTATAAAATCAATGTCCATAGCTCACTAGGACATTACACCAGCATTCATTAACCTAAAAGGCATCCTCATATATACATACATGCCCCAAGGCATTATGAACATGGTCTTAGGTCTCTTGGATTCCTTTACCATAACATGTTTATACCTTGAGAAACCATCTAATATGGATAACATATCTGATCTAGTAACACTCTACAATAGGATATCCATATTGGGTAGAGGATAATTATTTTTTAAAGAAGCTTTGTTCAATTTCTTGAAATCCATGCATAAGTAGATATCACCATTCTTCTTTCTCATAGGGACTAATTTCACCATCCATGAGGAATACCTGATAGGCTGAATGATTCCACCATCCCTCAAATTATTTAATTCTTCTCTCATCTTGGTGCCCAAGATGGGGTTAATAGGTCTTTATTTCTACTTGAAAGGCTTACTATTAGGCTACAAAGGGATGACATGCTAGAACAAATCTTCATTATATGCTTTCAATTCAAAATAAGACCATGTTAGACAATCCTGATACCTTTTAAGTAGCTACATGTAAACTTGCTTGTTAGTTACACTTAAGTGAGTACCCAACCAAACCTTCCTTGGATTATCATGAGAACCCAAATTACACTCAATCACATCTTTTGAGACAAATGAGTCTCTTGATTTGATTCTATTAGCTCCATGAAAAGATGCTTTTAAGCTTACCAATCTTGTAGGGAGTGTGTTTTTTTTTAGCTAAATGATGTCCTTCCTAAACAAGGTTTCCTTTCCATCACAAACCTAAACCATAGATTCTAGGTCTATGAGCTAATCATGGAACTTAGCTTCACAATTTAGAAACCTTCTAATATGATCATCATCATCAAACACCTACTAATTATGAAATTTGTTAGGGACTAAAGGCATTACAAGCACCTCCACCTGATACTGATAATGAGGGATCATATTTTTAATATTAAACTGAGCACATAACCCTGCAAGCTTGTCATCTTTTTTGTTGAAACTCCTAGCATGATAACAAATGTTGATGCATCAAAGAATTCAAGAAAATCCCAAACAACATTCTGATATTGTTTCAACCTTTTATTTTTTATGGTATAAGCATTGTGGAAATGTTTAACCACTAGATTAGAATCACCCTTCGTAACCAGACTTTTAATTCCATACTCATGGGCAATTTATAGACCCAACAAGAGTGCCTCATACTCAAAAATATTATTCATACACTCAAAGGATATCTTATAATAAAAATTGAATCACTTACCATTAGGGGCATAAAATACAACCCCAAATCCATTTCCAAGATTAGAGCAAGCCCTGTCAAAACACATCTTCCAAACTATACCTTCTTTTATAGGTTCAAAATCAATAGCATCAAGCTATTCATTAGTATCAACATTCTCAACAATATTTCCCAATTCAACATCCATGTACAACACTTCATTAATATCATGTTTTGGATCTTCAATTACATGTAACATCTTTGGCTCTCTTTAAATTTTGACCATCTTACCCTCCAAAGGAATGGTGGTGTTTCAAAGGTCCATTTATACACTTCTACCCATGCTAGTAGCCCATTTATGTGATAGTAGCATTCCCCACTTGGGTAGGTAGTCTACATCCACCACATCCTTATTTAAATACTCACCTAGATACACTACCATCTATATTACCAACCCCTTGACTTGTCCAATAACTAGAAATTCTCTTGAGTCCATGGCATAACACTTGCCAAATACTGACATAATCTTAACTCTGATCTCATTTAGGACACCTAGGGGCATCACATTATAGGAAGATCCAAAGTCAAACATGTAATTATGAATAATTAGACCATTGATCAAGAGAGCTATATAAAATAGATCCAAATTTAATTGACTTTCTATAAGTGCAATCCCAAAATAGACCCATCGAGTGGTTTCAACAACATTTTTTGATTCTTCATCACTTTTTGGGGGTGTTTGGGGCAACTAAATTTCATTTTTAGCTAACTTCTCACTAAATTCCAAGGACTCAAATGCCCTCTTCCTATGCTCAACTATTCTTAATAATTTAATAAGTATCATGGTAATCTTTGTGTGAATCAACACTTGGACCATATCACATATGCTATACTAAGGAAGAGGTGTATTTGGTGGAAGGGTAACAACACATTTAGCTAGGATATAGTCACTTAAGGTCTAAAGTGGAGTAGGCTAGGATGGATTTGAATCTTTAACAACAACCTTTGAAGGTGATTTATTTAAACTCATTAGTACCCTTAGGGATACCAGACAATATGGGTACCCTTTTCTTAGCTAGAGCACCTATAGGCTTAGCAAATTGGGAAATGGGTACTAGGTTGAAATATTTAGGGACTACTATAGTTTTCTTAGAATACTTATTAGCATCCCCTACCCTTGGATTTTTAGGGATAGTGTCTTGAGGCATAACAACTTGATATTTGCTTCTCAAGTGATACTCCTTCTCTTGGGCAATTGTTGTATTAATTAGTAGATGCCTAACCTCAACTAAAAATCCCCCCATCATATTTATTAATCATCATAGAGGGTAAAAAATTAAAACCATGAATGGGTAATTCATATGCTTGTGCCATATTAACATCACAATAAAATTTGGGAGTTAAGACACTTACCTTCTCAATTACACTCTAAAATTGATCAACAATAGTAACAGTCATTAATTGTGTGGAGGTAGTCAATTTTCTCTAAGGGATTTGAAAATTGAACATAAATATCTCATCATCAGATGACATAGACTCAATTTCATCCACATCTTCATCAATCGATCCAGCTATATCACATGGGGATGTAAAAGGAAGCACTTGTCACACCAATCAATATCAATGTCAAAACCTAGAGTATTCACTTTAGAATTTAATGGATCAGGTACTTATTTTCTAGCCCATTTATTATGATTTATGTTTGTTCTTTCTTAACATGTATGCCTCTTCCCTTTATCATAGTCTTGATTATGGAAAGTAGGCCCCCTTTGTGCTTGATTTAGATTTAGAGGTCTTTCTTGACTAGTAGACTCATGAGGGATCCCTTTTTTTATCTCTAACCAGCTTGTTGACATTTCTTTGACATTAGAGGATAGAGTTTTAATAGTCTCCTCAAGGTTGGTTATCTTTATGGACTCTATCTTTTCTAGATTGATGAATTTTACATCAACCTACTTATTCATGGGCTTTCTCATATCCTTTATGTTGTTCTCAATTTGGATAGCCATATTGAATGCCAACCATAGGTTAGTGGGAGCCTTGTCCCTCAAATAGTACATAACCTTCTTATCAAAGGCTCATAATACTTTATCAAGCATGTTGTATCACTGGGCCTAATTTTTTTGGACCTAATTTTTTTGGGTAGTTACATCATAGTTTTGTTGAACTATGCATTGAAGTCCTACACACATTCATCAAGATTATTTTTAATTTTTTTGAACTTATCTAAAAGAAACCTTGGATCAATTCTATCACCATACTGAATTATAAAGACATTCCTCATCTCTTCCCATGAATCGATGCATTCAAGTGGAAGAGAGTTGAACCACTCATGAGAATCTTCCTCTAGCATGTGCATAAACAACTTGATTCACACATCCTCATACTCAACCTCATAATATTAAATGATATTGTGAAAATACCTCAATTACCGATCACCACTCACTACATTATTCTCTTAGATCATTGGAAGGCATTTCATTACTTTATTTGGGACTTCATTAGGATAGCCTACCATTTAATAAAAATTAATAGGCTTGAATATAGGACATGGAATGTAGGATGTTCATTCTCATCTTGGTCTTTATGCCTCATGATTGGTTCAATGGGAGGTTTAAGGAAAAATGGCAAAGTGATAGGGGGAGTGAATGAGGTGGACTTGGTGGATCCAACTTGGGAGGGGATTTAGTTGGTTGAGAAGGAGCTAGGTAATACATAAGACTATAGGTTTTATAGTTGCTAGGAGAGCTATAATAGTCCTCAATAATGGGAGGGTTGATAAAAAATTCAATATTATTAGAATCTTGACAACCCTTAGCATTTACACTCTACCCTTCAATAGGCTTCCAAACTTGTCTCCATCTTTGATACAAACTTAATAGTGAGACAAGTCTCTTAGATGAGTCACCTCTGAAAGATGATATTAATCCTTCCAGCTTTGTAAACAAGAATATACTCAAAGCTAAAACTTAATAGAATATTCAAAACATGTACTGGTCTTTCTTTAAACTAGGTGATAAAAATCAAAGTCACTGCTAGAATCACAATTCTAGAATATAATAATTAATAAACTAATCATGATACATGCTAATAACATAATTTGTTGAAGTTAATGATGAGAGTAAAATCAAACATTGAAATCTTTATAATAATTTTGAAAAGGGAAAAAACACCTTCCAACATGCAAGCTTAATAGTCCTTTACACAAAACACAATAGAAGTCAATTTATCAAGCTTTAAAACTTCTTGGCATGTCCCTAATGAAGCGATATGGAGTTCATGGCCAAGATAGTCAAATCAGTACAATAACATTAGATAAATTCATAACGTGAAATACTTACAAATCTCTGCAAGAGTCCCCAACAATGGCACCAGAAGGAACCAAGATTTTAGTTTAGTCCTTGGTAATGGTGCTAGAAGAGTGTTGGATTGTAGTTGTACACATCTTTTTCTCGGCCTTGCAAACTTGAATAAAAATGGAAAAAAATGAAAAACCCACTAGTATGTCATCATAACCAGGGAAGGGTTTAACATCAAGACTAGATCAGATGCATAAAATGACTAAGAGGCACCTACAAAGGGTATGGTCAGCTCCCTACTACTTTTGGCTTTTCTTGAACCAAGGTGAGAGGACCTATGAGATTGCTTACTCACATGGATATATTATACAATTTAACCTCCATTAGTATTTTTAGCATAAGGAACAAATATGACTAGGGCATAACCAAGTTTTCACACTTTACCCATGAAGGGTTGTCACATGAAATTCGCAAATGCTCTAAGTTATATACAAGCTACTAAAGACATATGGGAAATAGATTGCAATCTTCATTATATAGAATATTTAATAATAGGGATTGAATAAAAGACTTCAATGTTATAATTTAAAGCATAAAATACAAACACATGTTATATAAGTAATATTTTATGCACCTACAGGGAAAATAACACTTATGATATGCAACAAGGGGTATTATTTGTAGGGTAAAATAGGGTATAATAGTTAGATAATAATAAAGAGGAAGGGCATGGTGGTGTGCTGGTGGTTTTCAAATAGAAAGGTAGATTTCAAGATTCATGACATCATTCCTTAGCATAGAGTAGAAAAACTCAAATGCAACCCAGTGGGAAACACCAAATGATCCTTGAAATAATAAAAGATACATTGAAAATAAACTTTCAAAAAACTCTTTCCTATCAAATCCATAAACTTAGGGTGCCCTAAAAAAATATTCAGCATGTTCTAAAATAATTTAAAATGGATTTTATAACCTAGATCCATGCTCAAAATGATAACTAGTAATAACATAAAACTAGATATCCAGTCAACAATATTTGCATAACAGATTGTTACACTTGATCAATAAGAAATAATGAATAACCACAAGCATTTTCATTAACTTGAGAAGAAGTATTATAGACATTAACATTTCAAAATTCTTCTATGTGTAAAATCATGGTAAGATTTCTATTTTAACAATGTAGACATAAATATTCTCTCAAATCTCACTAATGGGTGTACAACTGTAACCACCTTAGGAAGGGAGACAAGATTTACACACAATAATTAATCCTAGAAATTCTTGCAAAACCTAGACTTAGAGAAAATGAACACCTAAAATAAAGACCAAAAACCTTGAATAGAGGATAATCCTCCTATTTGTACATTTTCAAATATATAACTATGGGTCACAACTTTAAAATTTTCAAAGCAAACTTTCAAGTCTGCCAAGATGCTTCCAACTAGAAAATATTCCCTTGCCATGCCTAAAATCCTTATGAATTTTTAATAAAAATCATAAATCCAATTTCCTCTATGAGGAATGATGAAAATTTGAAGCACATCTTTTGATTTCATGGTGGGAGATGCCTTTCACATGATCTGGAATGATAATATTCATGGTAGAGGGTTGAACAAACTTTATCATTATGTCCTACCTGGGGATGCTCTCGACCACTTGCTTACAAAACTAGAAAATTTTGGAAAAATGCCCTCCCTCTCATGCATGCCATGGAACAACATAATTTTTCCATGATTCCTTGGGAATATTATAGATCCATGACCCTTTGAATGATCTTCTTTGGAGTGGCCCACCTTGGATTTGCAAATCTATAATATCTTTCCATGGAGGATCTTGGGTAAACACACTAATGAAAGATACAAAAGACTTAGGTCATATTTGACATTTTAATTTTTGGCTCTAACTTATATTTTCACATTTTAGCACTTTTTCTTCTTTGATTTTTAATGCATAAATGTATTATTTTCAATTTGATCTAATTGAGCAAATTCTAGACCCTCTTGCTAATTTATAAATTATAAATTTCTAGGATATAAATCTTTAAATGAGTTCATAAGGGATTAATAAATCCATATTAAACTATAATGCATTGAGCATTTGACTTTTCCATTTTTAAAAAAGTAATTTGCTCTTATGATGTAGGCTTTATCTAAGGTCAGGACTAGATCATCAATTATGTAAGCATGAACCCCTTCATACTGGCATGAAAGAATTATAGTAGTAACATAAACAAATTATAAGTCTTTTTCATCTTAAAATTTCTTTCAAAGTCACCATGCCTCATTTTTTACTTAGCTGAGTCAACCTACTACCATTGGTGAAAGCTCTGCCAACTAGCTTACATCAGGTTTTGTTCTTTATAAGATGTGTATGACACTATGGCATCACCATGCCACTTTGTTCATTAACTTGAAATGTGATCATTTCCCATAAGACATGTATCAAAATGTCATTAGGTCTAGATCATTGAACATTCCACCTAAGACTAGTATTATCAGGTCCTTATCTACATGATGAATCCAAGCATGCCACATGGTAGCCCTGTGGGTTCTCAACATCCCCTTGTCATTATCCTTTTATTACAACCTTTATATACTTACCAAGGCCCCTAAGATCATGCCACTTGGATAATTTATAAAAAAATTTATCTTGCATAGTCAATCTCTACTAGGCTAGCACCCTTTCACCATGTGGTAGCTCCTTATTTGGCCTGAGTCCTTTGACAAGTCAACTTTCATTCACATCATCGATCTTGAATAATGAGCAAATACAAACCATTAATATAGATCCAAATGATCAAATGCCATTGTTCATCTACTATGGATTAAATTTAACATATGTGTGCCTATCATTTGACACAAGAACATCTTTGATGGGTGTGTGATTATCAAATTTAATACCCAATAAATAATCATCGAGATTAACTTTCACATTCATGCACCCATTATTTGACATCCACATTAACATATTTTATGGGAATGTGATTTTCAAATTTAATCCCCAATAGATAGTTTTTATGTCTTAAATTTAATGTTTGTGCACCCGTTATTTGATGTGTGCATGACCATCAATGACATCCACATAAATATCGAATTTAATCCCTAATAGATAGTTACTATGAATTAAATTTGATGTCCATGCACCTATTATTTGATGCTCACATGAACATCATTTATGTCCATATGATTACCAAATTTAAGCCCTAATATATAATGGTTGAGCTTAATTTTGATGTCTATGTGACTGTCAAAGACATCTACATGGACATCACATTGGTTGTTCAACTTTTTGAAAGCTTGCATTCTGAGTCAGAAAAAACATGAAAGCACAAAACTTATAGGAGATGTTCATGGTGTCCAAAATATTTATGCTATGTGATATTCTTACCATGAGACACTTTTCATGCAAAATTAAAAAAAAATCACAAGTACGCTGACCAGTCCATTTATACATTTGTTTTGAGCTATGTTAAATAAGCCCTTGTTTTAGCTCACACCATCGATCCTATTTTCCATGAATCAAGTGTGGACCATAAATCTCTATGTATAGGGCCCAGTCTTTTTGCTTTACATTCTATCTAATTCCTGATAGGGTCCCTACAATGGTGAAACTTGTCATCATCTCACTCATCCTGAGGATTTTGTTATAAAACTAACCTTCTATGCCCTACAAGCTCAACACTCATGCAACTCGAGTGAATCTCTTTGGGACATTTCTCATCAATCCTTTTTGTCTATGGGCCCTTTGTCTTTAGATTTTCTATCTTTGGAATAATTATTATGGGTATTTTGTGCTATAAGAATTAATGCATGCCTTTTATTCTCAACACTTCTACTCATGGGCCCCTTTTTTATCAAATAATTCTTTCTAACATTTTATCTGGGATAATTTTCCTAAAACATTGACCTCTATTGGACACTTATCTCATATCAATTCATTTGTAAACATTTTTATCTTCATCAAGACAATTGTTTTAGATAATTTGTCTAAAATAATTTCCCCAAAGAAATTGAACTTAACATTTTTACCAAAGAAATTTAACATTACACTTTTGAAAAAATAATTTAATTTTGTTTGGCTTTTTGTGTGGGAAAAATGCCTAAAGGAAAAATACCCTTCATAATTTTTATTGTGGATAAAAATTTATAAACAAATAGACCTTCAAACCTTTTACCATAGACATAATTTTTGAAATAAATAAGTCTTCAGCCTATTTACGGAACACTTTCCCCAAAATAAATAATTCTATTTCATATTAAGTAAAGACCAAAGTAATCACTTAGCTAATTTAACATGAACTTGACCTTTAAAAGGAACACTTGAAAATATAAATTGGGATTAGGACTTTGGCATTTATACTTGACAAGGGCCCAATTGCTTTAGTGTAATTTTGGGCACTAACAGGTAGACAAAAATTCAAACTTAATACTTTGTTCACTTACCTTTTATCTTAAGAAATTATACTTGATATAAATGTGCTTGGTCCTTGAATGTGTGACAAGATTTTTTGAAACACTAATGACACTATTATTATAAACAAAAATAGGATTAGGACCTTCAAATTCTACTTTGTAGTCTTTTAAGGTTTGTCTCATCCATAGCACCTAAGTGCAACATGAAGTTGTTATAATGTAATTAGCCTCACAAGTAGATAAAGTGATTGATGGTTGTTTCTTGCTTATCCATGAAACTAGGCTCTCACCTAAGAAGAAGGCTTTTCCACTATTTCTCTCTTTTTATCATATAGACTCTCAACCCAATCTACATTTGTATGGGCTATTAGATTAAACTTACTACTCCTTGGGTACCAAAATCCATACTCCATAGTTCTTTTGAGATACCTAATCATCCTCTTGACTCCTTGTATATGTATTTCCTTGGGATCTACTTGAAATCTTCCCACAAGACATACTACTTACATAATGTTAGGTTTAGATGTAGTGGTATATAACAAACTCCCAATCATTTATCTATATTTTATCTAGCTGATTCTTAAAGATTCATCCTCCTTGCATATCTTACATCTTGTAACCATAGGTGTACTTAAAACCTTGAAATATTTCATTTCAACCTTCTTTAACATTTCTTTTATATATTTGATTTGTTAAATGAACATACCTTTTTCATATTGACTGATTTGAAGTCTAAGAAATAAGGATAGTTCACCATGAATAGACATTTCAAATTATAACTTCATCACCTATTCAAAGGCCTTGGTCATGTTCTCACTATTTCCACCAAATATGATATCATCCACATATACCACCACTATCAAATAATGGTCATTTTAATTTTTGATATATAAGTTACTATTTGCAACTCTTCTCTTTAAACCTTGGTCCAAAATATATTTGTCTAATCTAGCATACCAAGATCTAAGGGTTTTATTTAGACCAAAAATATCCTTATTTAACTCAAAGACATAGTCCTTATTATTAGTAAATAGGAAACCCTTAGGTTTTTAAATGTACACTTCTTCCTCTAAGTTCCCATTTAGGAAAGATGACTTGATATCCATTTGGTATATTTTTAAGCCCTTAAAACTTGCATAGGCAATAAATAGTCTAATAGCCTTTAGCATTACTACTAGAGCAAAGGTTTCCTCAAAGTCCACTCCCAATGAAGAATATCCATTGCATAGAATTATATCCTTATTTATTTTGACTTATCCATTCTCATTTTACTTGTTTTTGAACAGCCATTTTGTATCAATGATATTTTTTTATTTAGGCCTAGGTACTAACTCCCAAGTCTCATTGTTCTCAATTTGATTTAACTCCTCATTCATGGAGTCTATCCAAAACTTATCTTAGCTTAGATAGTAAGGAAGTATTATCTTGATTAACATTACTCACCATTCTTCTTCTTATTTGTATACCTGCACTCTTGTTATCAATGATTATATATTCAAGTTGATCCTTTTCAATTTGCCTACAAGGACATTTTGAGTCCTTTCTCTCCTCAATTTATTCTTAATCCTCATCTATCTCTATTTATCCTTCATCACTCATTGACTAAGAATATGATTTATTTGTCTAATCAATCTTCACATTTGTGCTCTCCACTATATTTTACAACCTCTTGTAGCATTTGTAGGAAACACTAACTGATAAATATACCAATAAAATACCTTCAATAGACATTGAGTCAAACTTTCCTAAGTACTCCTAATCTCTCTTGATATAAAAATTACTTCCAAACACATTAAAATGTTCAATACTAGTAGGTCTAACTTTTCACATTTCATATGGAGTCTTTTCACCATTGATCTTAATCTATCCTATGTTCAAAGTTTAAACTATAGTACCCAAAACTTCACATAAGTAGCCATCAAATAATTTTGACTCATTCAATATGGTCCTTTCCATTTATTGAACTCTTATATTCTTTATTTCAACTACCCCATTCTATCAAGGTGTTCTAGTAGCTGAGAATTATCTTCTTATTCCATTCACCTAATAAAAATCATCAAACTCATTTGACCAAAACTCTCCTCCTTTGTCAGACCTAAGGTACTTGATCTTCACATTCATCTCATTTTCAACCAAAGCCTTGAAAGTTTTGAACTTACCTAGAGCTTTTAACTTCTCTTTCAATAATGATACCCAAGTCATTCTTTTGAAGTCATTTCTAAGCAACATGAAGTAGCTATTACCTTTAATGTTTTGAATCTTTATGGGACCACATAGGTCAATATGAATTATTTATAAAGGTATAGTAGTATATTATTCTTTAGACTTGAGTCTCCTCCTAGTATTCTGACCATGTTGACATGAATTGCAAAGAGCATCTATAGGTTTGGAAATTTTAGGCATGTTCTTCACAGACTTGTTGGAGCTAATATTGACCATATTGTCAAATTTAATATGACCTAACATCCTATTTCATATCCAAATTTCATCTACATTTCTCATAAAGCACTTCCATTTTGTGATCTCATTCAATACATATAGATTGTTATCAATTATATTGGCTTTGGAAATCAACCTACCTAATTTTTATCTCCTTATCTCACATTTTTTTAATGAAAAGTTAGTGTATGTCCTTGGATGATCATTTGACTTACATTCAACAAGTCGTGTTTCAAGCCATCTACATACAATATATTTTATGTCTTGGTCTTCCCATTATCCAAGCTCAAGTCATCGTTGCTAACTATATTTGTAGATGTGTTATCTCCAAACCTCACTGATCCTATGAAATTCTTATTCAAAGTGATGAATTTGATATTATCTTCTATAATGTGAATTGAATAACCAATGTCTATGTACCACTTCAAATCTTCATTTTTAGTATGAAAGGTAGTTTAAGTTATTAGAGATTCTTTTCCTCTAGGTTCCTACTTCTCCTTCATCTTACCTATAGTGTTTGATTTATTAATCCACTATTTATTATAATGAATACATATATGTTTAAATTGACTAGTCTTCCTCATAGGTCTTATCTTACAATCTATTATAATATGTCCTCTTTGGTTTAAATTATAACATAGGATTCTACTTCTCCATCTATAATCAATATCTCTATGTCCAAATTGACCACAAGAGAAAAAATAACCATTGAAATAATCCACATACTTTGACTATGTAAACTCATTGTATTTTTATGATAAATGAATGATACACCACTACCTTTGATATCCTTTGATAAAACAAAACCTTTTTTAGATTGTTGATGATTGACTTTAAACTTGACCACTTTTGCATAGATCTTATTTTATTAGCATTATCATTGCTTGATAGATCATTAAATTTTGTTATATTAATCTCCTTTAAATCCTTGTATTCTTTGAAACCAAGACATATATTATCATGAGAGGACCTTTGACTATCAAAAATATTTTAATCTTTCCAATACTCCCCTCAAATTTTTGATATGTCGTCATCATGATTACATCTTGTTCTACTTGTGCCTCTAAAGACTTCACTTTCATTATAATTTGGGTAAATTATTCCATATGAAAATTATATTTTAAAAAAAAATTAAAATTTATTTCAATGATTGTGGATATATCTTCATTGTAATCATAATAAACACTTTCATTATCACAATCCATACCTATGCTCCAAACATCTCCCTTAGACTATTAGGCATGTATAAGGAACCTTGCTATAATACCAATTTTTGGAAGAAAAAACAATGAGAGGGGGGATTTGAATCATTTTAAAAACTTTTCATTCAATTCCACTTATCATTAATGTCATTCAAACTAATATATAGATATAACAATGCATAATCAACCATTTATATGAGCATGAAGCAGGAACATGACACAAGAACATAAGAGTTAATTGGGAAAATCTCATGGTAGATAAAACCCACTAACACACATCTTGGAATAAATTTATATAAAATCAATATTTATTTATGCACCAAACCCATAAGGATCACCAACCCCTCACTAGTCAATCACCAACTCAACTAGGCCTTTAACAAGCACCAACTTGTAAGGAGACACCAACCCCTAGGTAACTCAGCACCAACTCAACAACCTAGAACCTATAATAAAATTTGGACACATTTTTATTAGTAAAATTATTATTATCACCTTATTTTTCTCTTAACACTTTTTTATCTTTCTTAAATAGTCTATTAGGCCTCTTCACTCAACTAGCCCTCTTCTTGGTAGAATCAGGTAAAATGACCTTTCTCATCATCTGTATAATTAGTTTTATAAATTTATGACATATTAAACATACTTATATTATTATATTCAATCCATATACCTGGTTTCCAAACTTCTATTTCATTTGTTCATTTGTTCAATATTCTAACTAGTCAAATTAGACATATTTCACCTTCTTATATGACTCTTGATCTCACATACCTTGGTCAGAAAAAAAATAAAAAAAATTAAATAACCATTGTAATAGATCAAAAAACATGTTTAAAAATTGAAACAACCACTACATAGGTCTGTCACCTCTCATAAGTACCAAAACCATCATTAGGCCTCATAGAGACTTAATACAATTAGGCCTTCTCAAAGTACATGTTTCACCTTGGCCATCTTGAAGCATTTTGAGACTCAATAAATGGATGAAACACTTCACACATGATTAAATTATAACTATAATAATATCACCTTAGGTATGCAACACCGTTTATCTTATTTCACTCCTTGAACTAGACCATTAAGCTTACTCACAATTAGCCCTTCTCATTGCTAGAAATTCTGCTTTGAATATCTGAAGTATACACTTAAATTTTACACATAATAATATAAAAAAATAATATTAATATAAAATAAATGATCTCAAGTTTATCACTATGTTACTTATATTTCACAAAATAGGTAAAAAGACCTCAAATTGATAACTTCCATATGCTCACTCAGAATTGTAAATTGGTCTCAAAAAACCAATCAAGAACTTTTGACTTTTCACACATTTATATGAGTTTATAATTTAAAAAAATTATTTAAAATTAACCTATTATACCTATATAACAAATTAATATGCATTATATTCGTCAAATCTATGAATAATGACTTAGGAACACCAATCTTACTAACACAGAAAATTACTCCAATGCTCCAAAACATAGTCATGGAAACAATGACTTAGAACACTTGTAGATTCACTTTAATAAAATTAAAATAAGTTTATATGATCATTTATAATACTTATAACATGTTTAAACAAATATATTACAAGGTTCAATATTAATATTAGTATTACAGACCAATCTCATGGCTTTACTGTACATAAACCTCACTATGTTAGACAAGTCAATTTGAGAGAAACATTCTACCATAAACACACATATAAAAATGTTATATCCAATATTGATATGTGTTACATGTATTTAATAAAAAATAAATTAAATTAGATACATCCCTAATCCATGGCAACACATCCTTAATCTCATTCCCACTTCTGTCTAGTTTTCTCACTATCTTCCTCTCTAGGTTTTTTTAGTGATAGGACAACTTCCATGACCGATTTAACATATTTTAAGTATATAAACTGAAAATAAACTTACATGTACACAAAATAAAATTATCACACATCATACATCAATTATTTTTTTCTTTTACCTAGTCAACCTTGTGTTCTACATCAAAAATATGAGAAACAAGGGGTTTCCTATAGCTTCCATTCACTCTTATGAAAAAACAATGCCATTTGGAGGTAAATTATAGAGTTTAATTCAACATAAAATCATAATAATAGTAAATAAAACCATTATGTTCCATTTATATCACTATCTTCCATATTGGGTCACTGTAAGGGTTTTAGAGAGGGTTAAGACCACCTTATAGTCCTAACAATCATTCATAAAGATTGGGCCCTTAATCTAAAAATTAATGCCTTAAAACTTGAGATAGGATCCTTCGACAACTTACATTAACTTCTTATGATATAATTCAAATGTTTCACATGCCAATGAGCATAATAAAATACTTCTTAGGTCTGTAAAACCTCATTTTATGCACATAAAAAACCTTAAAACAACATTTCATGCTTTCTCCTTCAAAATTTGACCTCAAAATTTTTTAACACACTTGAAAAAACCTATAAAACCTCTAAAAATTCTCTCATGACCTCTATCACCTTAGAAACTAAACTTTACCCCTCATTAGGCCACACTATGTCTCTTTGCACATTAGGCCTAATCATGTAAGTTACACTTAGATCCTGAACACACCTTGAAACCTAATGTAATATTATCAACACCTCATAATCATGTCACACAACCTCATACCATGATAACACACTACCAATATTCTTCTCATAATCCTCAAAATACTCACCTCAACATGCTACCAAGCATATTCCTTCTCATTAGGTCTCTTAAGTACATGGCTCATGAACAAAACCTTAAGAACAACAAAGACAACTTCTAATGACATCAATGACATTTTAATGACAACAATGAAAACTCCATGCATAAATTATAACACATTATCAATAACTATATTGGTTTAGTGGTACCTACACATGACATATACATCCCATGCTTTAGATAACCTATATTACTTTTGATGATAGTAAAATTAAGGATGATGACTCTAATTTTCATTATCTATTCATTCAATCATACCTTGATAAACACCCTATATGTAGTGTTATGATTGATAATACTAAAATTAAAAATATTTATACCATAACATTAATTATGCACTTGGGTTATACTCGTAATGATTTACATCCTTCTACTCAATCAGTTAGATCATTTCATGGGACCTAACAAAAGGTTCTTGGTGATATTGACCTATCATTATAATTTTATCCTACACATGTGGTTATTACTTTATTAATTATCCATTCCATAGGAATCTTTGATATTTTATTTTTAATACCTTGGATACACACTCTTTGATTAGTATCTTCAATAGTACATGGGTGTGTTAAATACATTCATGCCAATTAAGTAATTATAATTTATAAAATTTCATATGAACATCATATTGAAGAAAATAAACATATATATAGAAACCAAGCTATCAATCCTACTAAGGATAATTCACCATAAAAGGGTAATCAATAATCAATCCCCTTTACTAAAGGACTAGTACTTGAGAGACCATTACATCAAAGACATACAATGGATTCCATGGAATCCCAATATTCTTCTACACATCATGATCAAATATCTAGAGCACCTCAAAATGTACATATTAATACTATGCCAAATAAACCACACAAAACTCAATTATGGGTTCTAAAAACCCCTAATCTTATTATACCTACTATTTATTCATGACCATAGAGTCATATATTACATACACAGAGAACCATTAATTCTATAGTGACACATATTACACCTATACATATTTCTTGGTAGCATAACCTAAGTATTACACCATATTCACAATGGGGATATATCTATGGCCATCCATTGGATGGAACCATAGGATGATATTTCCTCTTCAAAAATTCCATAAACATTAAAAAAATAAAAAACATTCAAAAATCCAAAAATACTTTCGACACTTACATGTTATATTGGTTCCTTCACATCTATGTGTTACTTCCATATCGATAGATGACATACTCTATTACTCCTACATACACATATGTGTCACACTTATATTTAGGTGTGATATAGGCATACATAAATACATGATATATTCCTATTTTATATGTTGGTATTTCCCTCTATTCATGTCATATGGACATTGGTGGTATTCACTTCTTTGGTCTTGATACACAAGTTATATGATTTAATGATCACTCTACATTATCATGTTTGATCTTACATCTGTACTTACACATACCTATTATACATGATTATTTATTACATAGGGTGTTTGATATACTATACACTTAACATACTTTTCTTAACACATTGGATATATGGAACACTATAACATGTTTATGTTAGTTGTTTATGATTTAATTTATGCACTTGATTGATTTTCTTATATTTATTTTTCAAGAATTTGAATATGATACTTTTATTTTGGTCCTTATGCCTATGTATTCTTTCATTGATGTTTTCATATGTCATTATTTATTATATGTACATTTTAATATCTCATCCTTGACTTTATAGATATTTGACTAAGTCATGCCCCTTCGATTATGTGGTATCTGAACATGCCCATTGTTTTCTGTCTCTTTGGACCATTGCATTTTGACTTGAATTTGAGTGATCTTCTGTGTGTGTGTTTAATTTATTTTTGATTTTATACTATTGCTATATAGGCATTTCCATGATCTTTATAATTCATCTTAGGCCTACATGTGATCACATTGGTTTTATGTGCTTCATTGATCCATTTACCTAGACATGTTTCTTTCTATATGCTACAAGGTTACAATCACATATTATACAATTGTATTATCCTTTTGAGGTGAGGTAAATATTGATTCCTATATTTCCCTCACCTCAAATTGGGGCATATTAGTCAGGGTAGGTCATAGAGACATGTTATCCACACTTGGAAAAATTTATAGATTTAGTGGGGGCATGCTTTGGAAGTATGTTATCCATACTCATTAGGTAAATGGTACTTATATTATATTTTAGATTCAATGGGGGAATGTCATATGGGCATGGATTCCACACATTCATAGTTCACAAATTTAATGGGGGCATGCTTTGTAAAGATGTTCTCCACACTTACATAGTTATCTAATTTAGATTCATAGTTGTGGCATAATTATATACATTGGTAATATTTTTTACATAGTTTCAACATGAGACATATCTAAGGTTAACATGATATGAAACATGTGCCTAATATTGTAAAATATAAATTAATTTTAGATTCCAATACTCTTGTATGGACTATTACCATATCACATAATTTTTAATACTGATACCCCAACAAAATTTTATGGACTTTAATGAGCCAATATATTATAGTAGTTAATTCATGTTTTTAGCATGGTTAAGGTAATAAAATAACTCAATCTTTCCCATTTTCTAGGTTGGACTTGATCATCTAGCCTCACCAGGTTATAAGTATCATTAGGTTACATGGTTAAGCTAATCTCAATTATGAGATGGAAAATCACATTTTTTCCAAAGTTGGATTCATATGCCTTCCAATATATCTTTATCTATCTCCTTGGATATATGCACTTTAAATATTTATCTATGTTTATCCTTGTTCCCAAAATCTGTCACTCATTTTTGGGACAACATATGAACTATTTTGGTCTTGTAGGCCAAAATTATCTCTTTTGTTCTCAAAAAATTGTTTTGAACATCTAAATTCTTCATTATTCAAGCTTTTTCAGTTAAGGGACTAGCAGGTTCAACAAGTTCAATGGCTTCAACAGGTGAGTTCTCACAAAATATTCACCCAATTTTTTTTTTGGCGACTCCACTGGGGATTGATGAGTAGTTCTTACCCTTATCCATTATATACTTTGGTGACTCTGGTCTATGTCTTACCCATTATTATTATAGCCTTACCACTTTCCTTCAACTCCATGTCAACAATTTTTTGGTGACTCCACTGGGGAAAGAGCACGTAGTTTGAAGCCTCAAGCTTCAAGTTGAAGTAGGGCCAATTCTTTCCCATTTTTATTCTAAAATATGGAAACTCCATTTTATACTAGAAGATAGAGAGCCCAAGGTGTTTTTGACCTTATTTTTTATTTGGTGCATTAGAACAATTTTGATTTGTTCCCTCCCCAACTTCAAGTTCAATGATCCAGGAGTGTTCCTCCTACCCATACCAGGTCATCAACACAAGGTAGAGCTTCTTTTTTTGTTGTTAGTAGAGCTTTGCCTATACATAATCCACCCAAATTTGTTATCTCCCTTTTCCATAATCAAATCATGGCAGTTCAAGGCCCTTGGGGTAACTCTTTTGGCCCACTCAATCTTACTCCACCTCTACATGAGCTACCACACAGTTCAAGGAAGAATTTCCCCAAATTCTTTGGTGATGGAAGAGTTCATCCTAATGAACATATTGCAGCCTCCAGCATATATTGTGGCATTATAGGTGTGGAATATGAAGATGTAGTAGTCAGGCTATTTGTGGAAACACTACAAGGTACTATTACAGACTAGTTCTACCATCTGTAGGCTCGGTCAATAACTCACTGGGACACTCTTAAAGATAAATTTGAAGCTAGGTTTAAGCCTGTAGAAGATGCACATGCCTTACTGGCCCAACTCACATAGATGAAGAAGGGACCTCATGAACCTATGAGGGACTTCATTGCCAAGTTTGACAAGCTCAGGAACTAGATTCCTATAATTGCTCAGCTAACACTTGAGAACCTTAAATGCTTCTTCATCAACTCAAAATTGCCTGAAGTGAGTTTTTTGTTGAGACAGGCTGGCCACATAGACCTTGCTACTACTTAGGATTTGGCTACTGAGTTAGAAGATGACCTTATCTTGGTAGGAAAGATAAGGAGATATCCTAACAAAGGTAAATCCTCTTCATCTTCTGAATACTCACCTACAGCCACCAATGATCCAATGGTGCAGAAGCTAGAAAACAAATTGCTAGCTCTTAAAAAGAAAATGGTGTAAGGGATGTCATTTGCTCTTTCATACAAAGATATATCTAGGAAGACATTCAACAATCAGTCATACCAAGGCCATGCTGCCCAAAATCAAGGGTAGCCAAATCATCTTCCTCCCCCTCAAGGGAAATTGGCCATTGAAGCACCTCTAACCAATTCAATAGTTAGATATCTTGAAGTAGAATTAGATTTCTCCTTCCAGAATGAGTTGAACCTAAAAGATGATGCTAATCTCTTCACATAAGGAGAAGAAGAATTAGCCGGCGACTCCAACATTAGTTTCCTAAATTACTAAGATGAACCCAAAAGTGAAGGTAAAATAGTTGATGGAACATATGCTGTATTCACCCAATCCAAGAACTAGTTAGCCTAGCAAGCTGATAAAGAAAAAATAGAGGAGTGACTTCAACTAGTAATTTTGATTGCTAAGCAGGGAACCACTCTACCTTTCTAGCCAAAGGACCCAGTGATTGCAATAAAGGTAAGTACATCAAACATCCATACACATTATACTTTAAATTCAAAGACCAGTCTTCCCCCTCCCAAAAACTAAAAGGATAAACTCTCATCATCTATTCTTAGTCCATTTCAGACATTTGACATAATTGACCATATAAAGAAAACAAAAATTCAAACGTTTGAATTTAAATTCCTGCAATCCAACCTTGATCAGTTGGATAAGTTGGTTCAATGTGTAAAGAACCAAGCCATCCCTATAGGACAAGAAATTCCAAAGGTAACTCGTGATCCTCCCAAGAACACATCCACCAGGAATAACCTTGTCATTACTCCTCCTGCTGCTCTTGGGAGGACTAAACCATTTTATGTCTCCCTATTGATAAATGGACACCAATTGATCAATTGCATCATAGATTCTAGTGCATCTAACAATGTCATGCCTACCAAAGTGGTAGAATCCCTTGGTCTCACATTGACCAAGAAATTTGGGAGATGTTTCTCTATGGAGAACAAGCAAGTTACTACTGGGACAAATCAAGGACACCCAATTTGCATTTGTAGTATTCCCAAACAAGAGAATCAAGATGACTATCTTGGTGGCCGATGTCCTAGCATCATATGGCATCCTTCTTGGGTGAAATTTTTACAAAGATTTTAGTGGTGAATTACGCATGGACCTATTTAAGGCAAGGATCCCAGTCAAAGGCATTATGTAGATATTTCTCCCTAAGAAGGAAGCAAAATATGTGGTCACTCAAACATCAGCACCTGAAGCTCAAATTCTATTTGAGTCTTTAGGCATGGGTAGTTAATTTTTATCCATGGAGGAAGTCCATGAGGCATCTAACAAAATTCTTGAATGTGTCAACCTAAAAATTGGTTTAGATGAAATAGTAGAAGGATTGGTGGAGTGCAGTGCAAGTGTAGAAGAATCTCCCCCTCCAAATGAAGAAGAACCTAAGGAAAAATTAGTCTCTAATGAGGTATGGATTTTGGAATTTAATGGCAGCTACTCCTCTACCAGTTTAAGAGATAAGATTGTGTTGATATCTCCTCAAAGAGATATTTTTATTTCTTCATATAGTTATAGTTTAGCAACACCAACAACATAGCTGAGTATGAATCTCTATTGATTGGATTGAAGGCTACTCAAGACAAAGGCATAAAACTCCTTCATGCCAAAGGAGATGTTAAATTGGTGGTTTGTTAGGTAAGGATCTTGTATTAGACCAAAAATGAGAGATTACACCACTACCGCAATCTAGTCTGGGATCAAATTGAAAGCTTTGATGCTTTCAACATCTCTGCCATACCCAGGGAATTTAATGATCTAGTTGATGTACTAGCTATTTTAGTAAAACTCTTGGTTCCTCACCCTAATTTTAAGGGAGATAGGTACACTATTAAACTGGTCTTTTGACCAAGTGTACCTAACAATGCCAATCATTAACAAGTGTTCAATAGTGACAACCAAATCATTGCCTTCCTAGAGTAAAAAGACAGCTTTGAACAACTTCATTTTGAAGGTAGTGAACCTCAGAAGCTTGAACCAGCCCTTGAATCAAATGCAGATGTAGGTGAAGAATTCCTACAACTTAAAGGGAATAAAATCCCAAAAGGTCTGATTTCCCTTGAGAAGCTATTTGACAAACATGATAGGTTCATCAAATAGCAGCAAATGGATTCAAGCTCCTCCCAGGAGTTTGATCAAATAAATTTGGGTACCAAGGAAAATCCCAAGATGGTGAACATTGGGAAGTGATGCACTCAGGAAGAAAATTTCAAGTTCACTACTCTACTCAGCCAGTACATGGATGTCCTAGCATACTCTTATGATGATCTAAAGTCACTCAAGCCTAAATAAATTTGCCATGAGATTCTTCTCAAGAATGATTTGGTACCTTACAAGCAAAAATATAGGCAAGTAAAATCCAAAGATATTAGGTACTATTATATCTAAAATATAGAAAATGCAAAATTTTAGGATAATTTTTCTAATTCATCATTCCACATGGATTGCCAACATAGTACCTATGAGGAAAAAGAATAGTGAAATTCACATCTATGTGGACTTCAAGAATTTGAATCATTCATCCTTAAAGGATAACTACCTCTACCCATCATGGATTAAGTCCTTTAGATAGTGATTGGTTTAGAAATGTTATCAATGCTAGACGGCTTCTCAGGGTACAATCAAGTTAAAGTTGGTGAAGCAGACCAGCATGAGACTACCTTCACCATACCTTGGGGCACCTTTTCCTATCAAAGAATGCCATTTGTCCTAATAAATGTTGGTGCCACTTTTTAGAGAGTAATGGACATTGATTTCAAAGACAAAATGGGTAAGTTCATTGTAGTGTACCTAGATGATTTAACAGTCTTTTCCAAGCATCGTCTTGATCATGTGCACTATTTGAAAGAAGTGCTAGAATGTTGCCACCAAAATGGCATTTCTCTAAATCCCAAGAAGTCTATTTTTGGAGTAACAAAATGGAAACTTCTCAGGCACATTGTATCCCAAGAAGGCATAAAGATTGACTTAGATAGAGTCAAGTCCATCCAGGAACTTACTCTGCCCACAAGTAAGACTATAGTTCACTCTTTCTTTGGAATGGTGAATTTTTTACAAAGGTTCATCCCTGAGTTAGCTGAGAAGACTCACCACATTGTGGAAATGATGAAGGGAAAAGCTAATTTTTAGTGGACTACAAAAGGCAAGTCAACATTTGAAGACATCAAGACAACTATTGCCCACGCCCCAATTCTAGTTTGTCCAGATTATACCAAGTATTTCACAATGTATAGTTATGCTTCTGAACACACACTTTCAGAAATTTTAATTCAATAGAACCAATAAGGTGTGGAATCACCCATTTATTTCATGAGTTATGCACTCAAAGCTCATGAGATGAAGTACTCAAACATGGAGAAGCATGCTTATGTAGTGGTAAAGGCAGTGAAACATTTCTACTTTTACATCTTGAATTCACAAACTACTGCCTTGGTTCTTGACACCACCGTCAAATCCATATTAACCCAGTAGGATTTTGGAATGAAAAGAGGTAATTAGATTGCTAAAATCTAGGAGTTTGATCTAGTCATCAAATTAATGAAGCTGGTATGGGGAAGGAGCTTATGCCAATTGATTTCTGAGAATAGATCAGAAGAAACAAAGCATGGAGAAGAAGAAATTGAAGACTCACCAATAGTCCTCTTTGTCTCCACCATGAATGAGTGGTATTAAAGTATTGATCATTTCCTTACTTATGGTGAGTGCTCTGCTCACCTATCTTGTAAAAAAAGGAGGACTGTCAAGTTAAAAGCTACCAATTTTATCTTGTGGGATAACGGCCTGTATAAGAGGAACCTTGATGGAGTGTTCCTTCACTGCATGGATAAAGAATAGCAGAACCAACTTTTGAAGTCCTTTCATAATCTGGCTTGTGGAGGACATTTTTCTACTCCTATAACTGCCCATAAGATTTTGTGAGCTAGGTATTACTGGCCTACTCTATTTCAAGATGCATACAAATGGGTAAAAAGATGTGAACTATGCCAATAGTTCATTGGAAGACCCAAATTAGTTGCTCTACCTCTTAACCCAGTGGTGATAGAAGAGCCATTTTAGCAATGTGGAATCAATTTCATTGGTACTATAAACCCATCTTCAAGTGCTAGACATGATTATATCCTCATATCCATAGATTACTTCACCAAGTGGGTGGAAGCTATCCCAACCAAGCATGCTACTTTAGAAGTAGTGTGCAATTTCCTCAAGGAAAACATCATTTCTAGGTTTGGGGTCTCAACCAAGATTGTCACAGACAATGCAGTGTGTTTCTCTTCCCAAGAGATTACTCAGTTTTATTTTCACTATAGGATTACCCTCTCCCACTCTTCTGATTATTTTACACAAGGAAATGGCCAAGCTAAATCAAGCAACAAGAACCTAGTGACTATCATCAAGAAGCTGGTAGATGACAACCAATGAACATGGCATAAAGCATTAATTGATGCTTTATGGGCAGATAGAATTATGCCCAAAAGGGCAATTGGTATGTCACCTTTCTAACTTCTTTATGGTCTCAATGCTGAGATACCAATCACCCTAGAATTATAGCATTGAAATTGGCTAAGGTAGTCAAAGATCAGACATATGAAAGCTCCATTAATAAGAGGATCATGTGCTTGACTGAGTTGGATGAGCAGTGAACTATGGTGATGGACTAAATTTCTGCACATCAATATCTAGTCAAGAAGCTCTTCGACCAAAAAGCAAAAAACCATGATTTCTAGATTGGAGATCAAGTCCTGTTATGGGACAAGAGAAGAGAACCAAAGGGAATGCATGGAAAATTTGATTCCCTTTAGAAAGGCCTGTTTACTGTTCATAATCTCAAGGGTGAAAATAGTTTCCTATTGAAGTATCAAGATGGCATGCCCTTTTCTCTACCTCATAATGGGAAACATCTAAAGTACTTCAATTCTTGAAGTATTTGATAAGATCATCTGTACATATGTATATTTGTATAGTCTTTAGTTCTATTTTGTGATTTTCATTTTCATTTTTTTGGCACCCTTCTTTTTTGGGTAGCATGAATCCATAGCCCAATGGCATACTTAAAGGCACTGGAGATTTTGGTTTCTACTCCCCTCAGCTGTTCCAAGTTTTCAATTGAAGGAAGTTCCCAAACTGGAGCCAACTGTTGTTCCCAAAATTTGCCACTCACTTTTGGGACAACATATGAACTATTTTGGTCCTACAAGCCAAAATTATCTCTTCCCTTCTCAAAAAATTATTCTAAGAATACAAATTCTTCATTATTCAATATTTTTTAGTTAAGGGACTAGCAGGTTCAATAGGTTCAATGGCTTCAATAGACGAGTTATCACAAAGGAAAAATTTCCCAACACTTAGGCAATTTCAAGATTGGTTCAACACCTTGGTTCAACCAAAAATGTTCATCAGCAAGCTTTAAAGGAAGGATTGAACCATTGAACTCCACTTCTAAAAAGGTTCAACGGTTTAATGGGTTCAAAGGTTCAATGATGTCGGCAAGCTTAAATAAGTTAAGTGCTTTGGTAGAAGTTCAAAGTTCAACAGGTTCAATGGGTTTAACAGGTTCAATGGGTTCGAAGAGATCAAAATACTTAGAAGAAAAGAAGGCTTCAAACGTAAGATTGAACTATTGAACCTTTAAACCAAAGTTAGTTAAATCATTCGATTCAATTGGTTAGTTCAAAGGATTGCCCCAAAGCTAGAAGGGCAAGTGCCCTTGCGGAGGGCAGGGAACATTTGCTCAAAGATCAAAGAGAAGGCAGAAAGGGTAAGGTTTCCTTTAGATTTTTGTCCAAAGAAATTACCAAGTAAAGGAACCAAAATAATTTCTTCAGAAATATTTTCCATGAAAGAATTTCACAAAGACAAGGTGAATTCTTTCAGATAAAAAGTCTGAAGGAATTCACCCGAAAGGAAAAGCCCAAAGAAAAATGGACAAGGCAAAGGAAAGGTTTCCTTCAAACAAAATGTCCAAAGGAATTCCTTTAGACATTTTATTTGAAAGAATTAACTTGAAGACCGCCCAAAGACCGCTCAAAGGACCCCGAAGGGCAGGTACCCTTGCGAGGGGCTCTCAGCACCAAGAAAATGGACCTTTCTCAAAGACCCAAAGGGACACCTTCCCTTTGAGGTGTTCTAAAGACAAAAAGTTGAAGGAATTTCAAGGCTTCAAAGAGACTTAGAAAAATAAAGGAAGCAATGGAACAAAGAACGAACCAATGAACTGATTAAACCTTGAACTAAAAGAGTTTGAAGTTCAATGGTTCATAGGTTCAACGATTTAAAGGAAGCTCTAGACAAAGTAAAGAAGTGAATGAACAAAGGAAACGATGGAACAAAGGAACCAATAAAGATCACCTGAACCATTGAACCATTAAATTAGTGAACTTTCATAGGTTTAAAGGTTCATGGTTCAATATGGTTCAAACAACCAGCGACCATTGATGTCCTCATGGATGTCAAATTTAAGGTAATGGAATATCCATTAATTTTCAAATATAGCATGAAACTTGAAGGATAAACCAAGTAACTAGTTGAATAAGATAGCCTGAGAGATCCAATTGTAGTAGGAAAGAAGAGAAGGCTACAGAAGATGTTGAAATATCTATGAGAGAGTTACTTTTGGTAGGTGAAATAGTCTACCAAGTAGTCATCTAAGCACATCAAATCAAGGATGCAGCCTATTTTTCTTCCATGAAGTATAAGCAAAATGGATAGATATGAAAATAAGAAGGAAAGGACCAGGTGGCCTATACTTTGGAGGAGACATATTAGATGAATTAGCATGCCATAGTTAAGGCCGATGCACTGTTCCAAGTATGGTCCCTTGACAGAACTAAAAATGCATTCAAGGCATTAACCGTAGCATGGGCCATTCCATAAAACAAAGCATCAAGCCTTTCTTAGCTACTATATATTGTAATCTCTTGTTTTATGCAAAAGAGATCTCTCCATTATAGAAGTAAAACTCTGCTCAAATTGAAAGGCGATTACTGAGACTTTGAGCTCAGATTGTTGATCATATTTCTTTATTTGAATGAGAAAGCAGGTTAATTTCAGACTTTGTGCTATTATAGCTTGTGTTATTTTAGGAAATTTTTCTTATGTCCATTTCCTAGGATCATTCTTGTTTATTTAATTTAACAAGTAGAACTAGTGGAAGTAATTAGGAAGGTGTCTTGAGAACAATTATAGAAAGACTTTGTGATGTTACAATTGTATTCAGTGTGTTTTTAGTTTCTTTTTGTGTAAAGGATCTTAGGATGACTTTGTTCCCCCATTATCCTTTGTATTTCACTCTTTGGGAAGCTGAGGTGGAGACTTTGTGCTCACCTCATTCTATTGGTTATTGTGCCCTTGTTACCTATTAGTTACCCACCAAAAAGAACTCTTGTGCCCTGCTGCAAGACCACTTCTGAAAGAAGAGAAGTGTCTTTAGTATTATCACTAGGATTTCTCCTATATCTGTGAACATCATCTCTAAAAAAAGAGAGATGGATGGTGTAGTCCTACCCTTGAGTTTTATTTTCTAGTTATATATATAGTATATAGCTCCTCATATTTATAGGGAACCTCTCCTTGATGAGAGGAGAGATTTGTCCACCTCTGATGCGGTAAACCTACACATTTTTCTAACTAATCTCCCTAGGTTGTGGTTGAAGAGACCTATTTTACTCATCAGTTAGCTATTGACAAAATATTCACCCAACAATCTTAATCTTAGTTTAGAGACTTAAAATGATACATATTTTTCAAAACAACTTGACAATAGGCAAGGTAGTTATATTGACACACATGTGTACTTCTAAACCTTGCTCTTTCAATTTCAATCTATTTAAATTAATTTAAACCCAAATTAAAGGTGTTTATTTAATACTATAACATTTTCTTGGTTATTGTTAGTAAATGACTCAAGCTAGGCACATGCAAATACAAGGTGTGCATACACACCTAAGTATTCATTCTTTTCTTTTAAAATAGAAAATTCATTACTAAATTAAAGGGTGGGAAATTTAGATGATATTTTATGATTATATAGAACTTCAGTATTATACACTTGGGAAACTCAAGCCTTGGTTATTCCTCTTAGTTATTTGCCTTTCCTGCTTCTACAAATATTGTATTTAATCTATATTTGTGCCCCTTGGCCTATATATATTACTTTAAACAGTCTTATATTGATTACCTAGGTCTTTTATCTTGTCCAAAATTCTTAAATGTACTTATCTTCCATCTCTACAAGTTTTGAACCTATACCTATTCTCTTGCTCCCTCAACACTAACATCTGGTATAATCGACATTATTATCTTGAATTGAAGCAAGTGTCTAGGGACCTAAATTTATCCAATTTAAAAATGAAACATATTTTAATGGTTGACATAATTTATTTAATTTGAATTATTAATCTGAAAGGATTAATATAAATGCAAGATCAACCCTCATTCATTCCTCACCTATGAATACCTAGAAAAGACCAAAGATACCAAGGCACTTATCAAAAACACTCTATCAATAATTAAATTGAACGAAGCTTCCATTTTTACATACCATTCATATGTAAAACACATCTACATGTCTAAATTACTAAAGGAGTATCCCAAGAGTCTAATTTCCAAGTTACAATCTAGGTCACTTTTGTACTTTATTTACACATATTATATGATTGACACACAAGATACCATATAGGGGATAATGACATTAGTCTAAGTCCCTATTTATATTATTTAATATGTAGGAAACATCCTTTGATAATGGGGTCATTGGGGTTAACTCAACATTGTGTGCCCACTAACCCATTTTTCTTCAATCTCACATTGAATATATAAAGTTAGGGCTTTGTCATTTTATAAGGATCGATTGTCTATAATCCATATTTGAATGCACTAGAGATAAGGAAAATTAAAACTTGGAATCATGTAGGTGGTTTCATATTGTTTTATTATATATTCCATACAATACACTAACATTGAAACTAGACAATAACACTGACATAACCATTCGAGGCTGACATTACTGTCTAGAGAGTTAGAAGTGTCAAATATAGAATCTAGTGACTAATATAGAATCTCATTCCTACCTATTTTTATCTTTTTCTATATTCAAAACTTTATTATCATAAAAAAAAGATAATTACTTCACTACTTTTTCATTTTTATATATAACATAGTTTTACTTTCCATATTTAGACTATCTCAACATAATAAATTTAGTGTATGCTTATATCTCAATTTAGCATCTAATTGGCTTGTTATAAATTTTATTATCACCATTATTCCATTTAATTTATATATAACCATTTAATAATATATATTCCATTTTAAATTTAAATAGTTTTCTTTTAGTGTGTGTTAGTATTCTTGATATTTCACATCTTCCAGTGTTGTGTATATCATGTAGACTCCTTAAAAAGTTATATGTCCTTGGATTAAAACTTAAATGAAATATCATATAGTATATGTGTTATGTAGTTTCCTCTTGAGGTAAATCCTCATAAGTTGTAGGATAATTCTCAACTTAACATATAACACTATATTATGTCTTCTCTACAGTTTTGGTGTCATGTTTAGGGAATGTATCAAGAAATGAACTCTTAAAATTTGGGAATATATTTCCATCTTTATAGATAAAATTTCCTCTATTAATAGAATAAATTTATTTTTTATATGTTATTTTCGTTTTAATTAGTAATAGGTGCAAAATTAGATTTTTTTTTACTAACCATGTGGAGGATAGGGAAGAAATAATTTAAAATGGATATTGATTAAGTGCATAATTAGGTAGATTTTTGCCTAAGAGATTGAATTTCAAAATATAAATAAAATGTGATATATCTCCTAAAACAAATTTAATTTATATAAACATACCCATATCTAATCCACACCATTCCCCTAGACTTGTATTAAGAGAGGTAGAAAAAAATATGTTTCTGGCTAAATTAGTAGAGAAATCTAAGGCTAGGGAATAAGAGGATCCTTGTACTCCAAAAAAATATATCCTCATACTATTTTTAATAGTAAAAATTTATATTATTATTTTTGTGTTTATTTCCTACCACCCTCACCCAGGTATTCTCCAAAAGAGAATATTTATGACTTTTATCTTCAAATAAAGTTTTAACCCTATAGTCCTAGCTAGTCCAATTAAACTAGCTAAGCAAGATAACATATTTGTTGAATTTATGAAATAATTTTTATGAGATTACAACCCATAAATCTCATAAAAAATATTTTATTCTCCATAAAAATCTATAAAATATCATTTATTACTCATTGTGGTATAATAAAATTGATAGAGAGTTTAAACAATGGGTTGAAAAGGTCACTAGGACATAAGTGATTAAATGAATCATGGGAAAAGTTTAAGAAACCCCTATCAATGAAGACAAATTTTTTAAATTTCCTATAGACACTTCCATTGTTAATTCACCTATGAAACACATTATCCTTTTTATATTTCCTAAATTTATGGGAATTCTAAGTGAGGGTTTTGACACATTATTTTTTACATTTCATATCTTTTGTCATAGTTATGACTATAATTAGGATGCCAAAATGTTGAAATTATTTCCAACTACTCTTAAGGACATAACCCTCTAATGGTTCATGGGATCGAGGGAAAATTTAATCATTGATTAGAAAAATTTAAAGGGTATATTTCTATCCAAGTAACAAGATTACTATAGAGGAAAATACTCTAGAGGGGATGACATATTTTTCATGTCACAAAAACAAGAGGAACCACTAGAATATTATATGGAAATATTTTATTTTAGTCTACAAAAATATAATAAAAATATGCTAGACCAAGAATTCATAAATATAATATTATTTGGTGACATTATGAGGAATGTTTAAAATATATTAATCTTATGAGAAATAGAGATGTCTCACAAATATCATTTGATAACATCACCCAACTATGCAAAAATTACTCAAGGTATACAATGAATAAGACCTAGTGAAAAAATAATTACCCTCATCATCTTCCAAACCCATGAATGAATTATCAATGATGGAAGTCATCAATTTATTATAGGACATGACATGATACATATTCAATCACATGGACACATATCTATACATACTACATGCACAATAGGGGAAAAAATATCACATTATATTATCCTAAATTTTGGAGTAAAAAAGAGGATTTTAGGTGTTAGACCTCTTGGGTGAAGGTAGAGAACATAATAAAAGAGAGTCCCAAAATAGTGGAGCTTCATGAGATTTAGGGTTAAGAATATCAATTTTTTATGTAGTACAACATATATCATCAGGGCGAGAAGAGGAAGTTTTATGCTGGTGAAGAGGGTATTGGGTGGACCATTGTGGGGACCCATAGAAATCCTTGTAGGACTCCTGGGGGTCAAGGTAGTAAATCCCATTTGTCCACTAAGGTTAGTAAGGAGGGCCTCTCCTCAGGAGTTTGATGGTTGGGGTGGATTGCTAGAAAACCTACTCCCAAGGCTAGGCTTATTGACTAATCTAAGAGTGCCTCAGAGGAAGCCACTCAGGATGAGGAGAACAAGGAATTGGAAGTTTGGGAAATATCTGAGCATACTGAAGGTAAGCAGGAGACAAGAGAATTTGAGGCTACTATTGAGGATGTTACTGACTTTGTGGAAAATGCTGACAAAGAGGGAAAGATGTATGTGGAGGAATCTGATGAGGAAACCAAAATTGAGACTGGTTTGAAAGCTGAAATTGCTACCCTAAAGGGTCACATCTAGAAACTGGAGCAAAATTTTACCACTAGGCTCCAAAATTCTATTCTCCTAAACATGTCTATGCTGTAAGACTTGGGTACTACTGCTTCTACTATCAATGTGGAAAACACTGAGAAATTTAATGACCTCATCAAATATATGTTTATGTAAGGAGAGATATGGCCACTTTAGCTCTTATTTTTCTAGATTCTTTGTCTCCCATTTTTTCCTATTCTAGTTTTATTTTAGTTTTGTTGTGTCTGTTGGTTCACTGAACATGTCGTTCCTATTGTAAGGCATCATTTATGTTGATTGCCTTCATGGTTTCTATGCTTTTGTAAGGGTTCAACCCCTGGTTTACCACCTTATATAATAAAAAACATATATCATCATCAAATAGTTCATAAAATCAAGGTATGCCACCATATTATTCATTATTAAATTTATAGTTTGCTTATACTCTTATTAATAATGAATATGGACCAAATTATTAAAATCTAATGCCTCCTCAAAATCAAAATTGGTTAAAATAAATTACATAATCTCAAACCAATTAGAAACAATTCTAAAACCAAAATTAGTTGTAACAAAAACCTCCACATCAAAATAGTTGGTCGTGGTCCAAAACTTGGATGCAACCAAACTTTTCATCAGATGCCAATTGATAGTAGTTCCAAAAAAAACATGGTAGACATTATAATATAACATGTAGTGATAAAAATCCTATAATCCATTATAAAAAAATGGAGGATAAATCCACTTTGGAATAATAAAAACACTATCCTCCTAAAAAATCACAACAACCAGCTTTAATTCCAAATACCCAGCAAAAAAAAATCCTCATCCATCATTAATTCCTACACAACTTACATCCAATCCAAATAATAATTTGTCTCAACCAATATGTAATATTGACATTATGACATATCCCATATATATAATGGATTTGAATTATGTTCAACTTCACTCAAGGAAGATTTTTCACAATCGATTCACTCCTATAATAATGGAAACTTCCAAGGAGGATTTGGGAAACACAACTAACCCACACCCCTCATAAAATAATGAATACAACCTTGAGCCAAACCCATTAAATAATACAAATGTATTGACCAACCTTCTATTTCTTGAATGTCTTACTTCATTAAGGAGAAAAATTGAACCATTTTTTTTTCAAGGGAGCTTAAGAATGTATGTGTTAGTAAACCATTGTTTTAATCCAATATGGATGTGTATATCTACACTAAATCCATCTGATAACTCTATTTAAGTAAACCATACAATACGAAGAAAGATCCCTATATTGTCAATGTTGTTAGATAATTAGCTAATCTTATACTAGGGAAAATTGTTCTTCCTATATATTTTAACCCTAGAATTCTAGTGATAGATGTTCATATCTTGGGAATCCTCATATAAAACACTTTAATTTACCTAGGAGTTGTTATTAATGTTATGACTAAGGATAGCATGGGACATTCTAAACTACTAGATCTCACCAAACCCAAACTATTCTTCAGATGGTGGATAGGTCTAATATTTGGCTTAAAGGGGTGATCAAAGGAAGTTTAATATTATTTTATTCTTGGGAATACCTAATTGATTTTATGGTCTTGCAACCTAAGGATAGTTTAAGAATATATCCCCTCATCCTATGAATACTTTTTCTAGCCATAGTAAATGCTAATATTAGTCATAGGTCTAGAAAAATTATCATCACAAATAAGAATATTATCAAAAGATTAGAAATATACCTCCTTGACCAACCATCATTAGAAATAGAACAACTATTATGGTTAGAAATAGTAGAGATTTTCTGCACCCCTATTTAACATATCCTTACTATTGAGTAGAGATTGTCCTTAAAATAACAAGATAAATATAAAATAATTTTAATTTTTGCATAAAATGTATATGATCAACACGAAATTGTAAATAATGTTACCACATATGATGATCATCTATTAAAACATACATTTCCTTATGAATCAAAGGATATTACTAGTGATATTATTATCTTCCATCAACTTCTACCATATAAATTCAACTTGCCTATTTCTCTAGGTGTTATTGAATCCATGGTCTCACTCTCAAAGGTATATAGATATGACCAAGCTAAATACTTAATATAAGTAATAAACTAACACCTCAAAAACAAAATGAATTAATTTCCATGCTCCAAAGGTTAAAAAATTATTTGCATGGGACTATCATGACATGACAAGTATACACACATATTTTTTCACCCACCATTATATATTAAATATGAATTCCCATATGTAAATCTCAGAGATGGATGAACCCTATTATCTATGAAATTTGTGAAATAATGCTAAAATATCTCCTGAACACATATTTCTTCTATATTTTCTTCAATAACCAATGGTTTTCACCACTCATTAGTGTGTCTAAGGTGTAAAATGGAGTATTTATGTATATTATATATAATATAACAACACCACTAGGAAAGATCACTTTCCTATACTATGTATTGACCAAGTACTAGATATCATCTATAGAAATAAGTACTTTATCTTCCTTGATGGCTTCAATAGGTAAAATAATATCATAATTCACTAGAATACAAAGACAAAGCCACTATCACATGTTCTTGGAGAACATATTCATAAATGTCTTCCCCTTCAGGCTATGTAATGCTCTAGCAACCTTTTAGATGGTTATTCTAACCATATTTTTTATCCTACCTATGATTATGTGGAAATCTATATGAATGAATTTACAGTCTATGGAAATTCCTATGAAGAAATAATAAACAATTTTGAAAAAAATATTAATTTTTACCAGGATAATAGCCTCTTTTTGAGCCATGATAAATTTTATATAATAATTATAGATGATATTTTACTAGGACATCACATTTTTTCCAAAGTAATATAAATAGATCTAGCAAAAATAGAAGTTATCAAAAACCTACCCATACCGCATAAACAAAAATACATTAGGGTATTTATTTGGAACGTTGTTTATTATAGAGGTTTAACTAAATATTCTATTAAAATTGATCACCTTAAATTATTATTAACTAAACATTCTAATTTTAACTAGACTAATGAATGTGAAGAAGCTTTTCAGGCTCTCAAAGATATTGTAGTTTCAACCTCTATGATAAGAGGACTATATTTTAAGTTTCCTTTCCATACCGATATGGATACATTTGATACAACATTAAGGTAAAGATGGCTAGTTGAACTATGTTATTTAATTCATTATTAAAAATATTTTAGGCTTAGAGTTTAACTACATGATAACAAAAATAATGTTTCTTTTTTTAATATATGCTATCAATAAATTTTATCATTATAACACTATTTATCCTAGTTTCATTCATACATATCATTCAATAATTAAATATTTTATAAATAAACCAATAATAAATTCTTGAATTATTCTTTGGTTATTAATACTACAATAATTTGACATTATTATTATAGATAAACTAGGTAAAGATAATGAAATTATATGTTTCCTTTACTATCTAATATCTAATGATAAAAATCCATAGGTTGGTGATTATTTTCTAGATGAAAATTTATTGGTTGTTTCAATAACAACACATTGGTTTTTAGATATTACTAATTATTTGGATGGAAAAAAACTTCCATAACACTTTTTACTAAGGGAAAGATGTAACATGTCCAACCATAGCAATGACTTTTCCAAGATATTAGGTTATCTCTTTTACACATGACCTAACATAGTCATGCATTAGTGTGTGAGTTAAGATGAAGTTTTGACACCCTTCATACTTGTCATGAATATATTTGAAGAGGGAATTTTTTATCATGTAGGACTACCATGAAAATCCTAGAAATAATATAATATTATCTTGCTTTTAATAAATATACTAGGGAACACATCAAGAAATGTGATAGATGAAAATGTATAGGGAAACCAACATGAATAGATGATATGAATCTAAAACTTAAAATTATTTCATAACCATTTGGAAAATGGGGCTATATTTTTTTGGGATTATCAAGCCTCCTTATAATAAGAAATAATGCATATTGATTTTTAGACTATCTTACCAAATGGGTCAAGGCTCGATCACTCACACATGCAAAGGATGAAAAGGTAGTTGAATTTATGTATAAGGACATTTTAACATGATATGGACTTCCAAACAAAATGTCACTAATCAAGGTTAAAACTTCACATAATATTTAATAGTAGAACTTGTTCATGAATATGAAATACTTCATAAAAATTCAAATCCATATCATCCATAGGGCAATGGCCAAGTGGAGGTTACAAATAGGGAATTATAGAATATATTGACCAACACAATAGCCTCACATAAATAGGATTATGAAAATTTCATTATAGATGTTTTTTTAGAATACATAAGTACATGGAAAACCATTATAGGTTTCACACCCTATAAACTAGTCTATGGAAAATAAGTTGTTTTATTTATAGATGTTACATCCCATTTTTACCTATGACTATTTGAGACATTAGATAGTTTATTATGTGATATTTATTATTATATTTGTTAATAATTATGAATGAAATCAGTTGTGTTTTTTGTTAACAGACATATTTTTCTTGATGAGATATTATATTATGCTTATGATCACTATTTTATTGATTAGTGATATTTAATAGCTATTATGATTTCATGTTTATTTTTATCAAGGCACAGACTAACTACAAAAAATTTGGTGAGTTTTATGTAGGATATTTTCCATCCTCAGTTAAAGAGTGGAGGGAGAATATCATTAAATAAGGAAAGGTAGATTATTACATTTTGGGGGTAAAAAATAAAGTTGGGAAATTGCAAACACCATATTAGAAATGGATTGAGTTATTGATTTGTTTCTAACCTTATGGTTGATCTTGAAAGCTGAATGAATTTGTTATGATTAAATTTTATAACTATCTTCATGGAAACATACCCACATTATTATGAATAATGTTTTATACATGATGGTCTTCAAGTATTTATAATGTTGTAAAAAAGTTACGTAACATTTTATATTCTTGTGGGTGAATAAATCTTAAAGAGTTAGGTTTGTGATTATCCCAAAAACTATCATTTAGATATAGACTTAGAGATGCATACAACAATTTATAAGTTATAATAAGGTCATGGTTTTAAAATTATAATTGTCACATTAATGTTAGTATGCTATACCCTTAAGGGTTTATTTGGCAAAAGACATAAGGGGTAAATACATTTTCACCCCTAATTTAATTGTTTTTTGTTGACTCAAACTTAAATCAAAATGGTTTTTATGTTTTGAAAAGTAATTTTGATAAGATTTTTTGAGAAATGGTAATAATTATGTCGGAAAAGTTTTATGATTTAAATTAGGGTTTAGTTTTGATGGTAATCATTTTTTGGTGGGAATTTGACTCAGTCTATGACTAGGAATATAATTGACTTATGAGATTTTATGCATGCATCTAATAACTATGAGTGGATTTAGAGTTAAATATGGAGTAGGATATTAAATAAATAAGAGTTGTATGAATATTAGTGGGATAATATAGAATTAGGAGAAAAATTGAGGCTAAAAATGCATGAATGGGATGTAAAGATAAGTAGGAGGATAGGTAACATAATGGGGTATCTATTTTTCTATCTTTAAGGAGGATGAATAAAAAATAAAAGCAATGATTTAGCTCAATATTTAGGTGGAATTACAAGTATGTGATTTGAGTGAGGAATTTATACCCACAAGTCATTTCCTATCTTAATGAATTTTTAAATCAAGAAATAGGGTTTTAATATAAGATAAATAGGTATTTGATTGTTTAATTACAATCACAAACTGATACCCTAGGTTTTTAAGGTTGTAATTTTGAGAAGGGAACCATGATTTAACCTCATATTTTTTTCTCTAAGACTTTTTCCCTAGGAATTATGACTTAGTCTGAGCTATTTATTTATTTATAATTATGTGAGTTATTGATTAGGTGTGTGTGTGTGTGTCTGTGTGTGTGTACATAACTTTATTATATATATATATATATATATATGTATATATGTATATATGTATATATATATGTATTTATGTATATATATATGTATATATATATGTATATATATGTATATATATATGTATATATATATATATATATGTATATATATATATATATATGTATATATCTATATATGTATGCATGTATGTATGTATATTTATACAACCATTGAAGTTTTTATTCTTGTAACATTTGAATGGGTAATTTTTTTATTTATTAAATTGTGATTTTTTTTGGATATTCTCTTTTAGCTGTGTTTATTTTATATGAGATGACAGTTCAAAATAGTAACCCTTTAATTAAAAATCCAAAACATTGTTACTCAGTAATTTTTATAAGAAAATTTATAGGCTAATGATGTAGCTATGAATTATGTGTTTAATAAAATCTACTTAGGTTGCAGGTGGGTTTGTAAAAAAATCTTTTGACTATGTCCTTACCCTAATATTTTATAATGAGTTATGAATTCCATTTGAAATGTTGGTTGTTATTGTTAATATTTACTAAAATTATTTTATATAATATGAGTTATGAATGAAATACCAAGTTATTAAATGGGTTGTGTAAACCCAATTGTATTTATATGGTTTGACCTTAGTAAGAGGTTGCATGTGAATGAATACCTTCTTAATCCTTTGAACATAACTATGGATACATGGAAATATAATGAGGCATTTATATGTTGTTATCAAATTATTTTGAATGTCACATTTAACATTTTATTAAATCTTGTAGGTTACATTATAAAAAGGTAGAATAAGTTGAAGGGATTTTGAATAGGGTTATAGATGTTACAACTAAGTAGTGTTTTTATGAAATTTTTTATGCAAGGATTGTTTTGGCATAGAAAAATGATAGAATTAAAATGTTATATAGAATAGGAAATTATGGTTAAAACTTTGTGATTATTAAATAGGTAAATGTTTGAGTAACAACTCCATATTAAACCTTGAATCAGTATGGGTTTTCCATTCTATAGTGTGTAGTGGATAAATATGATTATAAAGGTTAAAATAACTTGAAGGTTGACCTATTTTATATACTATTGTACGTGAATGTTGATAGTAGTACTAATAAGGTTGACTATATCTTTATAAATATATTAATTTATTATATAAATGGAACTTATTATGATTGTTAATATTCTTTGGGTAATGGATTTAGTTGATATTTGAGAATATCATATGAAGTTGTCAAGGATAAAATATGTTTGTCTAGAATGTTAACATGAAGAGATATTAAGGTTTATGTATATAATGTGCTGAATATGCAAACCTAAATTACCAAATATTAAAAAAAAAAAATAGATACTTATTCTATGGGTTAGAAATTAAGTATGTGAATTTATGCTAACAAGGTATGTTAAGGATAAGCATAGAAAGAATTGATTACCATTATTTCTTATTAGCATATTTGTATGATGTTAAATTGGTTAACAATAAATATATATTTTAACTATGACATAATATTTATGATCTATTATTAAATCTTTAGTTACATTATACATTAAATAATAGGAAGTAGTTATACGAGTATATTAGTGGATGACTTATACGCATACCTCCTAATATTATTAGGTTGTTGATAACAAGAAGTACTTATATGAGTATGCTAGTGGGTGTTATGTATATTTGCCTCATAATATCATCTAGATGATCATATAGAAGAGACTTTTATGTAAGTGAAAATGACTCAGATGTATATCTAATATCTATAATGAAAAATTTGGCCAAATTAATGTTATAGTTGAGACATTGTCATTTCAATGTACATATGTATTTAGATAGACGAATGAAATTATATGTTCTATTTTATTATTGCATGTAATAATGTTAGTGCACATATAGGTTCTAATTATTTCTTGGTATCCACATTATTTTTATCTACCCCTCTATGAATGGAAAGGCCACTCATAAAAGGGAGGTGTGTGAGAGACCATAGATCTATGGTTAGATGTAAAGCACTCAGATGATGATCTCCCTCTTTAGCTAATACAACCAAATGTAATTAAACTTGGGCTATGTGATGGATTATAGAGTTGTACCTATACCTCCTCTTGTAATTTTATACTATTATTTTATACATCTTTTATTATACCTTTGTATACCTTGATTTTGGATAATTATTAACACAACAATGGATATGTAATTATGTAAAACCTTATGATTTATAAATAGTAGTGGATATAATTGTACTCTTGACTGATTCATGATTTGTATCCATAATTAAGGTTCTTGATATGACTTAATGTTTACATGATTAGTTATATAGCTTGATGTTATGTTTATTTCTAATTACTAAATGATGATTAATATGCCAATGAGCTAACGTATTGCATGCATATGTTATATGTAATTCATTTAGTTATCTATTTTAAACTAATAGTTTTAGTATATCTTAAAATCATATTTATTATAATTTAAAAAATTAGTACTATTTTAAGTTAGAGCCAATTGGGTCTAACATTATGCTATTAGAGATAAGTTTAGCTCTCAAACCTAATGACTCCATTAATTTATATATTTTCCCTAGTTTTATAGAAATTAAAATGGCATGAGGGATATTAGTTGGTGAGGGTCCTTATAATGTGAACCCTCAAGTTAATCTTATTCATATATAAGAAGAATAAGATACAAAACTTGATCATATCCTCACTATGATGAATGAAACTTGTGATCATATAGAATTTAGTGAATGAGAGATTCATGGTCCTAAAGAGTGGAATGAGAAAGAAGTCCCTAAAGAACACCCTATTGAATAGGAAGTTCCTCAGAAGAATAAACATGAATAAGTTCATCAAGATGCAAGAGCTCAAGTAGTTTTTGAGTTATCATTAGATACAAAGAAGTTTAACTCATCCAAATTTAATGGAACTATTTTCGGTGATGGATAATAAGCTTGGTTAATATAAATTCAAAATTATTTCAAGATTCATAATTATTCAAAGGTCATTAAAGCTATTTATGGAGCTTACCAATTAGCTAGTGAAGTAACAACTTGGTGGGATAATAAGAAGCTTGAAATGAATCTAAATTATACTACCACCACTTTAGAATAGTTTATGTCTTGTTTTAGATCATAGTGGTTACCTTAGATTTAATTTGAATAGAAGTTGACATAATTTTATAAATTGAGGCAAGGAGACATGTTGAAAAATGAATATATGGAATAGTTTACTAAGATCCTAAATTATGTTCCATAGTATCAAGAGGATGAGCATTTACATATTTGAAAATTCATTATGGGATTGAAAATTCATTTTTGATGTGAGGTAGATGTACATGGACCATCCACTATGGATAAGGTATTTGAGAAAGATATGAGGCAAGAGAAAAAATTAAAATCTTTGGCATAGGTTAGATAAAAGTATAAGAAAAAGTTTGGTAATTAAAAGATTACCTTTAAGAAGAACTAAAAAAGGAATGGAAACTCCAAGAACCAATTAAAAAATTAGAATGTAAGGTTTTATAATAACTTAGGAAACAAGATTCTTGAGGGAAATTTCAAAGTAACTCTTGAGGGTGAGAATTGGTCTGAGAAGAAGGGACCTCTAGGAGGATGTTTAAATTATGGAGGATATCATTATTCCAAATATTGTCATTGGTGAAAGATAGATGGAAATAATAATAATGTAACTTCTTCATAACAAGGAAGCTTTAAACAATGTATCCTCATAGCAATGGATAACCAATAAGTTGAATACCAATCCTCTCCCATTAAAGTGTTAGGTATTATTTTTGGTCATTTAGTTACTAATTTGATTTATACTTGAGCTACTAAATGATTTATTTCTCATATAATGTTGAAGGATTTATTTGGGAAAGATGGTTTTATGGAAAATGCATGGTTAATGTAGTATGGAACTGAGTTTAAGGTCGATGTTGAGAAATGTCTCATTAAAGCTGAATTTAGATGATAGAATTCACTATGGTTTCGATCTATATGCAACACCATTAGGATCATCTGATGTGATCTTAGGGGTGAACTGACTATCTAGGCATAAGGCTAAGGTGGACTGCTACCTTAAAAAGGTGGAATGTCGGGATTATTTTGGAACCTTAACCCAAATATAAGGAAATAAAAGAGAGTTAAAACTCAAACAATTATCTACCATTCAATTAAAAAGGGAAAAACATAAGGGATTCTAAGAATTCCTTGTAAATATGGATGAGGATGCATAATATAAGGAACCTACCTTGGAATATTATCCTTTTCTACAATAATTTTAGAATGTCTTTCCTACAGAACTATCATCATTACCTCCAAAAAAAGAATTTGATTTCACTATAAATATCATACCTAGATCAGAATTACATTATCAGGAACCATATATAATTACATTGATAAAGTTGATTGAATTAAAGGATCAACTTTAGGAAATATTGGCTAAAGGTTTGCTTCATCTAAGTGTTTCAGTGTGGGGAGAACTTATATTTTTTATCAATAAGAAGGATGGAACCCTTTGTTTATGCATATAATTTCACATGATTAATAAATCAACAATAAAAAATAGGTATCCATTACCTCACATTGATGATATTTTTGATAAAATGCATGGTACTATACTCTTTTCAAAGATAGATCTTCAGATACGATACCACCAGTTGAGGATTTAGGAAGAGGATATTTCAAAATTAGATTTCAAAACTTGCTATGGGTGCTATGAGTTCACAATTTTACCTTTTACATTGACTAATGCACTATTAACATTTATGACTCTCATGAAGAGTGTGTTCAAAGATTATCTCAACCAATTTGTTCAAGTCTACTTAGATGGCATCCTTATCTATTCCAATAATGAGGAAGAGCATGTGGAGAACTTGAGGTTAGTTTTACAATAATTGAAGAAGAATAAGATTTATGGTAAGTTATGAAAATGTGATTTATTTTATAAAAGATTTTAGTATCCAGGGGACATTATTTTTACATAGGTAATATTAGTTGATCCAACCAAAATTAGGGCCATCAAGGAAAGTACAACACTTAAAAATGTGCATGAGTTGCATAATTTTATGGGATTAACTAGATATTATAGGAAGTTTGTACCCAAATTTTCTAAAATGGCTAGCCCAATCACCTCTCTTTAATGAAAGGAATAATAGTTTGTTAATTTAGATAAGTGAAAATAAGCCTTTCAAGTACTAAAGTAAAGGATTTTTCATCATTTTTATGCCTTCCAAATCTGAATGGGCATTTATCAATGATAATTAATGCCTCATGAGACAAGTTAAGAGGAATACTTATGCAAGATGGTTCGATTATGGCCTATGAATCAAGGAAACTAAAGTCTTATGAGGCTAATTATGCTCTTCATGGTCTAGAATTGGATGTCATAATTGACACCTTGAAAATTTGGATGAAATACTTATTGGGTAAAACTTTTAAACATAAGATTGATAATCTAGGTCTTAAGTATATCTTTACCTAACCCAACCTTACTCACCAAAGGCAATGGCTAGATTTTATTTTTGACTGTGATTTTAACATCAACTACATTAAGGATAAGTAAAATCAAGTTGTTGATGACCTTAACCACTGGAGATAAATTATAGCCTTGGATATAATTTGAAGCACCTTCAGAGATTAGGTAGTAAAATTTTCACTTGGTGATGATTTTTATGAACAAGTCAAGAAAGTTTTGACTAATAAATCACAAGTTTATAGATATCAATATTTTCAGGTATAAAATGATGGACTTTTAAAATTCAATGGCATGATTTATGTACTTAATAAGGATTTTTTTTGAAATAGTATGCTAAGAGAACTTCACAATGCACCTTATTTAGGGAATCTAAGAGTAACTAAGCTATTAGTAGAGTTAAAACCTCTATATTTTTTGAAGGGGCTTAAGAAATATGTAACTAATTTTGTTTCTATACGCTTAGAGTGTTATTAAGTTGAGGATAAACATGTGCATCTATTTGCATTGTTATACTAAAATTCATTACATGAAGGAAGTGGCAGGTGATCGGTATGGATTTTGTTCAAAGATTGCCTATGTCTAGGAATTATCATGATACTTTCTTGATGGTTGTGTATAAACTAACCAAGGTATCTCATTTTATTCCTAGTAATATAATTGATGATACATATATGATTGAAAAAAATTGTGAAACAAATTTATAGATTACATGAGTTTCCTAAAAAGATTATTTTAGATGGGGACTCCAAAATGACTTGTAGGTTTTAGTAAACTTTAAATTCTACATTGGGAACTTAGTTGAAATTTAGTGCAACTTTCCATCTAGAAACAAATAGATATATAGATAGAATAAATCATATCTTGGAAGATATATTGAGAATGTCTTACATGGACTAGTAATAAAAATGGGAAGAGTTTTCCCATTATCTTGTTATACAATAACTCCTACCAATTAGCCATAAAAATGGATCCTTTTGAGTCATTATATGGTAATAAATGTAAAATACCTATTAGTTGGGACAAGTTATAAAATATATTGGTTTTTGGACTAGATATGCTTGATAAAATAAATAACAAGTGAAATTAATAAGATAGAAGTTATTTGAAGCAAATGATAAGTAGAAAAGCTATGTTGATCTGAAAAGGATAACAATCCAATTTTCTATTGGAAATAATTTTTTTTGTTGGTTAAACCCAAAAATATAAAAATAAATTTTGGTAAATCAACAAAATTGTCATGTAGATATTGGGTGTAATCACCTAATAATGACACTTGAGTGCTAAGAGTGATACTTGAGACCACTTATCCCTAGATTAGCCTTAGACCTATCTTAGGGCCTATTTTCACACTTATCTAGCCTTCGTGTGGGACACAAGAGTCCCTAATCATATCTAAATTAGTCACATACTCTCATTCTTACATCTTGGGCCTTCATGCCTCAATTTATGCCACCTAGACACTAATGCCATAATAGGGATAGTAGTGCCACATGGTGCTAGTGTCCTAATTTTTTTACTTATATATTTTCCCTTATATATATATATATATTCAAATATTAGACCACCTAAGGTTAGCCTAGACCTCTTTTAACACTAGCATAAGCACCAAAATAGTATATATATATATATATATATATATATGTATATATATGAATTTTATCCCTATAACCACTAGATGTAAAGTAGATGTAAATTACACATAAAATCAAAATAAGTTGTGCAAAATTAAGGTTATCAATCCCTATTCTACCATACTTATACATACTACCATCTAAAACATTCCTAGGCTCAAATTACTTAGATTTATAGCCTCAAACACACTCAAAGCACTTAGATATAAAATCATACTAGCTTCACTTATACTTGTACCAACACTTAGGTGGGGAGAACTACATTAGGATTGATCCCTCTTTAGAATATTGGTGTGTAGGAAACTCTCATCATAGTGGGGTGTTGAGGATATCCATCCTACCCCACTAATAACATATTTTACTGATTATATCAACTATATGCCCTAGAAACATGGACTATTAGGGTTTTATCATAAAATGAGTCAAAACAAGTCATCTATAAGGTTTCCTAACTCATGCGCATAGGAATAGGCTTGATAGACCCAAACATAGGTGTACCCAAAAGCTTAGAATAGTTTTACATAGAGGACACTACCACCAAAATAAGGACACTAATTCCATATGGCACTATCCAATTAGGGTGCTACTATCTATAAGTAATTGTGACACATTGATCTTATTTGTAACACTCAGACTAAACTTTACCTCAATTTTTAGCCTCTAGATCATTTATCTTATTTGTTTTCAAGATAAGTTCTCATTTACATTATTTATTGATATTTTTAAAAAGGTCAAAAATAGTCAATTCTATAAAAAATCAATGGTTTTATTAATTACATATTTCTACCCTGATTTACTATACTCAATCCTTTAAAAACATAGTATTTCTATTCATCTAAGTCTTAAAAAGTTAAAAAATTTAGTGAGCCTAACTTTGAATACTATTCAAATCATAACCCTAGATACTCTAAGGATTTTTATCCTTTTTTAATTTTATTCTCAGATATTAGTTCTAAAATTTCATATTTGTTTCACTATTTAATTCTCATACTCTTTCATAGATTAACTTTATTTAAAGGCTCAAAATATATAACATTTTGTTTTCGTACTCCCCAAACTACAATGACATAATTCAAAAACCAATTAGATACAAATTATAAGAGATAATTGAAAGATTTTATTTCCAAACATTTAGATATGCAAGATGACCTTATCAATATTATCCATGAATAATTTCAAAAATCAAATAATGGTCAATCTTATACTCCCCCAGATAACAACATTATTACACTTACTTTGGGGGCAACTCAACTTGTAAAATAACAAATTTTAACTTGGAAACATTCAATGGTAGCTATACCTCCTATGGCTAGTTCTTCCTCTCAAAATGTACAATCCCTTATACATGAGGTTCATTCTCTATAGGTTAACATGTTACATATTGAGTAGGGAGAAATTAGGCCATCACATGCCTTAGATTATCATGTTATTTTACATACATATTTGGCACATCACATAGTGGCAACTCATTTGTGACCTACATTCATGGCACCTAAGTTTACATTATATGATGGTAAGGGTGACCTAGAGTACCATATTTGAGCCTTCTAAGTAGCATATTTGAACTATGTGTCCAATTATTAACTCCTTATTAATTTTTTTCCAACTATTTTAAAGGATTATGCCTTATAATGGTTCTATGATCTACCAAATCACTCTATCACCACATTCAATGCATTAGAAGATATGTTTTTATCAAACTTTTTAATAAACATCAGTTATAAGATCTCAAATGATTAAATATTAAAACTAAAGAAAAAATCCAATGATCCTATTGTATAATATGTCTTGTGATATAATACTATATTTTCTAAGTTGACGAGCCCTATGGTAGATAGAGAGATCCAAGACATATTTAAACATATGGTACTATTAGCATTACATGAAGTTATCTTGTTCAAGAAGTTTCCAACCTTCAAAAATTTATTTTCACATGGTGAAAGAAAGAGAATTCAAGCCTATCTCTATGGGTAAACTAAAATATACAAGTGGATCCAAATCAACTACTAAGAGTTATATTAAGCCTTCATAAAACGTAAGGGACATTAAAATTAAGAGTGATCCAAAGATCACAATTGACATAGCTTTAAAGCCATCTCCTCATTTGGTTTTATTAGCTCCTCTATGGAGAGTTTTCACTAACCTTATATAATTTCTAACACGTGTTTTACAATAACTCTTAGAATGAAATCTCATATACATCCCTCTCATCAAAGAGGTTGATACAATAGATCTTCTTCTAAAAATCTCTGATTCCAATGCATTCTATAAATATCATAGGGTAACAGGCCATATAATAAACTGATGCATCACATTGAAACATAAAATACAAGATTTAATAGAGGCCAACATAATTGATGTGGGAAAACCCCCATAGTTATCCAAATTTAAAAAGATAAAAGCTAAGGCATTCAATATTCTTAGTTCTATTTCTAAAACATATAACAAATAAAGTAGGGGTCACTTTAGGTGTTCACTATACATATCAGGTGAATCCACCACTAGAATCATATCACACTACTATATAGGATACACAACCCCTTAAATAATATCATCAGTGTGTATCATATAATAGTACTAGCTAGCATGGTAAATTTTAGTGTCAAATATTTGTTAATTCATGAATATTCCAATTTTTGAATTTTATTTTTGGTAATTTTTAGGGTTAGAAGATGGGTCTAGATCACCAAAAAATTAAGAATAAATATTAGTTTTGGGGTCATATATCCAACCATTTACAACATTATCTTAGATTAAATTTTAATTTACCACATATATATACCCTTAACCCCTGATATCAAATAATGCAACTAGTAGAACACAAATTGAGAAACTAGATGGTGATACTAAATAGTGAATACTAATAGTATCGATCATAAGCGCTGAATGACAATAACTTCAATATTGTTGAATGAAAGTGTTGAATGGAAAATTGAATGATAGTGTTGAATGGAAATGCAATAAAATTCATTAGAGTTAAAACTTAAGGGCATGGGAAGAAGAAAGGAAAACAAAAAATTAAGGACTGTATTCCCAAACCCTACCAGTATAAGGTTCAAAATAATAAGGAAACCAAGGTTGAAAAATTGAAAGATATAAAACCATTAAATGTAACTCACCTATTGAAGGATATCAAAGTTAATTTTAATGTAATGTAAAAGTAAAAAACTTCATGTGCACCTTTACATGTGCTTGGCTATCCTATAGAAACAAGAAGTTCACATTTTTTTAAAGGAGAGATTTTTGAATATGAAGAGAAATCAAATTTATAAGGGTTTTTTAAGAGGAATTCAAATTCCATGTTTTAGGAGTTAGCAAAAATGATGATGCATCTTCTACAAGTATTGCCTTTATTTTAAAAACAAGTTGATATGCAAAAATTTAAATTAGGAACTGGTCAAGCTACCTTTAGTAACCATGTCATAGATCCATTGGATAATATAAGAATTCATCCAAAATCATATAAGTTAGCCAAAAAATGGTTGATAATGTCTATTTTGAAGATGCATGTCATGATTTAGATGATAGGGATAATGAATAACAAGAGATGGAAATTGAATAATGATCAGTAAATAAAAAAGATTAAACCCTTGGTGACATAAATATTAAACTATTGCAAGGAGTTCAAAATCAGTTACCACCATATAGAGAGTCAAACCAAGATGAGGAATTTAGAGATAACTCTTATTATGTGGAAATATTAAATCAATGGATATCTACATTGATGCATCAATCATCACAAATTATCTTGGGAGAGCATTTTCTTTAGGAAATTGATCTCATCCTCACAAATTTAATACCAAATGCACTAATGTTGTGGCAAGCCTCAAGTCAAAAAATCCATTGTAGAATATTAAATCTAATATTTTTTAATGGATTTGTTGACTTGAGGCTTACCACAACACTAGTGCATTTGGTATTAAATTTTTAATGATGAGTTTGATTTCCTATAGAAAATGCTCTATCAATATCATTTGTGATGATTGATGCATCAACCAAAATATGCAATGACTGAATATTGCCATATATTGAGAGTTCTCTTTGAATTCCTCATCTTGATTTGGATATATATATGGTGGTTTATAATCTTGAATTCCATGCAAAATTTAAATCTTTATGTCACCAAGGGTTCAATCTTTTTTATTGAATTATCATTGTTTAATTGCCATTTGTAATTATTCATTATCCCTATCATCTAAATTGTTCCCCACATATTCACAATAGACATTTTGACCAATTTTTTTGCATAAAAAATATGATTATGGAAATTTTTTAAAGTTATCCAATGAATCCATAACATTGGCTACTAGAGGCAGGTAGGTTGACCAATTTCTAATTTAATCTTTTTCATATCAACTTTTCTAAAATAATGGCAATACTTATAAAAGCGGCACCATCATTTTTTCTAACTCCTAACACATGGAATATGAATTCCTCTTATAAACCCCTTGTAAATTTGATTTCTCTTCATATTTATAAATCTCTCGTTGTACAATGTGAACTTCCTATTTCTCTAGGATATATCTAGGTAACTCTAGAATAGGGTGTCAAGACTCAAAATAGCATTTCAAAATCCAATCATTATATTATATATGAATCTAGTAGTGGACATTGTATGATATTAAAAATGTACAAGCTTGGAAAGTTATTCAAAACACATTTTATTACCATGTAAGATTACTATGGGTGGGGATAAAGGTGGATGAGAAATCTAATGTGCAAATTGTTGAAAATGAGGGTTGAGGGTGCATTTATAGGACTAGGGAGGTGATCAGGCAATTAGACAATAGACCAGCCACATTGGTAACCTAAAAAATTGGTTTGACTTCATCGTTTGACATAGCCATCTAATGAAACTATTCTACAAATCCATTTGGAATATCCATCTAACATAACTTTTAGTTGGATTTATTTGGTGTAGCCAATCAGTTGTACAAAAAAATAAAATTATGTTTTTGCTCCTTTAAAATTAGTATAGATTCACCATTACCTATGGAGGATTCACTAAAGTTGTGATTAAAATTTCTTGAGACTCACCAAACATTACCAATAGGTTATCCAATATGGCCTCTTAAAATTAACCTTGTCAGTTAGACCACTCATCAGTTTCTCAAAGTGGGAGATTATTGATGATGATTTGGATTTATCTGTGCTCTTTGTATGAGCCTACATAGACCATCATCCTATTCAGAGTGTTATGGTTAATAATGGGTCAAGTATTAAAATGTGCACTATTACTCTTCCACAACATTTAGGGTATTTAGAATAGGATATATCTCTTATATACATAGTTATTTGTGGTTTTAATGGATGTGCTCAGAGCTCCATTAGGGAGATTATACTTCCACTATAGGTTGGACTAGTACATGTGGCCAATAGATTCTTAGGAGTACCTAGTGTAGGATAATTTGACAGGTTATTGGGTAGGACATGAATATAGTATTTATAATCCATCCCATCCATGGTTCATAGATGCCTTAAACATATACATTTAAATTAGGTAATCATAGTTTAGGGTCTTTCATATGAGTATCCTCTACCTGTCTCATAGGAAGTTACATTACAATTTCTAGTTACAACTCAGTTCCTAGTTATAGATCTAACCATAGTTCCTATCAGTAAACCATAGAGTTTAATAGAGCCACTAGTTTAGGTGAGGTCTATTCCTATAGTTTTTCCACATACACATACTCTCCCATAAAGACCATTATTAGAGAGATCCCTACATCAGAGATATGTTATAGATTCTAGAGGGAATCCCTCTACTCATTTTCTTATGAGATCAATATTATTAATTTGTTAGGGTTTTCAACATAGGGAACCTATGCCAATAACAACATATTATACCATATGTGTCCCTAGGACCCCTACAATTCACAGGACACCAAAATCAGTTTCATGGATTCCCAGCACCAGTTCACAAGTAGTGATAGCTATAAAACACTTAGTATGATAGGCTCTAATATAATGGTTATATTTTAATTTATCATGCAAGATCATTGTTCATTTATTTTATGTAGGCCACATTGATAATGAGTCTCCCATGAGACTCATTGGTTAGTATTGTCCCTTCTTTATTATATATATTTTCCTTATTTCTTACTCCTTGTATATAGATTCATTTTCATGTTTCTTATACATACCTTAAATTCATAAAATTTAAAAATATATATATTTAAAAACATAAAAATATTCAAATATTTACTTTAAAAAAATATAAATTATAGATTATATGGATTGTCATATGTATACCTCTTATATTTTTTAGATACTACATATGCTAGCTATCTAAGTATAGTTAATTTTATCATACATACATTCTTTACTTATTCTTATTAAGTGCTTATAGATTATTACAAGAGTTAGGTATACTACACCAATCTAGATTTACTATTATCTACCCACTAGGGGCATATGCATAGATACACTAGTTCTTCATTTGACATGTTTGCCCATTTGGGGGCACCCTAGACACAGTCTTGATTACCTGGTTACATATTTATAAAATTTAAATAATAGATTTAACATTTTTATATCTTGATATTTATAATGATACACTTACTAAGATTTTTTTTTGGCTATGACTACTCTAAACTTAGTATATGTACATCTTATCTCTTACATAGATTTGTATTACATGTTCATGCATACTTTCCTTTCTAGCTTTCCTATTTTAGACTTGATTGTATCTCTATGATTATTAGATTCAAAGTCATTTGAATATGTCATTGATATTTTGATCTACACCACTTGTTTTCATTATATATATGCTTTGAACATGTTCCCATTTCCTTGTGGGTGCCTTACCGATTGTGTATGAAAACATTTAAAAATGTCCTTCTATGTGAATCTAAGCTAGCTTGATTGTTGTTTGTGTATGTGTACACTCTAACATGTCCTTGTATGTATTTATTTCTCAGATTTAATGACATGTGCCCATGTCCCTTTTATTGTGTCCCCTTGACCTACTCTACATGCCTCATGTGTGTTATATATGCTTTCTTGTATGAATCATGGCCATGACACTTATCTCTTGCTTTTCACACATTCATGTTTTATAATCCATGAGGGACCTCATGTAATTTCCCTTCATACATAGGTTTTGTGATGGACATCATTCCCCATCCCCATAGGTATATACTTAGTTATTACTCAAATGTATTGTTACATACATTGTTATATATATCTTGACATTCTTGTGAATGCTAGACATAACATACTTTGCACATTACAAACTTATGCTCAGATGATCTCATATTACGATGTTAAATATACACATTATATTGGATTATTACATATATATCATTTATGATCCATATAGTACATATTTTATATAGTTTTTTCTTGAGGATAATTTTTGAAAAGGTTCAATAATTTAACTCAAAAAAGGGGGCATTCACAGGGGTTTGTCATAGAGATCGGGTTATCAAAATATACTTAGAGACAATTATTAGCACATGGGCTTAAATTATATAAATTAAAATAAAGTAAACACAATGGGAAATAATGACATAGAGATCAATTACAATTGCATATAAATCAAAATATTCAGACATTAGTGGTTAAATTGGGACACTAATGCCACATGAAACTACTATCCAAGATGTGTCACCACTATCCAGTTGCCTTAGTTTTGAAAAATTATAGATTGGAAAGAAAAATAAAATATATAAAGTCTAGGTTTTCATAAGTTCAATTATAAATTTAAGAATTTATCTTAGTTTAACTCAGATTCATACTAGTTTTCTCAGATTGGTGGCATCGTGTGAAACATGACTATTCCCAATTTTAGTTTAGATACTTAGATACAAACAAATACAACTCAATACAAAATATATATGCTCAAATATCATATTTGGATTCATATATGTGACATATTATTTTCATATGCTCATATACACACTAGTTGATCAAATGGAATAATAAACTCTATGTCATTCTCTACATTATATACATCATACACCATGTTTTAAATTACAAAATAGATTCATGCCTTACTCCATATATTGTGGTTGGAGTTATTGAGTGGCATAGAGCCACATAATATACCTAAGTTTCCACATAACTAACATCTCCATTTAGATATCTCCAGTTAGACATTATATTTACATCACACATTTTTTAGTTTTAGATGCATCTACTACACATGGGTAGGCAATGATGGAGTCATAATCTATTTAATTTATTGAGACATGCCCATAATAGGGTTTGACACACCATAAATCCAATCCAAGCTATTCATATGTCATGATTCTCCAAGTAAGGATGGGCAATGATGGAGTCAAAATTAGATTGAGTTCTTGAGCCACCCACACATAAAGACTGATCAATCCATCATCTCAATCCAATATATTCACTAATTGATCATTATATACATGCAAACGAGTTATCATCATGTTTATGAATTAGTTCACATACCAATTGAGGTGTATTCATTAATTTCTTCTTTCTTATCCCTTTACTTAGTTTTATCTCTTTACTCAATTTTTTCGTATTTACTCAGTTTTGTCTTTGCTTTTGATATCTATTAAATAAGGATTGGTATATGCATATTTAAATTTTATGACACATAATGGATCATGATTTACATACCATAATATAAACTCATTGGATTCACCTCTTAGGTATGCCTAAGTACACTTATTTTTCCTCTAGCCTAGTCATTTCACTTTGCTACATTTCTAAAATAAAAGGGGGAAAATGTAATCACCTAAAATGACACTTGAGTGTTACATGATGGTTGAGACCACCTATCCCTATATTAGCCCTAGACTTATCTTAGGACCTATTTTCACACTTAACTAGCCTTTGTGTAGGCCACATGCATCCCTAGTCATCTCTAAAGTAGTCCCAAACCCTCATTATTACATTTTGGCCCTTTGTGACTTAGGTTTTTCCACCTACACACTAGCACCATATTAGGTACATTAGTGAAACATGGTGCTACTATCCTAATTTTTATACTAATATCCTTTCACTCCTTTTTCCACATATGGATATCTTTTCAAATCTTAAACCACCTAAGGTTGGCCTAGACCTCTTTTATCACTTGTACAAGCATTAGAATTATATATATATATATATATATATATGTATGTATATATCTATATATATATGTATGTATGTATGTATATACATGAATTTTATCCCTCTAAGCATTAGATGGAAATTAAATGTAAATTAGACATACAAACTAAAAAAAAGTTATGCATAATTAAGGTTACCAATCTTTATTCTACCCTACTTATACATACTACCATATACAATATTCCTAAGCTCAAATTTCTCATATTTCTAGTCTTAAGAATATTAAAAGAACTTAGGCCTACAATCATACTAGCTTCACTTTCACTTGCATTAGCACTTAGGTGGGGAGAAATACATTAGGTTTGATCCCTCTTCAGAGTATTGTCATGTAGGTAAATCTCATCACAATGAGGTATTGAGGATGTCTTGCCTACCCCACTAAAGACATACTTTACTACTTGTATCAAATAGATCCCTAGTAACTTGGAAGATTAGGGTTTACTCATAAAATTAGTTAAAATAGGTCATCTACAAGGTTTTAGAATTTGTATGAATAGGAACATGATTGACAAGCTTAGACATAAGTGCATCAAAAATATTATAATATTTTTGCATATTGTGTGTATAATAATAGGATTGAAGACCCAGACACAGGTGCACCCAAAAGCTCATAATAGTTCTACATAAAGGACACTACTACCAAAATTGGGCAACTAGCACCACATTGTGATAATGTCCAATTACAATGCTACTGTTTAGAAAGGGTTTTGACACATGGATCTTGTTTGTAGCACTTAGGATAGATTTTGCCTCAATTTTTATCCTCCATATCATTTTTCTCAGTCATTTTATAGCAAATTTCTCATTTATATTATTTATTATTATTTTTAAAAAGGTTAAATTTATTCAATTTTATAACAAATCAGTGGCTATATTTATTGAATATTTATACCCTAATTTATTATACTCAACCATTTAATACATAGGATTTACATTCATCTAAGTCCTAAAAGGTTATAACAATGGGACCTTTTTAGGTCTTAAAGTAATCAATCTTGTATCTTATAGACTAGCATTACCACCAACCCTAGCATAAATGCATAATGTTTTTCATTTTTCTTATCTTAAAAGTTATATTGTTGATCTTACACATGTTTTGAATTAGAATGAATTATAGGTTTAGGATTGAGGGGTGATCACAATAAAAGTAATCATAATAATTGATACCTAAAATATTAACTTGTGTAATAGAGAGGTATTATAATGCAAGGTCTAGTGGGACTCATATTTTGAAGATAGTGTTAAATGGGAGGACTATGAGGAGTTTATAAGGTTGTTTCCTCATTTTTTCCCTTTAAAAATTAATGTTGAACATAATTTATTTTCTACTAAGACATTATTGTAAATTCTACTAAACTTAGTTAAAATTCAGAACTTTTATTTGAAATAAATGTCTTCAAGATGATGACCTCTTTTAGGGGAGGAGGTTGTTACTTCCCGTTTCTCCCAATGACTATTTGAGACATTAGTTAGTTTATTATGTACTAGTTATTAGTATATTTGATCAAAATTATGAATGAAAACAATTATGATATTTTTTTAGTAGACATATTTTTCTTGATGAACTACTATTATTATGATTATGATCATTATTTTAATTGATTAATGATATTCAATGGCTCTTATGATTTCCTATTGATTTTTATCATGGCACAGACTAAATATAGTTTTGTTTGGTGAGTTTTATGTAGGATATTTTACACCCTTGGTTATAAAATGGAGTGAGAGTATCATTAGAGAGGGGGAAGTAGATGATTACATTTAGGGGTAAAAATACATATGTTAGGAACCCACACACACCAAAATAGAAATAGATTGAGTGTTGTATTTATTTCTAATCCTATGGTTGATCTAATAAGTTGAATGAATTCATTGTGTTTTTTTTAATAGCTATATTCATTGAAAAATTTTAACATTCTTTTGAATGATGTTGTTCGCATGATGGTATTCAATTATTTGTAATGATGTAAGAATGTTACTTGAGATTTTACATTATTTTGGGTGAATAAATATTTCAGAGTTATGTTTGTGATTATCTTAAAAACCATCATTTAGATATAGACTTATGTCTACATACGAGAATGTATAAGTTATAATAAGTTCATGATTTGAAAATTCTAGTTATCACATTAATGTTACTATGATATACCCTTAGGGGTCTCTTTGTCAAAATAAGTTAGGGGTAAATACATTTTATCCCCCCAAGGTAATTGTTGTTTGTTGAATCAAAATTAAATCAAAATGATTTTTTTGTTTTGAAAAGTCATTTTAATAATAATTTTCATGACATAATAATTATGTTGGATAATTTTTGATATTTGAATTAGTGTTCAATTTTGATGGTAATCATTTTTTTGGGGTAAATTTAACTCAATATGTGAATGGGTATATACTTGAATGTTGAGATTTCATGCATGAAACAAATTATTGTGATTGTATTTGGGGTTAGAGAGGGAGTTGTATATTAAATAAAGGAGATTTTCATGAAGATTATTGGGTTGAGATAGTAGGAGGAGAAAAAAAAGAGGCCAAGCATGTATGAATGGGAGGTAAATATAAGTAGGAGGAGAGGTAACACAATGGGGTATCTATTTTTCTATCTTTAAGGAGGATGGTCAAAAAATATAATAAATGATTTAGCTCCAGATTTAGGGGAAGGACCTAAAATCAAGTGGCTTGAGTGAGGCATTTATAACCACATGTCAGTTCCTCTCTTATTGCATTTTTAAAACAAAAAATATGGTTTTAATGTAGGGTAAATAGGTATTGTTGCTTTTTTGATAGAATAAAAAATCAATACCCTAGGTTTTTAGGGTTGTAAGTTTAAGGAGGGGAATATAATTTAACCTAAGATTTATCTCTCTAAGACTCTATCCCTAGGAATAACAACATAGTCTAAGCTATTTATTTATTTCTATTTCTGTGAGTTATTGATTAGGTATATATATGTACATAGTTATATTTTAATATCAATATAGATATATAAATATATTTATATCTTTGTGGCTATTAAATTAAGATTTCATTCTTATAATAGGCATATGGGTAGTTCTTAATTTATAAAATTGTGATTTTTTTTGGATATTTTCTTTTAGCTATATTTGTTGTATTAGAGATGACTTAGTTTGAAATAGTAACCATTGACTTAATAATCCAAAGCATTGTTACTCAACCATTTTTATAATAAAATTTTTATCCTAAAAATGAAGTTGTAGACTATGGGATCAATAAAATCTACTTGAGTGGGTTTGTAAAAAAATATTTTGACTATGTCCTTACCCTAATCTAGTAGAATGAGTTGTGACCTCCATTTGAAATGTTGGTTGTTATTGTTAAGATTTAATGAAATTATTTTGTACACTATGATTTATGAATGAAATACCAAGTTATTAAATGGGTTGTGTAATCTTGGTTGTATTTTTATGGTTCATCCTAAAAAGAGGTTGTGTGTGAATGAATTCCTTCTTAATCTTTTGAACATAACTATGGAGACTTGGAAATATAATGAAGTAGTTATATGGTGTTATCAAATTATTATGCATGTCACACTTAACCTTGAAGTAAATCCTATAGGTTACGCCATAAAAAGTAGAATAATTTAAAGGGTGATGATTGTGCAAACTTAATTGTTTATGAGAAAATGGAAAGATAAGAAAATTAAATACTTATGCTTTAGGTTATAAATTAAGTATGTGGATTTATGTTGAAAAGGTATGTTACGGATAAGAATACAAAGTCTTGATTTCCATTATTTCTTGTTAACATATCTATATGAGGATAAATTGGTTATTTAGTTGTAAGTATATATATTTTCACTGTGGCATATTATTTATGATTTGTTATTGAATATTTACTTACATGATACATTGAATAATAAGTACTTATATGATTACATTACTGGGTGAATCATATGCATACCTCTTATTATTATTAGGTTTTAAATAATAAGAATTACTTATATAATTACAATAGTGGGTGTATCATATGCATACCTCCTGATATAATTCAGATGATCCTTTAACAAAGAGTTCTATTTTAGTGATAATGACTCAGATGTATATCTAAAATCTACAATGAAAACTTTGGACAAAGTAATGTTATAGCTGAGACATTGTCATCTAACTATAATTCTTGTTTTCATGCTTGATATTATCATTTAGATAAAGGAATGAAAGTCTATGGTCTATTTGATTGGAGCATGTAATAGTGTTAGTATGTACATGGGTTATGGTTGTTTCTTGATATCTACATTTTTTTTTCTCTTCCCCTCTATGAATGGAAGGACCACTCCAAAAAATGAGGTGTGTGGAAGACCATAGGTCTATGGTTGGAGGTAAAGCACTTAGATGATGTTCTCCCTCTTCAATTGATACAACCAAATAGAATTACATAGGTTATGTGACAAATTATAGAGTTTTACCTATAGTACCTCTTGTACTTTTGTAATATTATTTTGAATATGTTTTATTTTATATTATTATACCCTGATTTTGGATGTATGATTATTATCATAGTAGTGGTTATGTAATTATATAAAACATTTTGATTTATAAATAGAAGTGGCTATAATTGTACTCTTGATTGATTCATGGTTTGTATTTATAATTAAGGTGTTTGATATGCCTTAATGTTTAGATCATAAGTTACATAGCTTAATGTTATGTTTATTTATGATTAATAAATGATGATTAATATGCCATTGGGCTAATGTATTCCATTCATATGTTATACGTAATTGATTTAGTTATATTTTTTAAATTAATAGCTATATTATATCTTAAAAATGAGATTGATTGTACTTTTATAAGAAAATAGTACTATTTCAAGTTAGAACCATTTGAGTCTAACATTAGAGTTTGAAATAAAAATCCAAGGACTACATTACAATTACATGGATCTATCAAAGGAACATAAACAATGCATCACTTAGATTAATTCATTAGATGAAATTAATTAATAAACTCTTCACCATAGAGAATTTGTCCAATAAACCAAGAGTGTTATGGCATGATAAGTTCATCAAGATACATATATTTGAAACCAAAGATTGGGAAGTATAGTTTGATTAAAATTATAAATATGATAAGGTAATTTTAAAGAAAGGTGGCTCAACCATATGAGGTTGATAAATTATTTGATTATGGAGTTGTTAGCGCCCAAAACTACACTGTAATAATTGGGCCCTTATCTAGTGTAAATGTCTAAGTCTAGCTTGAGTCGAGTGTCAAGGTCTAAGTCATTATCCCAATTACTATTTTCAAGTGTTCCTTTGGAAGGTCAAATTCATGTAAAAATTGGATAAGTCTTAATCTAGTCTTTTCTTAGTGAATGTGTCTTTCTCTTAGAATTTTTTGGGCTTTTTACATGAACATTATGTCTGAAAAAAATAGGTATTCAAACTTTTTATCTTGAAAAAAAAGTCTAAAGACTTATTTTTATCAGACATTTTGTCCACTACAAAAGGTCTGAAGGAATTCAATGACTTGTTTTACATTAGGCTAAGTGTTTTACAAAAAAATCTGAAGGGTCATTTGTTTTAGAATTTTTGTCTACTAAAAAAAGTTTGAAGGGCACTTTCCTTTTGGGCATTTTGCCTAAATAAAAATCCTTTGTTTCAAAAAAGGTGCAAAGTCTTATTTTTTTCAAACTTTTTATCTATAGTAAAAATTCTAAAGGGCACTTACCCTTCAAGAATTTTTCCCATGTAAAAAGCTTGAAAGAATTGTAAAGAATTATTTATTTTGGCCAAAGTGTCTAAAATAAGTTTGAAGGGTCATTTTTCCTTTGAAAAATCCTTGAAGGATCAATTATTTTGGGTATTTTCCCTTGGAAAAGTACTAAAGGGCACCTTAAAAAAGTTTGAAAGGCACTTTCAAGAGATCTAAAGGACCATTCCAATAGGGCAAAGGCAAATTTTATAGGGCAAGTGCCCTTGGTAAAACTTCTAAAGGGTATAATATTGAAGGGTACTTTCAAAAAAGTTGCTACAAAGTAGAAGTCATGTTTCCCTTGAACATTGTGCCCATGTAAAAGGTCTAAAAAATTTCATTTCTCCAAGAAAAATGTAAAGTTCAAATTATTTAGGAAAAGTACCAATTTCAATTTCTATGAGGAAATTGTTTCAGAAAAAATGTCTAAAACAATTGTCCTAACAAAGATAATAAGAGATAAGTCTCAATTCTTAGGAAAAAGTGCAAAGGTCCAATTCCTTTCAGGAAAAGTGCAAAAGATCAATTTCATTGGGGAAATTATTTCAAATAAAATGTCCAAAATAATTGTTTCAATAAAGGTGAAAATCCAAAGGCCAAATTATTTTGGGCATCTTGCCTGCACAAAATGTTTGATAAAGCTCAATTATTGTGAGAAAATTGTGAAGTTAAAATCCTTCGAAGAAATTGTATTGAACATTTTTTTGAGATAATTGTCCTGATAGAATGCTTGAAAGAATTATTGTAGAGACAAAGTGCCAAAAAAAGGGCCAAAATAATATAATTATTATAGAAGATGTTGAAGACAAAAGGTCTAAGAAAATTCTTCTAAAGACCAAAGGGCTTATAAAAGCAATAATGTCAAAGATAAAGATCTAGAACAAATTATCATGGAACAAAGTCCCTAAAATTTTTATGAATTATAAATATGATGGTCTCATGGATGTCTTATGATAGGTGTGCATATGTTAGCTTTAATCCATGTCAAGTATCCATTGGGATTTAAAAGTTCCAAGATGATCATGCAAGCATCAATTTTAGACCCCATAAAGTAGCTATTTATTTTCAAATAAAGGAAAATCTAATGGTGTGCATTAACATGGAGCAAGATGATCTGACAATGTGTGATCATAGCTAAATATTCAAAGGAGCCAAGAACAAGTGTAGGCATGATAAGTGTCAAGATTTTAAGGCATGATTTAAAGATCGAGCACATTATTAGAGATTAATGATGCAAATTTAAATGTACACAATACAATCTATAATGCATATCAAGTCAAGAATTTGTAATAAACCCCAAAATGAATCTAGAAATACCACTTGAAAAGAGTGCATTAGCCCAACAATATTGATATATTAATATGACTAGAGCCTATGGAACTACCAAGTGGCACCATTTTGGTATAAGACTTATAGATAACAAATATCATTCCACCCCTTAGATCATGATCTGATGGAGTATATTTGCTAATCCTATCTAGATCTAATGGTGCATGGCCAATGTTGAAAATTTAATGACCCTATGATAAAATGTAGGAATGACAAGTGGCATATCTTCATTCCATAAATTAGAACTTGAGCATCTCATGTAGAATCTATGGCATGTACTTGCTCGAATGAGAAGATCTAATTATGTGAGGTGAGGTAGACTTTTCAAAAGAATTAGATTACATAAGGAGGTGACAAGTGTCCATATTAGAGATAATAAATCTACTTAGTCAATCTTAGGACCAAAAAATTCCTAATTAGATCTGATGTGGCATGCCAAATATTAGTATGTGGCAAGCTTTTGGTTTAAAAGTTAAAATTAATGGCTCTTTCTTGTTTAGGCAATGAGTTAAATCATAAAAGAAGGTCCATGAGCTATTTTAGATGAAATATTTCCAATCATGACCATGGATTATTTTTTATGTCATAACTGGATCATTCATAATATATCATTGCAAGAATAGGTTGTTCTATATCATGCACAAAAAGGAAAGGTGGTTGTCCAGGAGGTTCCAACTATGTAAGAAACTATTCACTGGCATCTCTAAGTATTTACATGAGGACAAAGTTTGTTTGGACCTTGACCATGAATATTCTCCCTCCATCTTGAATGAAGATATTTATAACCATGAAATCAAAAGGGTTATTGTAAATATTCATCACTCCTTGCAAAGGTAGTTACAACAATGATTCTTTTCTTGTAAATATATGAAGCTCTCAGGCATGGCAAAGGGAATATTCTAGTTGGAAGTATATTTATAGAATTGAAGGATTATTGTACAATTTTTCTAGTTGTGACCCATAGTTATATATTCAAAAATGTATAAATAGAAGGTTTGTCTTCTATTCAAAAGGTTGGTTGTCCTTTGTGTTGGTCATTGTGTTACTCCATGTTTTACTTAGTATAGGCTCTTCCACATTTTGTGATTATTTTTGTGTGTATTTTTCCTCTCTTTTTAAGGTGGTTGTAGCTATATAACCACTAAAAAGCTCTAAGAGCATCTCTATATGTCTCCTCTATCCAACATGGAGAAAATACACCATGCTTGTCCCCATGGTAGCATTTTGAAACATTATTATAAGATTAAAATGGAAAATACTTGTGGTTATTTATTGTATCCTATTAATGAAATGTAATAATGTGTTTCTACAATTTATATTAATTAGATATTTGGATTTGTGTTCATTACTAGTTTCCATTTTGAGCATGTGCCTAGGTTATAAATCCCATTTTGTAGCTATGTCTAGAAACCTGTTGTTGAATACCTTTTAGGGCACCCTAGGTTCATGAACTTAGTAGGAGAAAGTATTTGGGACTCTAGTTTTAGTGTATGTTCTAGGGCTTTAGGTATAATTTGTGCATTTGCATTCTATTGGCACCAATGAATGTAAATTTCTCCTTGTAGTTTCCATATCTTGTATTTGAGTTTTGCTACATATTTGTATTAAGTGATGACATGTATGTTGAAAGGATCCCTATTATTTTGAAACATTACTAGAACACCACCCTCCTATATTTTCTAAAAAATATATTCTACGCTACAAATAATACACCTACTTGCATATTATAAGTGTTATTTGCTAGTAGATACATAAATACTACTTTTTAAACATGTGTCTACATCTTGTACTTTAAATACTGGCATTGTAGTATTTCATTTATCTTGTTATTTTTGAAGATTATTAAGAATGAAGATTGAAATCACAATTTCATATATCTTTAGTAGATTATATATGACTTAGATCATTTTTTCACTTTGTGTGAAAACCCTTCTTGGGTGAAGTATACAAACTTGGTTATGCTCTGGTCATATTTTTTCAATGTGCTAATAATCCCCATGGAGGTTGAATTGTAGAATATCTCCATGTGAGAAAGTTATACCACTTAGGTCCTCTCACCTTGGTTTAGGTGAGACAAAATTAGAAAGGAGATAACCATGCCCTTTTTAGGTGTCTCTCAGTCATTTTATATATTTAGTCTAATCTTGATGTCAAACCCTTCCCTAGCCATAACTACATATTAGTGGGTTTTTCATTATTATTTGCCATTTTCTCTCAAGTGTGCAAGGTTGAGTGTATGAGGTGTACAATTGGGAACCAACACTCTTCTAGCACCATTGCTAGGGATAAATTCCTTTCATCCATTTTGCCAGGGACTCTTGCAGAGAGATAGAGCTATAAGTAACTTATGTTGTGAAGTTATCTACTGCTATTTACTTTGTATCTTGGCCATCAATGCCATAATATTCCATTGGGGATGTGCTATGAAATTTTTATATTTGATAATTTTACATCTACTAAGTTTTTTACAAAGAATTAGAAATTAGTCATGTTTTGAGGTGGTTTTCATTGTTTGAACATAAATCTAAAAGTTTCATTATCTTTACTTTCATACATCATCACTAACTACATCAAGATATGGTTTTAGTATGTATCACTATAATTTTTTAAATGTTTATATTATAGAACTTTGTTTCTAGTGGTGACTCCAAAAAATCATTTGGTTTCAAAGAAAGATTAGTACCCATCTTCAATATCTTTAGCTTTAAGAGTTTTCTTGCTCACAAAGTTGAAAGGACTGAGGTCATCCTTCAAAGGTGACTCATCTAAGAAACTTGTCTCACCCTTAAGTGTTCATCTAAAAAGGAGACATGTTTGGAGGCCTATTGAGGGAAATATTACAACTATAAAGGATTACTTGGGATGTCAAAATTTTGGTAAGTTTAAACTTTTTTTTATTGAACTTTTTATTACTGAATATTGTCATAGTTCCTCTAACTATTCATAATCATATAGTTAAATTTATTATCCAGCTCCTTATCAACAAAATAAATCCCCTCCTAAGTTTGATCTTACAATTCCACCTCATTCAACCCCTCACATCCCTTTGCCATTTGTTCCTGAACCTACCATTGAACCAATCATGAGGCATAGTGATCAAAATGAGAATGAGAATCTTGCATTCAAAATTCTTATACTTCAACCTATCAATTTTGATGACATGAAAGGTTATCCTAATCAAGTCCTTAATGAAGTAAGGAAATGCCTTCCAAAATTCCAAAGGAACAATGCAATTAGTGGTGATTAGAATTTGAGGGATTTTCACAATATCATTTAAGACTATGAGGTTGAGCATAATGGTGTTTGCATTAATTTTTTTGTGCACATGCTTGAGGAATATGCTCGTGAATGGTTTAATTCCCTTCCCCACAGATGCATTGAATCATGGGAAGAGATGATGAATGTTTTTAGAATTTAGTATGGTGATATAATTAATTCGAGGTTCCTTTTAGTTGAGTTTGAAAATATCAAAAGGAACCCTAATGAGTGTGTGTAGGACTTACACAAGGTTCAATAAGGCTATGATGTAGTTGCTTGAAAATATTAGGCCTAGTGAGCATTGTACTTGATCAAATACTATGATTAATTTGATAATAAGGCTACATATTACTTGAGGGACAAGGCTCCCATGAACCTACAATTGGAATTCAATATGGCCATCTAAATTTAGATTAACATAAAGGTTGTGGGTATGCCCTTAAACAAGCAAGCTGATGAAAAGTTGGTTTATCCAAAAAAGACATAGTCCAAGGTAGTCAATCTTGAAGATATTGTTAATACTTTGGCCTCTAATATCAAAGAGATGTATTATAAGCTAGTTATAACTGAGAAGGGGCTACTTCATAGGATTGCATATGATGCTAGAAGTTAGAATAAATGGGATGTAAAGGAAGTGTCTGATCCTTTTCATGCCAAGGTAAATGTTGTATATTTTGATTTTGACATTGATTGGTGTGACAAGTTCTTCCTTCCCAATCCTCCATGTGATACTACTAAGCCAAGTGATGAATATGGAGATGATCCCAAGTCTACATTTAATGGTGATGATATTATGATGTTTAATTATCAAGACTCTCCATGTAAGTTTTCTACCTACATAAAAATGATGAGTGCTACTACTAAAAAATAATTTTGGAGTTTAGTTAATAAGGTGTGTGTCCCAACATATGAAAGTTATTGTGATGATAATATAAAAGAAGTAAATGAGTTACCTGATCATGATGTAATTAAATATCTAGAGTGTGCTCTAATAGAAGTACTAGACATGGGTATATAATTGGGTGAATTTATTGGGAGTATGGACATTATTGAATAACCAATTGATCTTGGTGCTAGGTTTGATAATGAAGATGCTATTTGGAAGATGTCATTTGATGAAGATTGGTTTATATTTTATGCCCCTAAAGATGAAAAGTTATATACCCCTTTCAAGAAGAACTTTGAGTGAATGATTGACATTGTTGATCCTAATACATTCTTGCTTTGTAATCACATGATTGTAGCTAAGAAGCATGTTTATTTACAATTGATAAGAAGGTACCTAAATTTTTTGGCTTGGTCTTATCTAGACTTGAGATCATGAAAAGAGGATTTGATTCAAAGTGTCATCCTACCACATTTTAATATCAGATCTTTCAACTAGGTGTAGAGATTAGTTTACTTCATCTTGGTCCTCACGCTGTTGGAAAAGTTCAAGAGATTAAGGGATGTTAGAATTTTGGAGCCACCAGTTAATGGTAGATATCTAAAGCATTTCCTTAATTTAAGTCTAAATTATGTACATATTGTATAGTTTTTTGTTTTTTTGTCCTTTCATTTTTTTTCCCCTTTGCTTTGGGCCTTGTTTGTACAATTACCCTTCTTTTTTTTATGTGTGTTCATTTTTAGATCCTCTTAATCTATTTTTTTTAGTCTACCATGTTTTGTTGAGCCTTCATGGATGGGTCCCTATGGATATAAAATTTCTAATTATGGACTCCATATCCCAATGGATTGGCACTTGGTCTTACATTCTAGGGTTTCTTACACACTCGTAGGGGGTATGCATCCTTAGGTAAGAGCCAGTGTTAGTGCCCAAAATTGCACTAAAGAAATTGGTCCCTTGTCTAGTGTAAATGTATAAGTCCAAATTGAGTTGAGTGATAAGGTCTAATTCATTATCCCAATTAATATATCAAAGTGTTCCTTTGGAAGGTCAAGTTCATGTAAAAATTGGATAAGTACTAATCTAGTCTTTGTTTGGTGAATGTGTCTTTCCCTTAGACTTTTTTAGGCTTTTTATATGAGAACAATGTTTGATGAAAATAGGTATTATATCTTTTTATCTTGGACAAAAATTTTGAAGACTTATTTTTGTTGGAAATTTTGTCTACTAGAAAATGTCTAAAGGAATTCAATGTATTATTTTACATTGGGCTAAGTATTTTACAAAAAAAATTGAAGGGTCATTTGATTTGGACTTTTTGTTTGTGGCAAAAATTCCAAAGGGAACTTACCCTTTGAGCATTTTACTTAAACAAAAAGCCTAACAAAAATCCTTTATTTTAGAAAAGGTGAAAAGTCTTATTTATTTTAGATTTTATGTCCAAAATAAAAAATTCGAAGGGCACTTACCCTTCAGGCATTTTACCTATGCAAAAATCCTAAAAGAAATGTAAGGACTTATTTATTTTGACCAAAGTGTCTATAGAAAGTCTAAAGGGTCATTTTACCTTTGAAAAATCCTTAAAGGATCAATTATTTTGGGCATATTACCCTTGAAAAATTCCCAAATGGCACCTTAAAAAAGTCTAAAATGCACTTTAAAGAGATCTAAATGACCATTCCAAAAGGTTGAAGGGAAATTCTATAGGGAAATTGCCCTTGGAAAAAATTCCAAAGGGTATGTTCAAAATCCCAAAGGGTACTTTTAGAAAATTTGTTGTAGAGAAAAATTCCTATTTCCTTCAGACATTATGCTTGTGAAAAAGGTCTAAAAGAATTGCATTTCTCTAAGAAAAATGTAAAGTTCAAATTCTTTGAGAAAATTACCAAGTTCAATTTCTATGATGAAATTGTTTCAGATAAAATGTTCAAAACAATTATCTTGATGAAGACAATAGGAGTTAAGTCTCAATTCTTTTGGAAAAAGTTCAAAGCTCCAATTCCTTTAACAAAAGTACAAAAGACCAATTTATTTGGGGAAATTATTTTGGATAAAATAGCTGAAATAATTATTCTGATAAAGGTGAAAATCTGAAGGTTGAATTCTTTTGGTCATCTTTACCATGAAAAAGGTTTGATAAAGCTCAATTCTTGTGGGAAAAGTGTGAAGTCAAAATGCTTTAGGGAAATTGTCTCAGACATTTTGTCTAAGATAATTATCAAAATAGAATGCCCAAAAGAATTATTATGGAGATAAAGTGCCAAAAAAAGGGCTGAAAGAAAAAAATTATTGTAAAAGATGTTGAAGATAAAAGGATTGAGAAAATTCTTTTGAAGACAAAATGGCCAATGAAATCAAAAATGCCAAAGATAAAGATCCAAACCAAATTACCTTAGAACAAAGCCCCTAAATAAATTTTTGAATTGATAATATGATGGTCTTATGGATGTCTTTTGATAGGTGTGCATACATAAACTTTAAGGCATGACAAGTAGCCATTGGGATTCAAATGTTCTAGGATTATCACATGAGCATCAATTTTAGACCTCGTGAAGTAGCCATTTGTTTTCAAATGGAGGCTGATCCAATGGTGCATGTTGATGTGGAGCAAGATGATCTGATAGTATGAAGTCAAATATGAATAGTCAAAGGAGCCTAGGATAAGTGCAAGTGTGATAAGTGTCAAGATCATGGGGTATGATTTAAATATCAAGCACATTTTTGGAGATCAATACTGCACGTTCATGTTTACATAATCTAATCTATAACACATATCAAGTCAAGAACTTTTAACAAAGCCTACAATGAATGTGGGACTACCACTTGGAAAGGGTAAATTAACTTAACAATATTGACATATCAAGATGTAGAGATCCTATGGAGCTATCAAGTGGTACATTTTTGGAAGAAGACCTATAGACAATCAATAATTCTCCACCCCTTAGATCATGATCTGATGGAGAAAGTTTGATCATCCCATCTAGATCTTAAGGTGTATGGATAATGTTGAAAAGTCAAGGACCTTGTGAGAAAACACAAAAATGATAGGTGACACAATTTTGTGCCATAAATTACAACTCAAGCATCTCATGTAGGATCTATGGCATGTGCTTTCTCAGGCAAGCAAATATAATGATGCAAGTCGAGGTAGACTTTTTAAAGGGGTTAGATTACATGAGGAAGTGATAAGTGTCCATATTGGAGATTATCAATCAACTTAGTAACTCTTAATCCCCATAAATTCTCATTTGGATCTGATGTGTCATGCCAAATACCAATGTGTGGAAAGCTTTGGTTTAAAAGTTAAACTTGATGACTCTTTATTTATCGAACAATGAGTCAAAGCATAGAAGAAGGTCCATGATCCATTCCAAAGTGAATATTTATAATCATGATCATGGACATTTTTATATTTTATGTCATAACTAGATCATTCATGATCCATCATTATAATAATTAGTTATTCTATGGTGTGCACAAAAAATAAAGGTAATTGTCGAGGAGGATTTACCTATGTAGGCAACTATTCATTGAAATCTCCAGGAAATTACACATGAGGAAAAAGTTTTTTTGGCCCTTGACCATGAATATTCTCCCTCCAACTTGAATGAAGATATTTCTAGCCATGAAATCAAAAGGTTTGTTGTAAATCTTCATTAGTCCTTGCAAATGTAGTTGTAACAATGATTCTTTTCTTACAAGTGGATGAGGATCTCAGGTGTGACAAAGGGCATATTCTAGATGAAAGTATCTTGGCAAACTTGAAGTCTTTTTATGCAATTTTTCAAGTTACAACCCATAGTTTTAGATTCAAAAATATATAAATAAAATTTTTATCTTCTATTTGAGAGGTTGGTTGGCCATTATGTTGGTCATAATATTAGTTTGTGTTTTCCTTAGTATAGGATCTTCCATATTTTGGGATCATTATTGTGTGTATTTTTCCTCTCTTGATAAGGTGGTTGTAGCTATACAACCATTAACAAGCTCTGAGATCATCTCTATATGTCTCCCCTATCCAACATGGAGCAAGTCCACCATGCTTGTCCCCATGGCAACATTTTAAAACATAGGTGTATGTAAGACTTTATTTCAATATTGAAATAGAAAATACTTATGGTTATTTATTGTATCATATTAATGAAATTCAATAATATGTTTTTATAGATTCTATTGATAAGATATTTGGGTTTGTGTTCATTACTAGTTGTCATTTTAAGTATGTGTCTAGGTTATAAATCCATTTATATATTTATGTCTAAAAACTTGTTGTTGAATAACTTTTAGGTCACCATAGGTTCATGAACTTAGTAGGATAAATTATTTGAGATTATAGTTTTAGTGTATATTCTAGGGTTTTAGGGATCATTTGGGCATTTGCATTCTATTGGTACCAATGGATGAAAATCTCTCATTGTAATTTCCATAGCTTGCATTTGAGTTTTTCCACATCTTTGTAATAAGTGATGACATGTATGTTGAGAATATCCCTACTATTTTGAAACATTACTAGCACACCACCCTCATATATTTTCTAACAAATCTATCCTACAATACACCCCATTACATATTATAAGTGTTATTTTCTAGTAGATGCACAAATACTACTTACTTAACATGTGTCTACATCTTGTGCTTTAAAAACTAGAATTGAAATCTTACACTCAGCTTGTTATTATTGAATATTCTTTATAATGAAGATTGTAATCACAATTTCATCTATTTTTAGTAGCTTGTATATGACTTAGAGAATTTCTGCACTTTGTGTGACAACCCTTCTCAAGTGAAGTGTGCAAACTTGGTTATGCCATGGTTATATTATTTCATTATGTCAATAATCCCCATGGAGGTTGAATTGAAAAATATCTCCATGTGAATAAGCTATCCCTTAGGTCATCTCTCCTTGGTTCAGGTAGAGCTAGAAGTAGTAGGGAGCTAATAATACCCTCTATAGTGCCTCTTAATAATTTTATGCATTCAATTTAATCCTGATGTCAAACCCTTCCCTGACCATAATGACATATTATTGGGTTTTTCATCATTACTTTTCATTTTCTCTCAATTGTGCAAGGTCAAGTGTATGAGGTGTACAAATGGGAACTAACACTCTTCTAACACCATTGTTGGGATAAATTATAATCACCCATGTTGTCAGGGACTCTTGTCGAGAGATAGATCTATAAGTAACCTATTTTATGAATTTCTCTACTGATATTTACTTTGTATCTTGGTAATCAGTGTTGCATTACTCCACTGGGGATGTGTGAAGAATTTTTAAGATATGATAATTTGACATTTGTTGAGTTTGTTACAAGGAACTAGAAATTTGTCATGTTTTAAGGTGGTTTTCACTTTTTGAACATGAATCTAAAAGTTTCATTGTCTTTGATTTCATGCATCATCACTAATTTCATCAAGATATGGTTTTAATATGTATCACTACAAGTTTGTAATGGCTATATTCTAGAACTTTGCTTCTAGTGGCAACTCCAAAAAAAGATCTGGTTTTAAATAAAGATCAATTCCCATCTTTAATATCTTTATGTTTGAGAGTTATCTTTCTCAAAAAGATAAAAGGAATTAATTCATCTTTCAAAGGTGACTCATTTAATAAACTTGTCTCACCATTAAGTGTTCATCCAAATAAAAGAGACAAGTTTGGAGGCTTGTCGAAGGACATATTGCAGCTATAAAGGACTACTTGGGCTGTCAAGTTTTTGGTAAGTTTAAAATTTTATTTGTTGAAATTCCTATTTCTAAAGATTATCATATTTCCTCTAACTATTTAGAATCATACAATCCAATTTATTATCTATCTCTTTCTCAACTAGCTGAATCCCCTCCTAAGTTTGATCTTGCAAGTCTACCTCATTCACCCCCTCATATGCCTTTTCCATTTGTTACTGAAGCTACCATTAAACCAATAATGAAGCATAGTGATAAAAATGAGAATGAGTGTCTTGCATTTATAATTTATATATTTAGACTTATCAATTTTAATGACATGAAAGGTTATCCTAATGAAGTCCCAAATGAAGTAAGGAAATGTCTTCCAAGATTCTAAGGGAATAATGTAGTTAGTGGTGATAAAAATTTGAGGTTTTTCATAATATCATTAAAGACTATGAGGTTTAACATGAGGATGTGTGCATTAAATTGTTTATGCACATGTTGAAGGAAGATGCTCATGAATGGTTTAATTCCATTCCCCATAGATGCATTGAATCATGGGAAGAGATGTTGAATGTTTTTAGAATTCAGTATGGTGATAAAATTAATTCAAGGTTAATTTTAGTTAAGTTTGAAAATATAAAAAGTAACCCTAATGAGTGTGTGTAGGACTTTAACAAAAGGTTTAAAAAAACTATGATGTGGTTGCCTAAAAATTTTAGGCCTAGTGAGATAGTGTGCTTGATCAAATATTGCAATACATTTGACAAGAAGGTTGCATATTATTTGAGGGATAAGACTCCCACAAACCTATGGTTGGAATTCAATATGGCCATAAAAATTGAGAGAAACATAAAGGCTATGGGTATGCCCTTGAACAAGCACGCTGATGTAAAGTTGGTTGATCCAAAAAAGATACAGTCTAAGGTAGCTAAGCTTGAAGATAATGCTAAGACTTTGGCCTCCACTATCAAAGAGATGTCCTACAAGAAATATAAAGATAATAATAGGTTGATTCATAGGCCTACATGTGATGATATAATTTAAAATGGAGGGGTTATAAAGGATGTGTTTGATCCCTTTTATGCTATGGTAAATGATATAAATTTTTATTTTGACATTGATTGATATGACAAGTGCTTCATTCCACATCCCCCATGTGATACTACTGAGCCAAGTGATGAACATTCAAATGATCCTAAGTTTTCATCTAATGGTGATGATGAGATTATGATGTTTGATTATCAATAATCCCCATGTCAATTTTTTGCTTCAATGGAAATGATGAATGCTACTATTGTAGAATAGTTTTGGAGTATAGTTAATAAGGTGTGTGTCCTAACATATGAATTTGCTTGTGATGATATTATAACACAAGTAAATGATTTACCTAATCATGATGTAATTGAACATCCATATTGTGCTCTAAAAAAAGTATTAGACATGGGTATAGAATTAGGTGACTCCATTGGGAGTATGGACATTGTTGAACAACTAGTTGATCTTGATGTTAGGTTTGACAATGCAAATGTTGTTTGGAAGATGTCATTTGATGAATATGGGGTTATCTTCTATGCCCTTGAAGATGAAAATTTATGGACCCCTTATAATTAATACTTTGAATGCATGAATGACTTTACTAATCTTGATGCACTCTTGTTTGGTACTCACATGATTGCAGTTAAGAAGCATGTTTATTTACAACTACTAAAAAGGTATAAATATATTTTGTCTTAGTCTTATCTAGAATTGAGATCATGCAAAGGATATTTGCTTTAAAGTGTCATTCTACCATAGCTCATCAGTAGATATTTTAGGTATGTGTAGAAATTGGTTTACTTCATCTTGGCCACCAAGCTACTAGAAAAGTTCAAGAGATCAAGGGATGTCAAAATTCTAGATCCACTAGTTAATGGTTGATATATGAAGAATTTACTTGATTGAAGTCTAAATTATGTACATATTATATAGTGTTTTATTGTTTTATCCTTTCATTATTTTCCCCCCCCTTTACTTTAGGCCTTGTTTGTACATTTCCCCTTCATTTTTTTTGTTGTGTGTTCATTTATAGATCCTCTTTATCTATTTTTGTTGAGTCTACCATGTTTTGATAAGCCTTCATGGATGGGTTCCTATGGATATAAAATTTCTCTATCTGGATCCCAATGGATTGGCACTTAGTCTTACATTCTAGGGTTCTTTGTACACCTACAGGGGGTATTCATCCTTAGGTGAAAGCTAGTGTTAGTGCCCAAAATTACACTGAAGCAATTGGGCCCTTGTCTAATGTAAATGTCTAATTCCAGCCTGAGATAAATTTCAAGTTATGGTTCATTATCCTAATTACTATTTTCAAATGTTCTTTTGGAAGGTCAAGTTCATGTAAAAATTGTCTAAGTCCTAATCTAGTCTTTGCTTGGCAAATGTGTCTTTCCCTTAGACTTTTTTCAATTTTTTGCATGAACATAATGCCTAATGAAAATAGGTATTCAAGATTTTTGTCTCAAAAAAAAATTCCAAACACTTATTTTCATCAGACATTTTGTCCACTACAAAAGGTCTAAAGGAATTAAATGTCTTGTTTTACATCAGGCTAAGTGTTTTAAAAAAAAATCATAAGGGCCATCTGTTTCAAACTTTTTGTCCATGGTGAAAGGTATGAAGGTCACTTTCCCTTCATGAATTTTTCCCAAACAAAAAACCCAAAAAATCCTTTGTTTCAAAAAAGGTGTAAAGTCTTATTTATTTCAAAAAAATTGTCTATGGCAAAAATTTTAAAGGGTACTTACCCTTCGAGAATTTTACCCATGCAAAAATCATAAAATAAATGTAAGGACTTATTTATTTCAGCCAAAGTGTCTAAAAAAAGTCTGAAGGGTCATTTTTCCTTTGTAAAATCCTCAAAGGATCAATTCTTTCAAGCAGTTTTCCCTTGCAAAATTCTTGAAGGGCACCTTCAAAAAGTCCAACATGCACTTTTAAGAGATCTAAAGGACCATTACAAAAGGTCGAAGGGAAATTTTTAAGGGAAATTTTACTTGGTAAAACTTCTAAAGGGTACGTTTAAAAGTTTGAAGGATACTTTCAACAAAGTTTCTATGGACCAAAAGTCCTATTTCCTTCAGACATTGTGCCCATGCAAAAGGTTTGAAAGAATTGCATTTATCCAAGAAAAATGTAAAGTTCAAATCCTTTGGGAAAATTACCAAGTTCAATATCTGATAGGAAATTATTTCAAAAAAAAATTATGAAATAGCTGTCCTAACAAAGACAATAGGAGCTAATTCTCAATTCTTTCAGCAAAAGTGTAAAGGTCCAATTCCTTTGGCAAAAGTGCAAAAGATCAATTTCTTCAAGAAATTATTTTAGATAAAATATCTAAAAAAATTATTCTTACAAATTTGAAAATCTAAAGGCTAAATTATTTTGAGCATCTTGCCCATGTAAAAGGTTCTATAAAGTTCAATTCTTGTGGGAAAGGTGTGAAGTCAAAATCCTTTGAGGAAATTGTCTCAGACATTTTATTTGAGACAATTGTTATAATAGAATACCTGAAAGATTTGTTATGGAGCCAAAGTACCAGAAACAAAAGGGTCAAAAGAACAAAATTATTATATAAGATTTTAAAGATAAAAGGCCCAAAAAAATTCTTATAAAGACCAAAGGGCTGATGAAAGCAAGAATGTTGAAGATAAAGATCTAGACCAAATTTCTATAGAATAAAGTCCCTAAACAAATTTTTGAATTAAAAATATGATGGTCTTGTGGACATCTTTTGATACGTGCACAAACATCAAATTTAAGACATGGCACATAGCCATTGGGATTAAAATTTTCCAAGATGGTCATATGAGCATCAATTTTAGACCCCATGAAGTAGCCATTTGTTTTTAAATAGAGGTAGATCTAATGGTATGCATTGATGTGGAGTAGCATGATCCGACAATTCATAATCAAAGATAAATAGTCAAAGGAGCCTAAGACAAGTATAGGCATGATAAGTGTTAAGATCATGGGGCATGTTTTAAAGATTGATTACATTTTTAGAGATTGAAAGTGTAAATTCAAGTGTACATAATTTGATCTATGGTAGATATCAAGTCAATAATTTAAAAAAAATCCCAAACTAAACATGGGACCACCACTTAGCAAGAGTGCATTAACTTAATAGGATTGATAGAGTAGGATGTAGAGAGCTTGTAGAGATATCAAGTGGCACCAATTTTATATAAGACCTATAGACATCTAATAACACTCCACCCCTTAGATCATGATCAAACAAAGCATGTTTTCTCATTATAACTAGATCTGATGTTGTATAGCCAATGTTGAAAATTTAAGGACCTTGTGAGAAAATGAAGAAATGACAAGTAGAAAAATTGTGTGCCACAAATTAGAACTCAATAATCTCATGTAGGATATATGACATGTGCTTACTCAAGTGAGCAAATCTGATGATGCAAGCCAAGGTGGAATTTTCAAAGGGGTCATATTACATGAGAAAGTGACAAGTATCTAGATTAGAGATAATCACTTAACATAGTCACTTTTAAGTCCAAAAATGCCCAATTGGATCCAATGTGGCATGTCAAATGTTAGTATGTGGAAATATTAGGTTTAAAATTTAAACTTGATGGCTCTTTCCTAGTTGGACAATGAGTTGAAACACAAAAGAAGGTCCATGAGCCTTTCCAAAATGAATATTTCCAATCATCATCATGGATAATTTTCTAATTTATGTCACAAATGGATCATTCCTGAGCAATCATTTCAAGAATAGGTTGTTTTATGGCATGAACAAAAAGGAAAGGCAATTATCCAGGAGGTTCCAACTGTGCAAGAAACTATTCACTAAAATATCCAATTAGTTACACATGAGACAAAGTTTATTTAGCCTTAACCAAAAATATTCTCCTTCTAAATTGAATGAAGATATTTATATACAATAAATAAAAATGTTTGTTGCAAATATTCAACATTCCTTGCAAAGGTAGTTGCAACAATGATTCTTTTTTTGGAAGTGGATGAGGATCTTAGGAATGGCAAAGGGCATATTCTAGCTGGAAGTATCTTGGTGGACTTGAAGGATTATTATACAAATTTTCAAGTTATGACCCATAGTTTTAGATTCAAAATGTATAAATAGAAGGTTTGTGTTCTATTTGAGATGTTGGTTGGCCATTGTGTTGGTCATTATATTGGTCTATTTTTTACTTAGTATAGGCTCTTCCACATTTTGGGATCATTTCTATGTGTATTTTTCCTCTCTTTCTAAGGTGGTTGTAGTTGTACAACCATTAGCAAGCTCTAAGAGTATCTCTATATGTCTCCCATATCCAACATGGAGCAAATACACCATGCTTGTCCCCATGATAGCATTTTGAAACATTGGTTTATGTAAGACTTTATTTCAAGATTAAAATGGAAAATACTTGTGGTTCTTTATTGTATCCTATTAATGAAATGTAATAATGTGTTTTTACAAGTTTTATTAATTGGATATTTGGATTTGTGTTCATTACTAGTTTTCATTTTGAGCATGTGCCTAGGTTATAAATCCCTTTCTATAGATATTTCTATAAACTTATTGTTGAATACCTTTTATAGCACCCTAGGTTCATGAACTTAGGAAGAGAAAGTATTTGAGATTCTAGTTTAAATGTATGTTCTAGGGTTTCAATGATCATTTGGGCATTTACATTCTATTGGCACTAATGGATGTCAATTTCTCCTTGTAGTTTCCATAACTTGCATTTGAGTTTTACCACATCTTTGAAATAAGTTATGATATGTATGTTGAAAGGATCCCCACTATTTTGAAACATTACCAACACACCACTCCCTTATATATTTTCTAATAAATTTGTCCTACCCTAAAAATAATACACCCAGTTGCATATTATAAGTGTTATTTTCTAGCAGATGCATAATACTACTTACTTAACTTGTGTCTGCATCTTGTGCTTTAAATACTAACATTGTAGTCTTCCATTCAACCTATTATTATTTAATATTCTTTAAAATGAATATTTTAGTCACAATTTCATCTATCTTTAGTAGTTTGTATATGACTTGGATAATTTATGCACTTCGTGTGACTACCCTTCTTGGGTGACGTGTGGAAACTTGGTTATGCCCTAGTCATATTTGTTCATTTTGCTAATAATCCCCATGGAGGTTTAATTTCAAAATCTCTCAATGTTATCAAACTACCCCTTAGGTCATCTCACCTTGGTTTAAGTAATGCTAGAAGTATTAGGGAGCTAACCATACCCTTTTTAGGTGCCTCTTAATCATTTTATGCATTCAGTATAATCTTGATGTCAAACCCTTCCCTAACCACAATGACATATTAATATGTTTTTCATCATTGCTTTCCATTTTCTCTCAATTATGAAAGGTTGAGTGTACAAGGTGTATAACTAGGAACCAACAAGAGTCATGTTGCACACTATTTATCTAGTAAGATTTAAGTTGTTCGAAAGTTATCATTTGAAATTCTTCAAGAAACCTCAAATAAAATAAGAGTTCATATGTACTCTTAAAATGGGAGAAAAATTCAATATTATTGAGGCTAAGCTACAACCTCTATCATAATCATTATTATGTCATCATCATAAAATTGAAAAATATAAAAATAATGTCCCTGAATCATTGTTATCATTATTTGGTAAGAAAAATAGGACGCTTACAAACCAATAACTTAAGAAAGACCATCCTACATATAAAATCAGCTTGTTGACTACTTATGATTTTTTTTAAGTTAACATTTTTTTCTATTTCATTCTTAGACCACCCAACCAGAGTACTATATAAGCTATATATAGTTGTTTTAGGATATAGTAGTTGTTACAAGTTACAAAGAGTTTATACATTTTTCCAAATAGTAATTGATACATATTATATATAATTTTATAGGTTATGTATACTTGTTATAGGGTGTGGATAGATTCTAAAGGTTTTTAGAAAGTAATTTCTATAAACTATATGAATTCTTACATGATGTATGGTAATTATTATGGGTGTCTTAAATATATTATAGGATTAATATACAATAGCCTCATGAGTCCTATAAAATCTTACATATTGTAGAATCATACCACCACTTGGCCTAGCATCTCCAATGGATACATAACTACAGCCATAAAATAAATAATAACATAAAATACTTTCCCCTATAAATTTATAGTAATTACTCTAATTTTATTCTCCTAAAATATATAAACAACACTAACTCATAAATCATCATCAAAAAATATTAATACTACCCAGTAAATCATTCCCAATATACATCATTAATCCTTATTACCTCTTTCTCAAAAATATGGATTTTTATGGCTACCTACTACATGAAGTTTTAAGCCCTTTTTAAGGTAGCTAAAATTGGTTTCTACAATTATTTAGAATTACCTTTTATTTCACATTCCCACAAAAATTCTAACACATTCACCACTAAAATTATCACCCTTAGTTCTTGATATTAAAAAAGAATATTTTAGGGTAGATAAAGTCTTGTTCAATTATTTCAACCATCATCTAAACTATTCATAATATATAAACATTAATTAACCCATTAACCATAGAACCAACTACATAGATTGAGGAAGATCAATGTCATTGGTAGCCCTCAAATATTTTCTATGTGCTAACATTTCAAATATGTATCATCATATTATATTTGTTATTTACTAAATTATAAACACACTGTGGCAATTCTTTTTTTGAAAAAAAATTACATCATCACTTCTCTCTACCATATACATATAATCATGATTTCCCTAATAATCCCCATTAATTATTAAAATCATCCTTGTGATTTAAAAATGTATCATGAGGATGAGTGATGTGATAGTTTTGTGGGGTGTCTTATCAAATATGATACAAGAAAATGAATAAATTTGGGGGGTGAAGAAAATGATGGTATATAAACACAAAGATACATCACATCACCAAGGAAAAAATAAGAGGTCATCACCTAAACTAAAAACACTATCATTTTGAACTAAGCCTTCAACCTATAAACATATCTTTTTGATATAATTTTATCAATAATTTAGAGATTAGGAATTAGGTCTAATATAATTTATGACAAATTTCTAAGTAAAACCATACTATATAAGATATGTAATAAATTACACAAGACTAAATTTGACAATGTAGGACTATGACTATGACTATGATTGTGTAATTGAATCAATGACTAAGTAAGGTCATTATGAATTAGGAATAGGGATTCACATATTCCTAAGATAAGGTCATGCTATTTATATTATCTTGCACCACATTGGTGTTTATAGGGCACACTAGCATAAGGTACATTTTTTTCCCATATGTAAAAATGATTTTGTGCACCTTCACTATGAGTCCTATGTGTGAGATATGAGTCAATTTATTAATTTTAGAGGATGTTATGTAATTTATTCTTTACTTGGGACCCTATATTAATAGACAATGAGGAATAATTGGAATAAATAGGAAAAATGAGTTATTAGCTGAAGGTATGCTTCACCTCAAAACCCCTTGTGTTTAGTGCTACCTACATACCAATATTCTAAATATGAATCAAACTCCATGTGTTTTTTCCATGATACGATGGTGTGTGTGAAATTCTTGTGTAATACTAGATCTTGGTGCAATCATGGTTTAATTATGTGATTCAACAATGACCTATGATCTTAGGGGTAGGTATATGCATACTTAGATTATGGATATTTAGTTTATGTGGACTTATAATTGAGAAGAATAAATGATTTCCTCTCAATGTGTAGTTAGATATTATATTACTTTTTCATCATATCAACCTATAGTGATAAAATGGTTATAAATTTAGATTTATAGTGATATTTTGAGAAATTCCTTCAATGGTGATTTTAAAAAGTGTGAGATAAACTATTAGGTGAATTTTAATTTGATAAATTGTCCATTTTTAGAGGGAGAATGTGACTGGTAGAGTCAAACACTACTAATGAGTATGATAGTCTAGAAGGATCAACCTTGTTTGAGGATCAAAGAAAACTAAAATGGAAGTATGGATTAGTTTGATATTTATTTTAGGCTATTTGTAATGAATAATAGGAACATCATGTGCCATAATTTTTAAATGGTAAGTGTCATCCTCATATTAGTAGAGCAATAGTGTCTTAGAGCCATGGATTTAGGCATGAGCTAAGGGTGTATAAGGATATGGTCACAAGTGCATTATTTTAACATTAAATGTTAATTTTAGAGATTACATTTTCCCTATTTATTTTATTAATGAAACAAAGTTAAATTACTAGAGTAAAATAAATATAGATATACTTAAGCTTATATGTGTTGAGTAGGCTTGGATGTAGACCATATTCTAAATTGTGCTTAATGAAAACTTGCATTAAAATGGTATAAATCAATCCTTACCTAATATTAAAACATTAAATAAAATACAATTAATTTATAAATCAAATAACAATGAATTAATACACATATTTGGGTACATGAGATATTAGGTTTTCTAGTACAAAATTGGTGACTAGAGAGGGTAAGACCTTTGGATATTTGGATTTTAATTGAATAAACTGAATTGAACTATGAATGATTTAATCCTCATTGATATGAGATTGTGATTAATAACTCAATATGTGTTTGACTCCATCATCACATAAATCTAAGTATTAAGGTGGCTTGGAATCCTTGTATAAATTATAATGGATCATTATGGTGCAAAAATTAGTGCAAAAAGGGTGAACCAACTACTTCATATGGAATAAGATTCATTTTTAGTTAAAAATTGGTGAAAAAATAACATGAACTGAGTTTGGTGTATACAATGTAAATAATGACATTGGTTACCATTCATTCTAGTAATAAAGTGATCATGTGCCACACGCATGCCCCCAATATCATATTTAAGCCTATTTATTGTAGTGCTTGAGTAAAACCATATGCAATAGTGTATAACACATATCATACATGATGCCTATAATCTAAGAAACAATTATGACAAACATATGTAAAATTATGAAAACCATTTTTGAGAAATATTAGAATTAATCTGTGGACTAAGTAAAATTATAATAATTATAAATACTTTTAGTTTTAACTTATAGGAAAAATGTCCCATATTTTGGATAGTTACGGCCTTAATTTTTTAAAAATGGAGTGTTATTGTATACATATGATTTATGGGTGGAAATTTAGTGTGAACTATGATCAAATGAGTAAGTAATGTCTTTTCCTATCTAAGAACTAGTTAGTTTTAGATTAGTCTCTAAGACAATCCACTAGGTCTACCCAAATTTTGAGGTTAATTGTGAAGCCTACCCAATAAATTATCTCAAAATAAAAAAATTATATGAATGGAATTATATCAAGATTTTAGACAATATTATATCAATATTTAACTCATGCAAATATTTAATGGAGTTGAACACATAGAGAATTATATTTCCTATTACATAGTTCATCTGTGACATAATTATATAGGAAAGAATTCATATATTTATGGATATCATATCTCCCCAAATATCTCAACCAAATATCCCTAAAAATATTCTCAATAACTAACAATAAACTATTCTAAATATATTTTTTGTTATAAAAATAGATATATGACTAACCAATCATAACCATTTATCATATGGTAACTTAAAAATAACCATGTGGACTAGACTAGATGTATGAAGTGATATGGTAGGTAAATATATAATATAATCTCACTAGCATCTAATGTAAGGAGATGATGAACCACATAAATATATAACTAGAATAACATGAATCTATAAGCATAGATGTTGTAAAGGAGAATTATAATATGAGTCTATGCTATAATTGACCAAGAAAAATTAAGTGGTAAAATGTTTCTCATGACTCCAAAGAGAAAGGTGGAATTTGACATTGAATAGTTATAGATATAATTTGATAGTGCAAATGATGTAGGTTTCTTCTCATCATCTAACTAATCGAACTTTTATCATATGATTTTCATTCTAACTTCTCAACTTCAATGACATGCCTAAGCAGAATAAACATAAGCTAAATGTCTTGGGAAAGGGTGACATAAAGTGTTGAGCTCGATGTTGAATAAATTTTTAGCTAGTCCTGATGTAAAATCAAATTTAGGAAAAGATTAGTCTATGAAATACCAAGATGTAATGACCCCTGACAAAAATCCAATGCACTAGTACACACAAAATTAAAACTACACATAAATTACATACAAGAAACTACATCAAATTGGGCAATGATAAATAACATTACTTCCCCTGCAAATAAATATAGTGTTATATTGGATCAATAAAAAATATACTTTGATACCAATTTTAGCTTTTGGATGATATTATATTGAGAATTAACTCATGCAAAGATTTAATAGAGATGAACACATAGAGAGTTATATTTCCTATTACATAGTTCATCTGGGACATACAATTATATTGAAAAGACTTCCTATATTTATGTATATCATATCTCCCCTAATATATCAACTAAATATCCCTAATAATATTCCCAACAACTAATAATAAACTATTCATAATATATTATTTATTATAACAATATATATATATATATATATATATATATATATATATATATATGGCTAATCAATAATAATTATATTACGTATTAACTATTTACCATATGATAACTTGTAAATAACCATGTAAATTATATATCATGGCATCATATTGTTAATTTTATAAAATAATAGTACATTATATATGAATAACTAAGCATATAGTGTCATGTCTAGATATATGTTAGTAATGAGAAACATAATGAATAATGATCATTTATTAAGTAACTGAACCTAAATATAAAATATCAAGGAAAATTCTTGATGTGGATCATGGCATCAATAGAATAGGGAGACACATCATATTGATCATGACATCAAAATCTAAGCAAACATAGGAAATAAGAGATATGGCCATGATGCATACACTAAAGGATTACATCAAAATCACACTAATAAAACAAAAAGGCCAAGGGCCTGCATATAAGGGATGTTAAAATGTCACACATTTATAAACATATAATAAGGTTTATATTCACACACAATGACATGTTTAAGTTTCCATAATATATATTAATAAATACACATAAAATATGAAGTAAATAAGAAAACATGATAAGCATGAATGAATAAGTGAACTTGATCTCCAAAAGCAATTGGTAACATTAGCATATTCATAAAATTGGGTATCTATTGAGATAGAAATGTCAAAAATAAGGATAGTCATATAATGGTAAAACCTAAGTAAAAGATACCCCTAATGAACTTGTTGTGATGAACAAAAGATGTAAAAATCTTATTACTTATTTGGAGCTAAGAAAGTAGAGAATGTGTTAACTAGGATAACTCCACTAGAATTAGAAAATAATGTAGTGTGTTACTATCTAGAATAGAGTAGTTTTGTATATGTAAATTTTATGGGTCTAAGACTATTAATATCATAACCTACAACTACATGTATAAGTGATAACTTATATGTTCTATAGCTTAATCAAGTACACGTGAATAATTTTTAAAAATAAACTAGATATATAAAAAGGACTACATATATTAATCATAAATAAAGTAATGTAAATGAGATACACACATCATGCATAAGTACTATTTTTATAATTTTCTTGAATATTTTTATTTTTTTAATATTTTTGAATATATGAAACATAATAGTCTAAAAATAAAACATGTCCAACATATGTGTATAATCTAATTGTGGATATAGTGTAATATTATCAATTTATAGATATAAAATCTTGTCAAATTCTCATAGATCATCATTATTGTGATCAAAATAGCACTCATGATCTATAACTATATCCTTATCTTTTACATTATTCTTGATCTTGTATATGCATATAACATGTTGCTCTATTGTGTAGGAATCCTCATATGTTTTCTTTAGAAAAATCAACCTTGATTCACGTTTATCATGTCTAAATATATGATTATCATCAATATCATCATGAAAAATATGATTTTTACTATCTTAAAATTTGAATATAAGATAATGTAACAACTTATCAATTATAGATTCCATTTATTGTCATCATTTTTGACCTGATGTAGGATTTATCTAATTTCCTACTTACATAACAAAAATAAATGTGTCCAAAAATTTGGGACCACATGCAACTGGTATTGTAATGTGTACTATTGAATATTAGAAATATATACTTATTAAATTCATATTGATCATGACCTAGTTGCTAAATAAATTCAAGTGTACATAAATTTGGTTTTGTGTCCTCATCTATTTTCACATTTTTTCTATGCTCATTCCCAATAAAAAACTTGAAGAGTTAAAGAATTATTTCTTGGATGATTGTACTTTATACATATTTAATACTAATTTTTAGCCCTAATAGGTTTTGGTATGGGTTGTATAATCCAAATGATTACTTTATCCTTATATGTCTAATTTTTATACTATAATTTTGAGAAAGTATAAGTAGCATGCCCTGTTATTCTATGAAAAGGACAAAAGGGCTTTCCCTCTTAATTTTTAATATGCCAGTATATCTATGTCTTATTTTTGGAAAGGAAATTAATTCTTTATCAAGTAAAATTTGTAACATCACATGTGGTCTATCATGTGAAATTTTATCCTCTATTCTAATGACTATTTTATATCCATGATTTCCACATTATTTACTAAATCTATAAATGGTGGCTTATCCATACTTGTAATGCATTGATCTATGTATTGTGCGTCATGTTCTTTGGTAATACTATATTTGAAAAATATACTAGTCCATGGTATACTTGATAAAATAATATGTTTATTATATATATATATATATATATATATATATATATATATATATATATATATATATATATATATATATATATATATATATATATATATATATATATATATATATATATATATATATATATATATATATATATATATGGTCAAGTGGTTTAAATTTCAAAAAGTAATCATCAAGGTTCATTTCCATTTCATTTTATCATAATAATAACTAGCATCAAATTGATCATCAATGTATTTTATAGATATGAAATTTAAATATTTTGAATTTATTAGTGAAGGTAATTCTTGTAGATCCTCCTCTTATTCTACCTTGTTAGGTGAATTATGTTGTTCTAAAATGTCTGTAGAATGTTTGACTATGAATTGGATTCACCAACCTCATATATATCTATTTTTATATAGGTATGATCTCTGGTTATGGCACCATGGTAGATTGAGGTTCCTCAAACTTTGATTTATTCTTAGTAGTTATATTTTTTAATCTTACAATATCTAAATGGTTGATTATTAGTAAGGCATGTATGTAAATATCCATCATGTCAAAATTTGACACAAAAATGTAAATTAGAATCTACAGCTTCTATTTCATGTATTTATGGATTAAATAATATTAAATTATAATGTAAATGATGAGGTATTACTTGAAACTAAGTAGATATTATTTTGGGCCCTACCTTGATATCAAAAGCTATAGAACCCAAAGCTTGATGAGGCATGTCATCAAATACTTTGATATTATTATATGTATTTTAAATTTAGTACATATTAATACCCAATTTTGTAATAATTTAATATTATAAAACGTCAAACCTAAACCGTTATTCATCAAAACCATTTTTACTTCTATACTTTAAATTTAAACTTGTATAAACAAAGGAAGATCTTAATCAATAGTATATTTTGTAGGAAAATCCTCATTTATAAAATATATGACATCCTCAATATCCTTAAAATTATTCATAATAAATGTAAAATAAGAAGGATTTGTGTCTCAAGGCATAGGTATATGGTTCAATGATCAATACAAAATATCTTTGAAAATAGTAGATTTTTAAAGTAATTCCAACTTAGAAATCTTACTCAGTGTATTGCTTAACCAAAAAAAAAATATCATACAATTTAGATTGATTATTTGGTCCCATAAAATTTTGTTGGGGATGGGGAGTAATTTTTTGAGTTTTGTCCTCTTATCTTTCCTAATGAGGCACCCAACCTCATCTAGTGAAAATAGCTCAGACTGTAGGATTTACTATTAGCCTTGGGAGAATATTAGAGGTAGGATATGAGCTAAGATAGTTGTAAGGTTTAAGGGAAGGAAGAATAAAAGGAATCATTTGATCCCTTTAACATCAAGTAGTAATAAGTGGAAACTCAAATTTATCCATACAATAATAAGCACCATATAATTATTCATTATTAAGGTATTGATTGATATGGAATTTTATATTTATCACTAAATTATGAATCCATGGAATTACATACAAATTAAAAAAAATATATGTTATAGGCAAACAACATGTAAATGACACCAAGAAATAATAGATAGATTAAATATTTATGATCATGATGTATGTAAATTATAAAATCTAAAATTTGAAACACTAATAAAAGTGCCAACAAAAGAAGTAAACCCTAACAAAAGATATGATTTAGGAATATTAAATCAATAGATAGGTTCACCAATATGTTTTATCAAAAAATTAGACATTATGAAATATATATAATCTAATTTATTAAAAAATTATAATTAAAAATCGAATGTATATGATATGAAATAAATTACACAAGACTCATTTAGAACTTTCTATTTTAGGAAATATGCTAAAAATGGGAAATAATAAACAATAATGACTTAGCTAGAAATTAGATAATGTAGGACTATGATTATGAGTATGTAATTAACTAGGTGACTAAGGTCATTATAAATTAAAAAAAAGGTTTTACATCTTATTTGGATAAGGCAACACTATCTGTGATCATAAGAATCTAAGAAGGGAGGTTAGTACAGTGTTAGTTCAAGTAACAAAACTCAAATAAAAACACAATAAAACTTACACTCTTAGACTAAAACTCAGGGAGAGATTACTAATAAAACCAAGTGAAAGCACAACTAAAAAATAAAAGACACAAAATAATTTACCTTCATTTGGAGCTCCAAATGCTTTGTTGAGTGGCTTACTCGACTTGTGCATCGAAGAGTCTTTGGCAAATGAAGTTTTTTGGTTCCTTCTCTCATTGGCACCATGGCTTGTATTGTGGCTTATGATTTCTTGGATCAAGATTTTGGAATTATAGCACTATTGAAATGAATCTCATGAAACAAATCCTACATAATAATTCTATAATATCTAAGCTTATAAATGAGGAGGCATGGAATTGTATTTATAGCCTAAGGATTTAATATCACCCAAGGTAAGTTAGGGTTGAGTTAAGGCTTGGAATGGGTTCAAACCTAACCTAGAATATTCAAATAGAACCCCAATAGAGTTAATAGTTATCAATTAATTATTATTTTCAATTAATAGGCATGATTCTCCAAAATACATATTTTAGGATATTTTCAAAGAGCTTGACAACTCATAAAGGCAATGATGAAAGGCTAGGGTATTTTGAATATTTGAATTTCCTTTTTTAGATTTTCATTAATTTAAAATGAATAATTTAACTAGGATTTTAATCTGGTTTAGCTTGTTAATTAATTATGATTAGCCTTTTATCTCTTTCAAGATTTGATATTTGATCATGTTTCCTACTTAATAGGTTTAAAGGGCAAATTTATTGTTGTGATGTCACAAGGTGATTAGGGATGAATCTATGAGAGGTTATTATTGAATATGTTAGGATATCATAATTAGGAATGTATCAACATGATTCTAAGATTTCAAGAATGATGTAAAATAAAATTTGGGATGTTTAGTGATTCTTAGGTTTAATTTACAATGGTTTGTAGGAATCGGTCTGAAGTCTGGGTGAAATCTTGTTGTGGCTAGTTTTAGGTGTCTATAACTTTCCCCTATTTGGGAAGATGTTTCAAGATATAGTAATAGTAATGTATTATAAAATAATGAAATAATATGTTAAGAAAATAAGGTAATTATTTAATAAGAAGTTACAAACAATGTTTGGGAAACCTATAATGGTGCCCCCTCGAGGGAGTGGCTGACACATATTGTTTATGGATGGTCCCTCAAAAATAAGAAAGAAGAATAATGAAACAAACCCATGGGTAAGATTAGTATAATCAATAATGCTTGCATTCATTGATTTAAAAGGTAATAATTTTCCTAAAGGTGGTTGTAATCAGTAACAAAGGTCAAGACACTAATTTTCCCAAAGGAAGTTATAATCAGTGGTACAAGCATATGCCCTATTTAAGGTAGATGAGTCAAAATAGTGATTTTATTGTAGGCAATTATAATCATTAATATGACCATGATTGAATAAATATGTTTGATTCTAACCTAATAGAGTAGATTAGAAATAATAATAGAGTAGATTAGAAATAATAACTCAAGGATATAACCTATCATACAGATCAAATATGAGTGGGCACAAACATACATGTGATGGTCTAATGATAGAAGAATCCACAAACAACCAAACATATGAGGATTTGAAAAGTGATGAAAGAGATGATTATAATAATAAATAATTGATCAATGTGAATGATTTGGTTGTACCTACCAATGTAGAGATGCTCATATTTATTAACATTAATAGAACTAGAATGGTCAATGAGTTGATTTGATCAAGAAGGGCAAGAGAATTTGCTAAGGTTACCACAGAGAATTGTCTATGGATCCATTACTTGTAAGACTTACTGATGTATTTTTTTCCATAGCATATGATAGTAGGAACCATGATATAAAACACCATGCCAACTTGGCCAAAATATGTATAAGGACCAACTCCCAATCCAATAAATAATTAAAAAAAATGCACCAGTGATAAAAACTATGATGACAATGTTGACATATGAATCTAGATATACTTAGTAAAAATTCATAAAGAATTACCCAATGAACACATATAAACTAAGTCATGGCAAAACAATGAAAGAAGAAAAAGGCAAGAAAAAAAATAAATAACATATAACATAGACATTAAAAGCCTAAAAGTAAACATAATATAAAGCATCCTAAAAATGGATATACCCCAGTAGGGCAGATTGAAGATGAATGACTAGGCTTAAATAAGACAAAATGTTTTTGGCTTTTGATTTTTTTTTTTTTTTTTTTGAAATTTTTAGATATCTTAACTCATTAGAAATTAACAAGATACCACTCACAAAATAGTGAGAGTGTGGCTTAGGTTGCTCAAAAAATAGTGAGAGTATATGGAAAAAGGGGACTAAGCTAAGTTAAACATGAATTGAGCACAACCTACATAATCCCATTAGGACCTCAAGTCATAGTAGTTATGTAAACACAAAAGGTGGTGATAATCGACTAGGTCACAACAAGTTCATGAATCAAGGAAAACCATAAGGAAAAGTAAAATATGAATGACAAGGTGATGTAGGAATACATTTTAAAGGTGTTGTTCCTAATTTACCCATAGGTAGTTATAATTAGGAAATAACATAGGTTTGTGATACTAATTTTCCCATAGGTGGTTATAATTAGTAACACAAGGTGGAATACTAATTTGACCATAGGTGGTTATAATTAGTGGCTCTAGTTAAATGTAAATTAAAGATAACTTTCTAGATCCACTATCACATTACTTTCATAGTTTGTCATTTAAACATGGAATTTTGAAACTGATAAAATTGGAATGGAATCCCCTCACGTAAGGTGTGAGAAAAACCAAAGGAACTAAGATCAAAAGGGTTAGGTAGGATGGTTAAAAATAGGCTTTGGTATAATAGGGATGGCATGGTAGGATGACATATGGTATAGAATTATTTAGGATGATGATGGGATGGAAATTGGGTATAATGGTAAGAGAGTTATCCCTAAGTGATAAGCTAAGGTAAATGGTAGGGTATGAAACAATTACAAAAGAAATAGAAAAAAAATGGCATGGTTTTTGTCCTAGGAAAGGTATGGTTTGGGTGAGGTAAATTTTTTTAGCCAAGGGAAAAGGTAAATGTTTCTATTGTTCTTAATGATGTGGAGATACATGTCCTAATCATCCTATGTTATAACTAGAATAATCAATCATGTAAATCAATATCTCACACCCCTTATAAATAACTACTCTATCAAGAACCTACTGCATATTTAGATTTCAATAATGTTGTTGTGATCTTTATTGGTTGATGATTCTATTTCCTTCAAACATCGAGACAACATATATTTGTAGCCTATACAAAGGAAAGTATGGCCAAGAATGGTAAATATGGATAAACAACGGATGATAGGTTTGATTTGTAAATTCAAAGGTGGATGATAAAGGAATTTATAATGTTTGATAAATAAATGAATATTAGGATTTTTAAGCACACACAATGTTGATGATTCTAGATTTGACATAACTTTGGTTGTGGTAGGGCTAAAGAATTTTGAATATGCTCTCGATAGGACCCTTAGAGTTTTATATTGTTTGGGAATGAGCGGAGATACCATATGATTATGTTATATATTGGAAGTTATATTTAGGTCATCTTGAATAATGTATTAATCAAGTAATGAAAAAAATTTGTGCTCAGCTATTAACACCTTGATGAGGTTTTCACCAATAAAGTTTTCTTTATTTTCCCATATCAAATTTGAGAAGGTTTCACTAAGAAACATTAACCTTTGAATTTTATTATCTTATAACACCTTCAAAAAGGTTTCACTAAAAGATGTTGAGTTTGAACTTTGATTTTCCCCTAGTGCCTCCAAAAAGGTTTCACTAGGAGATTGTTCTTCTTCTACATGAATGTGGTCTTGGCTTCCCTAATGTTCTTCAACTGACATGTCACCATGGATGTAATTTAACAAGGTATGATTCTATCGATCCCAATTAACACTTTTGAAAGGTGGAAGGTCAATATAATGGATAGGTTGGTTGGTGGTAATGGCATGTGGAATGGTAATGGAATGGGAAGAGGTTACATAATCCTCATAAAATATACTAGGAAAACTTGTGTTGATGTTTAATTGTAATAACCATAAACGTATTCTAATTTGGAAGCTAAGTCTGACTCAAGGGACTCTGAATCCATTATCAAGACTAATGTTGATTCTAATTCTAATGCTAAAGATTATGTTAGTTCAAGAATAGAACTCAAATCTAATTCATATTTTTCATCTAGTGTGGATGCTAAGATAATGAGGTCTTGTTGAATGTTTGGTAGTGGACAAGTAACAGCCTGTGATGGAATAATACGCTCCATAAATACTAGTCTGTCAAAGTGAGACTCCTCAATGATGGGAAAAAGGTCAAGAGATAACTCCACTAAGAATAGCTTGTCAAAGGTAGGATATTTGAAAATAGGCATATGGTCAAGATAATGATTTTCCCAAAGGTAGTTATAATCATTAAGAAGTGACTCAACAAATACTATCTTTTTAGAGTGAGACTCCTCAATAATAGGCATAGTATCAAAAGGTGATTCATCATAGGTTAACTTGTCAAAAATGGATGTTCCAAAATCACCATGTTTTGGTTGGTTCTCTTGTCCTTGGTTTATAAGAAATTATAAAATACTAGTTTTGAATATATCTTGGTATTCAAATGATTGGCTTAGTTGGAGAGGTTTTGACTATCTTGGTTAGGTTTGGATGTTTGTCATGGATTTTTTAAAGTGGGTAAATGTTGGTAATAGATTAAGAATGGTTGGAGGTTAGATAATGGTAAGCTTAACAAAGGATGGTTTATGGCCTAAAATAGTAATTGTGACCCATTAAGTTGTGATTGGATAACTTTGTTGGGTTAATGAGCTACCATATATGAAATGGGATAGAATGGTAATGGTAAAGCATCATAAATCTTGGTTTCTTACACAATCTAAAGGATGAGGTATTGGAATATAAATAGTAGGGTATGGAAAATCTTGGTTGATATCATGAGCCAAAGGATGAGGTCTTGTTATAGAAATGGTAGGGAATTGCAAGGATTAGTTGATTATATAAGTCAAAGGATGAGGGCCTGATATATAAGTGGTAGGGTTTTGTAGAGCTTGGTTACTTACACAAGATAAAGGGTGAGGTCTTGGTATTGAAATGGTAGGGTGTTGTGAACCTTGGTTGATTTCAAAAGACAAATGATGAGGTCCTAGAATATAATTAGTAGGGCATTATGGAGATTGGTTACTTGCACAAGCCAAAGGATGAGGTCTTGCAATGGTAATCCTTAGAAACTATGGATTTTAGTGGCTCATTTAGACCAAAGGAGGGCTAATTGTATAGGTGGAGGATTGAACACCATGAGAATTGAGAGGGTGAAGATCATACATCAATTAGCCCAAATAATGTAACACTATGTATTGCTCTTGAGTATCTTGGCTTTGTGCCCCAGATTGAGTTTTATAAGGAGGGTATGGATCCATCTTTCAAACAAAATCATCCTAGTATGGGTCCCAAACAAATTTGATTTTTGAGGCCATTATATCATAACTTGGATTTTACATGCCTCTATTATGAGTGTAATGAGACATATCCACATCAATGATGAAAGCTTTGCAAAAGACCTAGAGTTATTCAAACTCTTAAAAAATTGTCTAAAAAGATAAATGGTTTGAACTTGGTTTAACTTAGTCTAGGAGTGGATTTGTATCTCCAAAATGGTCTATGATAAAATTTGGTATAAAACAATCTAACATCAAATGTCTCACATAAAATATCAAGTTGATAAATAAAAGTGGACATGTTAAACTCTAGGTTCAACATGTTTCAAACAATTCTAATCTAATAAAATAAAGTTTCTAGGTATTTTGGCTAAATGCAACACAAAATCTAGGCTCAAAATAGGCACATGTTAGGTCTTTTGGAAAAATAAAGAGTAAAACTAGACTTTAAAAAATAAGGTATGAGATGTTTATCTAACAACTCTAAAACACTTTAGCATAAACTAGGCACTTGGATTCAAACATGAACTTGGTTAATTGTTATAAGGCATAAAATAAAAGGTATACATAAGATAGGTAGTTTATCCAAAATAAAGGCACAAATAATAATTAAAATTAGGCTTCTTTGAATAAATAACAAGATAGACAAAATTGAATGGCATAATGGTACTAGGCAAAGATCTAAACAACATATGTGGCTTTGGTTTCAAAAAATGGCACTTGGCATAAGCAAAATGAGTCTATGAAATGATTTGAGTAGTGTAATGATGTTATAATACTCTAAAGATGTGATTGATGCTTTGTTTCAAGATTCTAATGCATAATAACTTTAAATGGATTGGGACAGTTTAATGTTACCCTTTCCAATTAAGTAGCACATACAAATAAGTTTTGATAAAAGATTAAGGCAAAGGCATGTGATAAAAATGACCAGCATAATACCTCTTCAAACAAAGGAGTGATGTGTAAATAAAACTCTACTTGACATGGTATAACAAAAAAATTAAATAAATTAGACTCAAAACCATGTAATAAAGGATAAAATGACATAAAACACTAAAGCGTAACATCCTAAATCCTAAAACTGACAAGGTTGCATGGTAATATCAAAATCAATCAATATAATCACTCTTGGGAGGATTTTAAGTGTTAATAAAAAATGAAAAGCACATGAAAAGTAAGTATTTTAATCCCCCTCTTCTCCCAAGAGTTTTGACTATGATGTGGAACTTTGGGCTACTCACCCTTCATCAATAGTATGTCTGTGAAAAGTGGGGTTGTTTTAATCTATCAATTTTAGCTAGTTTATAGATGGTCCCTAGTGTGGCTAACATAAGATATGATCACTTTATTTGGATCCACATCAATCAAATTATTATGAAAATATCTTGTCCTTTTCACAACCACTACATCCATCAGTTGATTAGTGTAGTGTGATTTCCAAGTTGCCCCTATAGTCCAAGATAATATCTTACTAATGTAATTTTTTAATATCTCAAACAAACACCCTAATAATTCAACCTTGATTTTTATACCCTACTATGGAGTGGGGCTGAAAAGATGATAGGAGATGAATTATTAGGTCAAAGATTCCCTAGAAAACCAATGAAGAGGTGATGAAATCCCTCTCACAAGCCAAAATACATGAAAAAAATGACAAATGAAAAAAAAATTTAAGGTTGAATTTAGATCACCCAAACCATATCGATTTGAGGAGAGCCTTAAAAATGTTATTTTCATGATTTTTGGACTAAAATCAACCAAGGCAAAGAAATATCACTTTTGGTCCCCTAAGTTCCCTAAAGAGGATGGAGGGAGAGCATACATGCATCAATCATTTTGTAAAAATAAAGAACTTTGAAAGAACAAGCATAAAACAAACACTCTTAAGAGTATGTATCTATGTGTGAGCATTTATTTTATTGCACCAAAGTGATACGTGTTTTGAAATTTTTTGGACCCCTTGGCCTTAGTTTAAAAAATTGCAAAACTTTCACAAATAACTAATCATAAAATAACTAAATTCTTTTTAGGCACCAAATAAAATGTTCAAGACTTAACCACTTTCAAACATGTGCCTTTTTTTAGATTAGGTCTTGTATTTTTTAGAGGGTTTTTTCTTGCTTTGAAGCCTAGCTTTGAATGAGAAAAAAATATTTTAAAATTATCTCTTAGGTTTCTCTATTTTCTTTTCTCAAAGATAGATGTTGATCCATGTAAGGAGTGATGTCAGGCTATAGAAATTGATGTCAGTCAGTCATAGAAGGATCAACATCAATCAACATAGATCAACATCAATTTCATACAAAACATAAAAAACATAATATGTCCCTTAAAAAAAAATATTATTATAAAATGAGTTTAAAACTAATAAATAACACCATATCCTATAAATAAATGGTCAACTAAATGATATATAGGATTTTAAGAACAAAACAAAAACTAGAAAACTCAAGAAAAACTTATTTAAACATCTTTTTTCCATGCTCTATTCTATACACATGGGTTTATGTTAGTCTTGGGTAGATCAACATCAGTTTTGGTAGGATCAATGTTGGTTCTGTTAAGATCAACATCGGTCTCTGTATAAACTATGTGTCACTAAAAAATAGAATATGTGAAAAATAAAGCTAAAACATGAATTTTAAAGATTCTTAGGCATTTATTAGGAAAAATAATAGCTTCATATTAGTATCATTTATTTCATAGGATGCTTCAGGTCCCATTAGGCGTGTCATTTATGATCATAGGAATCCAATAAGGGAGGTTACAATAGCGTTAGTTCAAGTAACAAAACTCAAATAAAAACACACAAACACTTACACTCTTAGCCTAGAACTTGTAGAGAGACTAGTAACAAAACCAAATGATATCACAACTAAAACATAAAAGACACCAAATCCTTTACCTTCTTGGGAGATCCAAAATATTTATTGAGTGGATTTCTTGGCTTGTGCATTAAAGAGTCTTTGAAAAATGAAGCTTGTTGACTCCTTATCTACTTGGCACCATGGCTTGTGATTTCTCATATCAAGATTTTAGCATTATAAAACTATTCATATGAATCTCATGCAATAGATCCTACATAATAACCCTACAATATCGAAGCTTATAAATGAGGAGGCATGACCTCATATTTATATCATAGAGATTTAAATCTCACCTAAGGTGAGTTAGGTTTAAGGCTTAGAATGGGTTCAAACCTAATTTAGGTGAGTCAAATATAACACTAGTAGAGTTAATAGCTATCAAGTAATTATGATTTTTAATTACTAGGAATGACTCTCCAAAATAGATATTTTAGGATATTTTCAAAGATCTTGACAACTCATAAAGGCAATGATGAAAGGCTAGGATATTTTGAATTTTTGAATTTCTTTTTTAAGATATTTCTTAATTTTAAATGGATAATTAAACTAAGATTTTACTTTGGTTTAACTTGTTAATTAATTATGATTATCCTTTTATCTCTTTCAAGATTTGATATTTTCTCATGTGCCCCACTTAATAGGGCCATAGGCCAAATTGACTATTGTGATGCCACAAGATGATTAGGAATGAATCTATGAGAGGTTATTATTTCATATGATAGGATATCATAATTAGGGATGTCTCAACATGATTCTAAGCTTTGATGAATGATGCACAAGAAAATTTGGGATTTTTAGTGATTTATATGTTTAATTTGAAAAAGTTGGTAGGAATTGGTCTAAAGTTTAGGTGAAATCCATTTGTTGTTAGTTTTAGGTGTCTACACTATCTAGATTGGATTGATCCATGTTGGTGTCTATAGGTAGTTATAACATCTGATAAGGTTTTTACCTTATATGTAAAAATGAGTCTATTCACCTTCACCTATGATTTTTATGTGTGATATTTGAGTCTCTTTATTTTTTGTGAAAGCCATTATGTACCTTATTCTTCACTTGGAACCCTATCTCAATAGATAATGAGGAATAAATAGAATAAATGGGAAAAGTGGTTATTGGATCAAGTTATGATTAAACTCAACACATCTTATGTTGACTAGTGCCTACACAATAATAATTCAAATAGAGACCAAAATCCATGTAGTTATCACATGCTATGGTGTTACGTGTGAAATATTAGTGTAATGTTAGATGCTGGTGCAATATTTGTGTAATTATGTGATTCAAAAATGACCTATGACCTAAAAGGTCTATGTATACTTAGCTTAGGATTAATTGGGATATGTGGACTCAAAATTAGGAAGAATATAATATTTAATCATTTTTATAATGGAAATTTTGAAACATTTGGGATGACCTATTAGGTGAATTTTAATTTGATCAATTAGTCATTATTTGGAGGGAGGATGTGATTGATGTAATTAGACACTATGGTGTGTTGGATAGTCCTAAAGGAGTGGAATTTTATAAGGAGTAAAGACATCTAAATTGGATGTATGTATTAGTATAATATTGAGTTTAGGTTTCTTGGAATTAATAATAGGGACATAATGTGTCATATTTTCTCAAGGGTAAGGGTCATATACATTAAAGTCAAGGAATAATAACTGAAAGCCATAAAATTGGGCATGGGCTAAGTATGTATAAGGAGATGGTCACAAATGAATTATTTTAGAATTAAATTTTAATTTTATTGACTAAATATATTAGTAATAAAAATGAAAAAAAATGGGTGGATTCATGTTCTATAGATAATGAACATACCATAAGATATTTAAAGGAAGGTAGAATGTGGTAATGATAGTTAGAAATGCATAGTGGATAAGCTACTTTGTGAAATTAGTATATTTTTATGACCAAGTAGATAAAGAGTTTTAATAAAACTTAATACTTATGTTGTAACCATTAAGGTTATAAGGGTTGGAATTTTAGAGGAGCTACTAGAATATGTGATTTCCATTCCAATGACATGGGAGATATAGAAACAAAAGGTAGATGTTGCAACATCAAAGACTGGATAGGGCCGATAGGTAATTATAAATCTCTTCCAAATGAAATGGTCATCATTACACATACTATGGTCAAGTCTCTCCCTATTTATCATAAAATGGTTTACCTATGAATGCATGCACTCAAACTTATTAACCATTTAAGGCACAATATAAATGTCAATGTGAAAAATATCATGATTAATATGTTAAGAATAATGATAATAAAATAAAAAAAGGAAGACCAAGGGATGTGTATAATCAATGCTTGACTCAAATTATTATTCATAAATACTTAATAGATAATAAACCTAAATTGGCATTGGAATAATTCATTATATTAAAACAAATTCCACCATAAAACCAAGAAGGGAATGTGGTAGCTGAGTAACCTACAAAAAAATTCAAGAAGGATAATATTATCTTATTCCTCCTTAGAATCATAGGACAACATATTTGAGGTAGTTCAAAATTAAAGGGAACAAGATATGTCTTCATCTTTAAGACCCAAAAAATATAGAGAGTTCCTCTACCGAGTGATCCCAAGAGAAAGTATTGAAGAATAATATGTAGTAAATCAAGGTAAAAAACCCATGTGACCTCTGTAGTCATCCATATTTAGAGTGGAAAATCATTTGAAAAAATGGAGGAAATCAAAGATGAATACACCCAAACCACTAGAAATAAAGGATAATAAAATTAAACATCATTCAAATAACGGTTTAAATATTTCAAAAAAAAAAAACATTGGGGTCTTTCACCTAAGGAAACAACCAAATGAGAGGGAGAAACAAAAAATGGAATTATATGATAAATCCATTAAAAATTAGAGAAATAGGAAACATGATTTATTTCAAATAAAGAATAAAAATCAATAGTTATTATCTGTCCAAAAAGAGATTGAGTCACTTTAGGAACATATTATAACTCTAGAGAACAAGGAAAATGGTTTGGATGCATTGGAAAGGGTGGAAGAGGTAGAAAATTGAAAACATTCAAGTCCTCATAGTATTAACACCACCTATAGAAATAACATCATCTCATGTATCATACCAAGTCCCTATAGAAGAATGGTAGGATATAGAAGATTTTTTAAATACCAAAGAACTTGCTCTAACCACTTATGATGCTTGTATGATACCCCTTGACTCTATGATTGAAAAACCATTTTTAGATATTGGTATCTAAATAGAGGAATAAATATAAAATGCATACATTTTTAACATCAACCTAAGGTCTAAGAAATACTTTTATATTATTTCCACCCAAATTGATGGACCTAGACAAGAGGAAATATTTATAAAAAAGGATGCTAAGGTCTAATCCCTACAAGTCTAATGGTATATCTATTATAGTAAAATGTTGGAATAAAGAGAGGAAATTAAAAATAAATTGAAATAGATAGAGGAAAAACTCCATAACAAGGACTGGGATTCAAATGAGTTAAAGGGGAAGGTGAATGAATTAATCCAATTGATAATAAAAATAATTGGTTTCATGCCACTTGCAAAGGTGTATTCCATATATTTCAAAGAATAATGTTTGAAATTATAGTTCATGCATCTTTACTATGATTTACCTGGTGCAATAAGTGACCTTCACTCATTCTTTAATGTTTTTGACAAATCACCTTATAAGTACAAAGCTAGTTATGTGAATTCTATCCACATGCCTATGTTTTCACTTTTGACATAGAATGGAATCCAAACATGTATATAAGAGATGTACTAAATCATTTTTATTCATATATTTTTAATGAATATATAAGGGTAAAGAGATAATATGATATCAATAAAAAGAGAAAAGTGTTAAGCTAATGATAAGAAGATAAGCCATCAAATCTAAAAATACTTAAAATATTAGATCACATTAGTGTATAATGAATAAATGTCCATAAAATTTACAATAGGGAAATTTTGTGCATAAAATCACTACCTAAAAATCTTAGAATGGGTTGGTAGAGTATAAATTGCCTATTTTATAGAAATATGGGAAGAACTCACTCATGTGCTAAAAATAAGGGAACCCTACTCATGGCACAATCTTAAAACACTTCACTGAGTCCATAATTATATTGATTTATCAATAAATATTTTAAACTTGTTGGTCATAAATTTTCATCCCCCTCTTTTATAGTTTCCCATGCCATTATTAACAAAAAAATATAAAGTTGATGAAGTTGCAAAAATCATAAGGGTAGAATAAAATTGAAAAAAAAATGTTTTAATTATGGTAGGAAGATGGATCATTTAAAAATTATAATTTATTATAATTACGTTCCCAACATATGATTATATTTAGGCTTCTCTAAGAATAATAACTAGTTAAGTCTGGTAATGTGATGAGCTCAAAAATTGACCATGATTAACCTTTTGAACTTCCCTTTTAGACCCATTTTTATCAATATATTCAAATAATTGTGTTTCCCTTTGAATTCATTTTTACCATATAACACTTAATAAATATGTTGCATAAATGTTTGGTGTTTTATATTAGGACTATTTATTTATGATAAAATAATGTCATTTACCATTATTACTATTATTTTTTTATCACTAATCTGTAAATTTCAGCTCATAAGCCAATCATAGGTAAAATACATACCCATAACAATTAGGAAGACTCATGATTATAAATTGGGAATACTCACCCATAAAAATTGGCCAAGTATCCCATAGAAACAAGGTAAATATCCCATAGAAATAAGTTAAGTATCATTTAGAAATATGATAATTCACCTCGATAAATAGGGTAAGTAGCCCATAGCAACAACTAGGGCATTATGATCTACTCATAGAAACTAATAATTACCTTTAGTAATGGTTGTGCATGTACATTTGATATTTATATTATGGTTATGAGAAAGTAAATTAAACATATTAAAAATTATGACATTTACTCATTATGAGGAAAAAAGGAAAACAAATATAAACTATCATTTCACCATTCCTCCTTTATTAGACTATAACACTTAAGTGGCTATACCAAATGGATGTGTTATTTATCCTTGATACCTATTTCATTTTATTATATTTTTATTTATTTTAAATTAGTTTTTAGATATCAATTTTAATAAAGGTTTGCCTTCCCTATTTAAGAGAGAAGAAATTATATGAAATGGGTAGGAAGTGATATATATAAATTATAAATAATAAAAGGTTGAAGTCATTATCATAGTTGTAATAATTTTTTAATTACACCATATCAATACTTTAATTTTTAGGGATTCATTGATGCAATAAACGTTTTTTGAAGTAATCTAGTTGTATCAAAATAAGGTATTATGACACAACTCCAATTGAGGTAGGGCCCACTCAATAGGAATTGAGGTAAATATCTCATTCATTATTTTGGTCACATTCAAAACTATGTGTATGTATCTTTCACTTTTATTAGAGTAGTCACATCATATTTTATTTACATTCATGTTTGATTCTTCACATAATAACTTCTAATTATGTAATATTCAATTATGTGTGGGAATATTTCAAACTATATTAGCATTTCAATTCCTATAATGTCATTTATTTTATGTTACTTTATAACATTCCAGTTCTTGAAATATTCATTCCTATCATTTAATTTATGAAAGTGTGTTTAATTTTATAAAGTGTGTGTTATTGTTTTCATTGTTTCACATATTCCAAGGTTGCATATATACTGCATAATCCTTAAAAACCTATACATCCCTAGTTTGAAAATTAAATAAAAGATTATATAGTTTATGTGTTAGGAAACTTCTTCCTAAGGTATATCCTCATGGTTTTTAGGATAAATCCTAAAGATAACATATAATAGTAGATTATATCTTTTATACATGCACTATGTAGTTAGGAAGAGATAAACTTGATTATGATAGTAATGCCAATCCCATTCACTATCCAGGCCTAATGTTATTAAACATGTGTGCATGGAGACATAGTTTAGGGTCTTGATGAATCATATGCCTCCTTGTAGAATTTTTACATTGTTAAAATAGAGCCACAATCAATCACCTAGATAATAAAACTAATAATATTGATCTCCTTCATTCTTGTACATAAATAGTAAATTACATTATAAGTTTAGTCTAGATTAGTTGTATTCATATATGTGTTTGATTTATTTATCGTATAATGTGCATTAACTCTAAACATTTATCTTATTATGATTCATTTAAATCAAAAAATAATTTAAACACCTATGTGAACTAGTATATTATTTGAACAATGCCAACCCCTAGGTTCCCCTTATAGTTTCATCCTTATTTCTACTATTTTTAAATCTTTGCCTTAGGGTTTAATTTTTAGATTTGATTTCTACTTCTCCATTACATTAAAAATTATGTATGGATTTAATTAATGAATTTTTTTTATGTTGGTTTACTCAAGTTATGATTGCACTTATTTTTATTTTTTATACTTGGCTATGTAGAAGTATGTTAAATGTTTATACAGTAGTGAAAAATTTAATAATAAATTATCATTAACCTCACTTAACACATAACCCCTTGAATAGAATTATTATGACAATTGAGACCACATATACTCAAGGGGAAGCTAGCCAAATCCATCCTAATATAGATACATTTTATGATGAATATGAAATACAATTGACCCAATTTCTTGACCAAAATACAAAAATACATAATGAAATATTGAATGTGGTCTAAAATGAATTTACCCTTTATATGATATTAATCAAACTATTTCATTAATAATATTTTAAAATATCCACCTATAGTTACATAAGTGATATCCACCTAAGGTGTCGATTCAACATAAGGCCTCTTAAAAAATTTCATGTCTATGGCTACACAAAATACTTATTCTCATCATTTGATGACTAAACATATTACACCATCTACCCTGCCTATTTCAAATACCCTTGAGTAGACTATTCTAGTTGTATAATGTAATGTTTTATAATTAGGTCAAGTTACATATTATGTTATTCATTATTTGGATTTTCATGCATTAATACATAATTATTTAGCTCTATATATAATCATATCCACTACCTTTAGGGTTTTTATCTCTTAATCTTCCATTATATGAGGAAACGGTGATCCTGAACAACACCTTTAATCTTTCCATACAACATGCCTAGACTATGCAACCAACACCTATTATTGAATAAGTTATTTCAATTAATTATTAAATATTATTCTTTGAGGTGATTCTATTACCTTCCAATTTAATTAATTAGTTATTTATTTCCTCTAGTTGATTAGTTTATAACACATTTATCTATCAATAGTGATGATAAAATATCTTATGCAAAAAATTCTAAACTCAAACAAGGTTTCAATAAGCCATTACGTGAATGTAATTAAATACAAGACCATGCTAGCTAAGATTATTAATCCCATGGAAAATAATGAATTTCAATATAATTTCAAGAAAATGTTTCCTGTACCAATTCATGATTCCATATTATTTTAAAACTTCAAATCTTTTTATTATTTATGCCATATGGTGAGAGACTAAGAAATCAAGTTCATTACACTTAATAAGAATATGTATGTCCATATTAGCATTACTAATTAAATTTACACATATCAAATCAATCCAAATTATAAAGGAACAACAAATGTGAATAATAATGAATTCAAGATAAATGTTTTAAAAACTATCAAAACCTACAGATAGGATTGTTTTACCTAATCTATAGAAGATTTTTTTCCCACTTAGCTCAATCTCCTCAAAAATTGATATAAAATTTACTTGAGTTTAATGTTTTATCTCTCTTACCACCAATAGTGATTGATACAAGTAAACATCTACCTATTAGATATGACCAAAATTCTTATTGTGACTACCACCAATATGTTGGACATGATACAAACTGATGCTTTAAGTTAAGGCACACAATTTAAGATATTATCACTAATGACACTATTTAATTAGGCAAAACCAAAGAATATTCTAGACCACCAATAATTGGGTAATTTAAGTTTAAAATATTTAATGGTCCATTTCCAGATAAAAAGTAAATAAAAAATAATGATACGTATGAATTGCATCATATTTTCCATGCATATCTTTCTCTTGAGACATATATTTATCCAATTTATGAGATGATTGGCACACTTATTAAAATATTACCCAAAATATTTTTGATGCCTGAATATGTATCATATGTGCCCAAATTATTTAAAAAACACTTATCATTTTTGAATTCTTGAGATTTAAATTCATTAGTGATAGGTTGTGATAATCTTATTATTTGTTGATAGAATAAAGGTAGAATAAGTGATCTATTTCATAAATTTATATTAATTTGGTGGTTGGGAGCCACCATAACCAAATAGTTAATCTATGTAAAATATGAAGTATTTTGTGTTAGGAAAAATGAATTATGATCAAAATATAATATAATAACTAATCTAAGATGGATATTTACAATTAAAATTAAAATAGAGTGAATTTATTAAAAAGGGAGCAATAGGAAAGGTAGGGCAGAGAGAAAACATATTATTGATCTTCATTCCAAACATCATGACAAAGTTCAAATTTCATCTAGAAATTCACTTAACTAATGTATGACATGAATTATCATAAGATAAAATCCTATCATACATTAGAAAAACATCTAAGGATAGTGTGAAATAATGAAAATAAGAATCAGATTCACTTTTAAAGATTTACTCCTGCAAGTAAACAACATTAGCCTAAGTGTAAGAAGAGTAAAGAAAATGAAATGAACCTAAGAACTTTCAATTAAACTATCATTGGAACAAGTTAAAAAATTTGTATTCAAATGTTCACATCAATAATTCATAAGAATAATTCAAATCTAGAGATTAAACCAAGAAAATGAGAGAGAAGCCATGATAGAAAACACATAGACAAATATTGGACAAACTTTGTAGAATTCCTTGCTTATATTGCTTACTTCAAGTTTACAAATTAATTTTATCTCTAAGATATCCCTCCTTTTTACAAATTATAATACCCATTTATAGATACAATTCATGAGATATGTTAGTCATTCCTTCTCAACGTGCAATTGGATAAGTGTCAGGCACAACTATCCCTTTATAATGTTCTAGATACTCCCTAATGGACTGACTCACATGCAATGCCTTTAAAAAATAATATTATATTTATAAAATATACAATGTTAAGCTAAAAAAATAATATTCTTAAGTCAACTAATATGACTTTGAGAACCCTATATTTCAATTTTGTCTCTCTAATAGGATCCTCATTCTACAATGTTGTTCCTCAATAGCTCTAGGTTAATAATTGGTTTCATGAAGATCTCATTCATTTTACCTACTAATCTCTTTTGGTATTTATATGCCCTTATTAATTCCATTTTTATGTTTTTGGGTTCACTAATATTTTTCTTTTTAGTTAGAATCATATCTATGATCCTATTATTATTAGCAGTGGTCTTACCTATGATTTGGTTCTTTACACTTTGCATAAATTGGGATGTTTTTTTACTTGAATTCATCATCTATAATTAGATCAATTGGACTAGTTATGGTGGGATCCTTGACTAATATTCCTAATGTGTGTAATGATCTAGCCTCTGATTTATTGAGATCATTTGAAATATCTCTCATCTCCCAAGACCACTTGCTTGTATCTTCCCTTGAAACACTTTTTTGAGATATCATTACTGAAAATTCTATTAAATTACTCACTAGTCGACTATAATTCATATTTTAAGTTAAATTCTCTTGCATATATGATAGATCAATATTATTTTGCTCAATTATAATTCTCATAGGGTCTAATTAGGGTTCTCATGCTTTCTAGGGTTTTTTTAAGGTTTCCAGAGAGCTTTAATGATGGTATCTTGTTGAACTCATATGAAATCCATGCCTCAAATTTCATTTAGATTCCCTGTTTATACCTTTGTTTTATCATGAATTTTAAAAATATATTGAAATTATTGGTCTAGCTTATGTGGCTCTACTATGGCATATCTATGGCATTTTTTCATCAATATTTAAAAAATGACCATTGCCTTTTGAAACAATCCTCTTTGATCTTGTACCGTCTAATTATCCTACACAAATCAATAAGGACCATTGATATTTGGAAGGTGATCAATCTTTGTCTTGGGGTAGAGACTTGAATTTTTAACTCTTGATCTCTCACCATTAGATCTTATTTGGGTGAGCAAACATGCTCTGTTAGATCATGATCTAAGGGGTGGAATGCCATTAGCTACTATCTGTACTTGGCCCTGAGGTCATACCACTTGGCAATCCTATGGGCCTTCTAGACTCGATACTCTATTAGATCTATCAAATTAACATTATTTTTACATGTGTCATTCTTGAATTTTATCATATATTCATTAAAAATTATTGAATTTCTACACTCCATTGATTAGAATGTGTACATCATACCATGTACCATCGATCATTTGGCACTTGGGTTTTAATCATGGACCATGTCTTGATTTTTCAACATTGATTTCATGCTATCAAATCCTCCCCATCTAATTGAACATGTGCCATGAATCATGATCTATAGGGTTGAGAAATATTTTTTCTGACCCCATCTCACACTATTAGATTAACTTCACCTAAGTGAATGCAGGTCATTGATCATGTGGATAAACATAATGTTTAAGTCAGGCTCGATAATTATGTGGAACTTGGGGTAGAGTCTTAAGACTAAGTTTTTTTTATTTTTGTGAATAAACATGAAATAAAAATTTAGGATTAATATTTTAAACTAAGTCTATAACAAGGGGACCATGCATTACTTAGACCAAGCTAGTATATAAAAGGGACCAAAGGTCATAGGATATAAAAGGGACCAAGTATGAATTTTTAGACTAAGGTTTTGTCATGTTAATAAACATGAATAAAACTTAGTATAGAAATTAAACTAAGTCTTGATAAAAATTAAAGTGTTCCCACGTAAATTTGAATTCAATTCAAAGGGCATGAGATAGGATAATTAGAATTAGGGTTTGAAGCTGATCAGACTTGAAGTCAACTTGATTTTCAATAAACCAAAATCTAGTAAAAGATAAAATTATTATTAAATCATAAAACCTAGACATTTATCATTCTAAATGGACCTCATTAGACTTGTAATTGGAAAACATGGATATCTAATGTTAGTAAATTTAGACAAGGTCAAACTAGAATCGTGTATAAATGTGCTAACCAAACTAGGTGTGGATGATATTCAAATAAATACATTGTGTAAACATGATAGTAACATTTTGATCAAGTGAATTTTCAATTTTAAGTTTAAAAAATTGTAAAATTTAACACAAGGGTCCCTTTTTTAGGAATGAGGGTATGTTGACCTCAATAAATGGCAACTTCTAGGGGAAACATAGTAATATGTTAGAATTTAGAGACTCTAGTTTAGACTAATAATTAGTTTATTCATTCCATTTGATCAAGTATCATTAAGGTTAATTCATGGTTGAAAAAAGTATTGCACATTAAAAATTAAGATCAAAGACCAAAAACCAATCATGTTATGTGTGTGTTTTGATTCCACTTACTACTGTCATGGGATTGGGAAACAACCTCCATATTTCATGACTTTAACCATTAACACTAACTTCCAACATGTTTGGATATTCATTAATAACCATGATTTATCTTAGGGAAGGATTAGGCATTGCTCTATTATTAGCCAGGCATCCATATCCCCAATATAGATGCCTTTGGATCCACTCAAGGCCTTGATCTACTACCAACCAAGTGTTCATAACCCTGATGGAGATTACCAAAATCACCTTTGATTGGATAGAATTTTGCAATAAGTTCTTATTTTTATAGTTTTTTTAGATCATTTTTAATTTTATAGTAAAGGTTAGGAACTAGATTATCCAGGTTTTGGGATTTGGTCAAATGTTTGGTCTTCAGACAATCATCCTTGGTTGTAACTTTGTCCCAGGTATTAAATACAAACATAATTGTATTTAAATAATTCAAGATTTTACTCTAAATGTGAAATCCTTATTAAACCAATATTATCTCATAAAAATTCTCAAAATCTCAAGAAACAATTATCCTAACCATTAGTCTTTACTAGTTTCTCCAAACCCTATCATCTAGCTCACATTTCAACAATCCATGGTTAACCAATGCTCAAGGATCATAATTGCATTCCTAATCGATGAGGTTATTGATAAATTAGGTGAATTTTGAGTTGAGGTCTATCAAAAATGACTTATTAAGAGTAGGGAACAAAGCACAAAAATCAAACACACCAAATAGACAAACAACAATCAAAATAAATATTTATGAACACTACTTAAAAACAAGGGATAGGAAGGAAAGAAACCAAACTAAGCTCTACATTAACTCCATAAATAACCTACCTCTAGGATTAGATATAAAGTTATTTATCCTACCATATAACCTTGAATCAAGATTACTTCCATTCAATGTCCTCTTCTTGTGGATATGAGCACTTGTGTGTTTGTGTCTTCTATGTGATGTATCTTGATTTCTCATTTCCATTCTCCAGTACCTAGATTGAAGATATGGATCTAAAACCAAATAATATTCTTCCAAAATCCTTCTACCTTACATCAAGAGTGTTAATTCTCCTTCATTCATAGACTTATTGTGAATTATATCATCTTTATTTAATGATGGTAGCTTAGCTAGCATTCATAGACTATTATCTTCATTAAGTTTGGCTTGAGGTTGAGATGGAATACCAATATTTGCACCAAAAATTTCCATGTCATCTCAAAAGGCTACTTCAACATGATCAACTTAAAGGGAATGAAATTCATTTTCAAACTTGTCATTTGAATTAGGTTAATCACATACTTTCAACCTTTTGATGGGATTATATGGAAATCCTTGATCTGCTACACTTGATTCATATTTATCTTGTATGAAGAATGGCATCTCTTCTACCTAATTGAACCCACATCATCTTGCTTTGGGATCTCTAGAATGATTTTTTTTTCTTGGAATATCTCAATTTATTTCAAAAAATGTTGGTATAAATGTTTTCACTGGTCAGCTTCTTCATGGATGTCCTCAACTTCAATAATGACCTAATGTGAATTGTCCTTACAACTATCTTCTGAAGAGAGGTCAGATTGTATCTAATATTGTTCATGGGGATACTAATCTTAAAATACTATTCCTTCTTCTAGAATTTTTTTAGGTTTATTTTCTTCTTCAAATGGAAAATCAAAATCCTAAACCATGAAGGATTTAGATGTCCTTGCAAAGCCAAATGTCCTTGAAACATTTTATTGATTATACATAGGTTCATATGTATCCTTTACATATTGAAATGCTTCAAAGAAATTAAAATAATTAGCTAGAACTATATCAAAAAGATCCTTTTCATGCACATTCTCAGATGACCTATTATTCTTGTTATCATCAAACCTATTGGTAGGTCTATTGAACTTTTGAGAAGCATAGTTTACACTGGAATTTTCCCCATAATTGCCCACTTTATTTTTCTACTAAAGGAAATCATTTCTTAGTTTTTGAAACATCTTAAGTATGGATTCATTTTCATTCTTTGTTACTTTTGAGTTATGAACTTGATCATTATTACTAGTGGGCACTAAAGCTCTTTGTCCCTGTGGATAAAATTCATTTGTAGCATTATTCAAGAACCCTAAATTTTGGCTAGGATGGGCATGGATTAAGGTAATTTGGTTCAATATTGGTAATTTATTTAAGTTTGACATATTTTCGTTGGCATTAGGAATGACATTTAGTGTTTGGAAATTAGGGTTAAATTTGGGAAAACATACGCAAGCTGACCTTAAAGCTACATTTGGTCATTGAATATTATATATTTAGTATAAGCCAATGCTAAGGTGTTTATAACTCCAATATAACTTTTAATAAACACCTAAGTCATGGAATATAAAACATCCTTATAAATACCTAAGGCTAAAGCCTCATCAGGTCTATAAGAAGCTATGGTTTTATTGAATATATTCTAGAATATGTCATTAAAGGCTCTTATGGGTTCATTGGGATCTCTTTTAACTATGGTGAAATATTTATAAAAGACACAAGGATTGATGATTTTGCTAAATTGGTCAATGAAGTAATCAATAAATCTATTCCAACTGACAACGTAGTTCTCATGTAAGTTAAGGAACCATTCATATGCATCATATTTGAAAGTAAATGGAAATAGTCTACATGATACATATTCATAAACTACATTTAGAAATATTGAAGCAACCATAAATATTTTTAAATGTTCTTCAATTGAGACAAAATTATTGGTACTAAAAGAAGGTAAATAACTTTCAAGGTTTCTTGGTAAGTCATGTACCTAGCCAGGCATATTGATAGAATATCCACCTAACCATGTCATACCTTGATGAAGATATTACTTGTGGAAATTCCATCATGTAAAATATTTGAACCCTAATTGAAATACAATGTGCAAATCTTTAAAAATAATAGTGATTAGACTTCCACATTAAGCAAATTTTGCATAAATATGTATAAAGAATAGAAAAGGACATTAATATTTAACTAAATTAGTTATTACTAACCCCAAACTTATTGGATTTATAGATCTCAAGCTATCTTTACCACAATTACTCATGGATATTCAAATAACATCTATATTTGTGTAAATAAGCACAAAGATTGGTATAAGACCATAAGAATGATTATATTACAAAATTGAACAAAGAATGACACAATTTTTCAAAGATTACACAAAAATTTGAACACAATTCACAAGAATCAGCAAAAATACTTCAAATCAACAAAGATCTAATTATCCCTCCTTTTAGTGCCAATGAATCCCCTTATGTTGATGCTTGAATAATTATCACACGTGCCTAGAGTGTTTAAGAAACACTTCTCATTTTTTAATTTCTAAGAATTCAAAGCATGAGTTGTAGGTTGTGATAATCCTGTTATCTATTGATGAAATAGAGGAAAAATAAATGATTGGTTTCAAAAAATTATATTAATTTGGTGGCTAGGATACACCATGGGAAAATAACTAATATATTTAAAATATGAAGTACTATGTGCTAATAATAGTGAATTATGATGAAAATATAATATAATAACTAATCGAAGATATATATTTACAATGACAATTAAACTAGAGTGAATTGATTAAAAAAGAGAGAAACAAGAAGGATAGGGTAGAGAGAAAACATATTTGTGATATTCATTCCAAACATCATGACAAATTTCAAATTTCATGTAGACATGCACTTAACCAACGTATAACATGAAGTAGCATAAGCTCAAATCCTATCACAAATTAGGTAAAAATCTAAGGATAGTGTGAAATGATGCAAATAAGAATTGGATTCACTTTAAATATTTAGTCGCAAAAGCAAAAAACATATCCCAAATGTAATAAGTGTAAAGAAAACAAAATGAACCTAGGAAATTTCAATTAACCTAGCATTGACATAAGTTAACAACTTTGTATTCAAAGGTGTACATCAAGAATTCATAAGAATATTTAAAATATATAAATTAAACCAAGCAAGTGAGAGAGAAGCCATGATAGTAAACACACAAAAAAATATTGGAAAAACTTTGCAAAATTCATTTCTTATACTACTTACTCCAATTTTATAAAGTAATTTCAGCTCTAAGAACTCCCTCCTTTTTATAAATGACAATACCCCTTTATATAGACAATTCATGAGATATGCCAATCATTCCTTCTCAACATACAATTGTACAAGTGTTAGGGATAGTTGTCCTTTTTAAAATGTTCTAGATACTCCTTAATGGACTAACCCATAGGCAATGCCTTTATAAAAGAATATTATATTTAAAAAAGATATAATGTTAAGCTAAAAAAACAATATTCCTAAGTTAACTAATCTAATTTTGAGAACCCTCTATTACATTTTTGTCTCTCCAGTAGGATCTTCAACCTATAATGTTGCTCCTTAATTAGCTCAAGGTTGATAATTATTTTCATGAAGAGATCTTTCATTTGACTTACTAAGCTCTTGTGGTCTTTATTTTCCTTTATTAATGCCTTTTTGATGTTTCTGGCTTCACTAATATTTTCCTTTGCAATTAGAATAATATCCATGATCCTATTATTATCAGTAGCAATCTTACATATGTTTTAGTTATTTACCCTTTGCATAAAATAGGATTCTTATTAATTGAATTCATCATCTATAATTAGATCAATTAGACTGGTTATGGAGGATCCTTGACTAAGCTTCTCAATTCATGCATTGCTCTAGCCTCTAATTGTTTGAGATCATTTGAAAAACCTCCCATCTCCCAGGACCACTTTCTCACATCTTCCCTTGAAAAACTTTTTTGAGCTGTCATTACTATAAAATATATTAAATTTCTCACTAGTGGACTATAATTAAGCTTTTGGGTCAAATTCTCTTGTAAATATGATAATTCAATCTTCCTTACCTCAATTATAATGCTCATAGGGTCTAATTAGGGTTATCACGATTTCTAGGATTTTTCTAAAGGTTTCCTTAGAGCTTTAATAGTGGTATCTTGTTGAACTCATATGAACTTCATGCCTCAAATTTCATTTAGATCACCTTTTTATACCTTTGCCTTGTTGTGAATCTAAAAAATCTCTTAAACTAACTGGTCTAGCTTATGTGGCTCCATTATGGCATCTCTATGTCATTTTGTTCATCAATATTTTAAAAATGATCATTACCTTTTGAAAAAATCCTCTTTTATATCTCACCATCTAATTATCCTACACAAATCAATGTGGGCTATTGATCTTTGGAAGGTGATTGAGCTTTATCTTAGGGTAGAGACTTGAGTTTTCAACTCTTGATCTCTCACTATTAGATCTTGTTTGGGTGAGAAAACATGCTCTATTGGGTCATGATCCAAGGGGTAGATTGCCAATGGCTACTATCTACACTTGTACTTGAGGTCATGCCACTTGGTAGTCCCATGGGCCTTGTGCACTTTATACTCTATCAATTCTATTAGGTTAACACATTTTTACCATGTGGCATTCTCACATTTTCTCATAGCTTCATTGAAATTTATTGACTTTTTATGCTCTATTGATCATAACATGTATGTTATACTGTGTACCATTGATCATCTATCACTTTCTCAGGTTTTAATCATGGATCGTGTCTTGACTCTTCAACATTGATTTTGTGCCATCAGATCTTCCCCATCTAATTGAAAGCATGCCATAGATCATGATCCATGGGGTTAAGTGAGATTGGTTTTAAACCCATCTTGCGCTGTTAGATTAATTTCACCTAAGTGAATGTAGTTCATTAATCCTACGAACAAACATAATGTTTAAGTTAGGCTCGGGAATTACATGGAACTTAGGGTAAAGTCTTAAGATTAATTTTTTTAATTTGTGTTAATAAACATGAATTAAAACTTTAGGATTAATATTTTAAGATAATTTTATAACAAAGGGACCATGCATTACTTATAACAAGATAGTAGATAAAAGGGACCAAGCGTCACGAGATATAAAAGGGACCAAATATGAATTTTTAGAATAAGGTTTGGTCATGTTAATAAACATGATTAAAAATTAGTATAAAAATTAAACTAAGTCTTAAGAAAAATTAAAGTGTTCCCACGTAAATTTGAATTCAATTCAAAGGGCATGAGCTAGGGTAATTGGATTAGGGTTTTAAGTTGATCAAACATGAATTCAACTTGATTTTCAACAGACCACAGGCTAGTAAAAGTTCAAATTATTATTAAATCATAAAACCTAGACATTGCTCATTCCAAATGGACCTCATTAGACCTACAACTGGGAAACATAGAGATCCAATTTTATCAAATTTAGACAAGGGAAAATTACAATCATGTACAAATGTGCTAACCAAACTAGGTGTGGATGATCTTCAAATAAAGACACTATGAAAATGTGCTAGTGACATTCTAATCAAATGAATTTTCAATTTTAAGGTTAAAAATTTGCATAATTTAATACAATGGTCACCATTTTTTGGAATGGGGTAATGTTTAAATTAATAAATATATATGATTACATTTTATAATAGTGATATTTTTTATGATGACTCATATTTATATGTGTTATTCATACAACCTGACATCAATGATCACCCTTTGCATAGTGTTATGTTCGATAATGATTCTAATGAAAATGTTTATACCATGATACTTATAAAATGTATTTTATACAAACAAAAGGATACACAATATACTTAAAAAGTGATCAATGGGATTAATGGACATACACATCACACGCTTGAATGTATTGTGCTAACCTTTAGGTAGGGCCCACTATAGTAGTTACTTCATTAATATATATACTAAGTAATGAGGACTTTGACATGTTGTTAAGAGGACCTTGGATTTAAAAGCTCCATGTTGTACCTTATATAATACATATATGTGTTAATTATATATATATATATATATATATTATAATAGTGTAATTATAGTTTTGGGCATTTGATATGGTTACCCTCTTTAGCTAATGGTATTTCCTCCCTATCCCACCACCACCACAATCAATTATTACTCCTTTTTAGAATTATTATATATAACCCATCCAAAATTTGTATAAATATTTAGTATTAGTAAAATATTTGATTATTATAAGCAACAAATTTCATTTTATTTATCACATCATAGTTATATTCAAGACTCGAAGAGGCATTTATCTATTATATTGTGTACTAATTTAGTCACATAGATAGTTTAGCATGTATGATATAAAACATAGGTGTCTATTTATTCTCATAATACACAAAAGTTTCCACATATTTATAGATATTTTTTAGTTATTTATCATACAAAAAATTCTTAGTACTAATGATGATGGTTGCATTTCATCACCTAATTCATTTTCATATGTTGATACACCCACACCTATTACCTTTCATTCCTAAAATATAAATCTTACACCATATGATATATTAAACTCACATAATTATCCCATTTATGGGATAATTTTATAAATTTTCACATACTCAAATAAATAAATAAATAAATACAAAAAAAATCAAGAAAATACAAAAGCATTCAAATATAAAAAAAAAAAAAAAAAAAAAGGATGTGAGAATGACATGAGTTGATATTACATTATTTTCCACATGTTTGGTATATATCATGTTATTTTAATACATACCCATATTTAATGATATATATGAATGTAATGCAAGACATATATATTATAAATGGACACAGAGATGCTAGACATTTCCTATACCCAATGGCAATGCCAATGCTAGGGGAATCTACTTCCACATGTTACATTATCATAGGTTATATCTTTATATGACCTCTTTATACATTAATTACACATGCCTTGCTATTTAATCATTTATTACATAATTCTACAAATATTTACTATTATTATGTTATGATACTAACATATATGGATAGTGTAGACTAATTTTCACCTATTTTGTACCTCTTTGATGTTGTTACTTTTGCATGATATGATAGTTATCAATGTCTATTGTATGTGCATCTTTGGTCTTTTTTTATGAGTCCTTATCATTTATTGTTACAACATTTTATTCCCTTTTTGTGTCTCCTTAGCCATACTTGTTTAGCTATTCATGCATCCTTTTATGGCTAATTAGCATATTTTATCATTTACATATTTATGTCCCTTATGTGTGACCCCTTGGAATTATGTGTGACATTCTATGTTATTTTGAAAAATTTTGTGTTAATATTATTGAAATTATTAAATTTATATGTTTATAAGTTTTGTGATCCATATCATGCTCCTACCATGTGTGTGTTATTCTATGATTTACATCATGCAGTTCCTTACCATATAGTCTTTTTTAGTGGAACTTACAATTGTGTGATTCATATATACATATATATTGACATCCACCTCTATTCCCTTACATTACATAGGTCAAATTATTGCCTTTATTCTATATAAATTACTATGATGACATAATCTCAAAATTTTGACATGATTCTACATGAGATTATCCTTATACATGGCATGATAAATTTCACTTTATTTTGATACAAATGAATTTATAGATTCATCCCACATCAAAAGGGTAGAATATTAGTGGGCTTTATCAAAGATACTAAATCTTCCATGAGTATTTATGGGTATAACATACATATTTTAGAGTTTAAATATGATTCAAATATCATATTGGGATAGTTATTTATAGTATTCAGATAGATTCTTAGGGCATATTTAGGTCATATAAGCTCCATTTTACACTCCATGAATGACATATTTCAAATTTATATAGATGAAAATACATTTGGGGGAATGTACAAGTCACATTTAATATTTTTTATAGGAAATATTCAGTTGGGCATAGTATTAGTTCTTACACATATACAACATTTTATATTTTAGTTTGGCATGATGTTAGCTCATGCACATTATGACAAATTTTAGTTGACTTAGATTCAATATTTCATGATTTTGGTACATTAAATTTCATCTTTTTAGTTATTTATCAAGTATTTTCAATTGTGAATAAAAGTCAAATTTATAGTTCTATCTACAATGGTTGGTTCATAATTTTGAGTTAATGTATGTTGAGGCTCAAAGATTCTTAACTATGATGGAATTACCAATAGAAAACCCATTTTGTGGTTCTCACCTAATCATATTAGGGTTATAATATTAGTTTTGGGTTATTTACATATGTTTTGGGGAATTTTTATTCCAATCCATGACCCTTGCCTTAGTTAACTTTAAAATTGGATATTTATCACCCTTAATCTCACCATGTTCTCCATGTGATTTGGGAATGAAACACAATTATCTAAAGCTTCTAAAAGGAATAATAATCTCCAAAAAACTACATGTTAACATTTTTTACTCACATACATGTGTATTCCTTCCTTGCTCTTTCAATTTTCAAGTTTTAAGTATAATTCAGATTTAAAATTTCACTTTATGGACATTGACTATTACATTTTCAATTCGAGTTTTTCTAAAATCATATTACACATTTGGAGCCTTCTCATAAATAAAATGTGTTATACATTCTTAGGTAAATATTTATACTTTAAATCTAATATTTTAATTGAATTATGATATTATAATAAAAAGGGGGCATTTTTAGACACTAAAATCTAGTATTTGACACTTGATAATGTCAATATTGACCTATACTTATCTTACATGACTTGTGCATATCCAAATAGTTATCACTCCCCATTTATAGATACCTACATGATATTGATAATATTGGTCCATTATAAATTTATATTAATTACTTACTTTAACATATTAATATATGTTAAATTAGTTAAACACCTTATTTATAATTTTCCATATCCCAAAATTTACATTCTTGTCTCTTAGACAATAAAATCACACTCAGATAGTAACTTGGATGTTATTTTCATGATGTTGGTATTACTTAAATTCCACTAACAATGAATATTTTTCAAATTTAAACCCTTCTCATGTGTTGGCCAAATTAGTAAGCATGTTGGTAGTGTGGAAAATTACCCATTTGAGTGCATATAAATACAAATCAAGGTCAATATTATTCATAAATTGGAATTAAAAATTACCTTTCAAGTATACTACTACACATTTATAAAATATTCCATATTATTTATAAATTAAAAATAAATCACTAGAAGTAATCATTATGCAAGTCTAAAACACACCAAACTAGGTCAAGTGCCAACATTGTCAAGATCAAATCAAAGTTTCTAGGTATATTCATATAATGAAAGATAAAAATTTCACATTAACACTAAGGGGGAGAAAAACATGTGGCTGGAGTTTTCTCTCTGGATTATTGGATATATAGAAGTAGCAGTCAATCACTAGCAAGGGTAATTGGGGTTAGCTCAACCCAATTACACTTCATCACTTTTAATATGTTTTCATCCTGTATAAGTAGACATAGGGTTTCAAGGATAATGAAGCTAATTTATGGAGTTTTGCATGCATTATAAGGTTAAAAATCATAAAAATAAAGACTTATTAGACACTCTCACAAAACTTTGTACTCCTAAAGAGAAAAACATGATCAAGATAGTGATGTTAACCCTAGTCACTAATGCCAATAGATCTTCCTAATCCTGATGTTACCAACCCTATGTGCATAGAGACATAGTTATGGACATGGAAAAATTACAAGATCGATTCCAATATAATTACACTACCAAAACACAGTTACAATCACTCATTCATAAAGTAAATATAAGTATCCTTATCTCCTTAGTATTTTACATAAATAGTAAAGTATAAAATCATATCAGTCTAGATGAGTTACATTCATATTTATGATTGATTATGATATATTACAATCTAAATTAATTATATAAGTTTAACCTATTATAATTCAAATACATCCAAAAATAGAGTAAAAAAATTTATACTAGGTGAAGGTAACTAATTGTTTCAAATAACTTCTCAACTCTAATTTTGATAAGAGAAAAAAATTTCTACTAAAATACATGAACATTTTGAGTCAAAAAATGATGTAGTAGATTAATTACATTCAAATCATGTAAATATGAAAGTTGTGATTCTTGTAGACTATGATTCATATGTGAATAAAATAAAAAATATTTGAAACCTAGGATAATCTAAAAAATATATGGTTAACTAGTTAATTAATATTATATTAATAATAATTTTTTTTACCCCGTTAATGGGTTAGGAGTATTTGGTAAAAGGTTCATCAGGTGAATAATGTAAATTAGATTCTGCCTCCCTTCAAAGTCTTCAAACTCAAATTTGACAAGGTGTCTTAGGGAAACCCTAGAGCCCCAAGAGTAGGTTTTATCATATGGGATTACAATAGATATTTGATCTAGGCATCTTATTTTAAATTAATTAGTGTAACCAACAATGAATCATAGGGTCAAAAAATGTCCTTGGGGATAAAAATGGTGGTTCAGTGTGACATTTCTAGAGTGATTATTGAAGGGGACTCCATGGTCCTAATCTAAGAAATCCACAATAGATATGCATGTGCATGGCACATCAAAAATATTTTGGGGTAGGCCTAGGATAATCTAGGTTCTTTTTAATTCTAAGAAACTAATTATTAATTACTATCTTGAAGCAAATTATAAGGCATATTTTTTAAAAAATCAAGGTATTGAGCAGGGTGATGACTTTATTAGTGGGGTGCATGGCCTATGTCCCCCCCTTTAATTCTAATTTATAAACACATGTTCCTTTAATTGAAATTATTTTGAGGCTAGCTAGTGATTATTTTAATTTTATGGCTTTAACCATTTATGATTATGTTGCATTCATGAATATGAGATCATTAAATAGTTGGCTTATGTAAATTAGGGATTATCATTTCCATTTATTACCCATTCAAATTTATCATATGTGGTGTTTTTAAGATTTTTCTATCTATTTGAATAAAATCCTTGCCCATCCTTTTGGTGCAGTGGACTAGTTCATGTAGCTAGCTCTGAGTGAACTTTTAGTGATAGTGGTTGCAGAGCATCAAGATATGAATTTTGAAGGCTTAGTGAGTGATGTTATAATTAATAATTTTTCTAGGTGCAAGCAAGTCAAATATTAGATGCCATCAAATCAATGGTGGGATATGTTTTCATAGAAATGCCACTCAATATAAAGGTGAACTTAGACCTAACATCATTATTTCTTGGGAATTTGTTATTAGTGGTGGAAGATAAGGAATTTGTCAAGATAGTGGTATAAGGGTTGATTAGGCCTAGGTATCAAGTAAGGTTAGTCGATTTTATTTTAGAATTCTCTCTCAAAATATAATTTAATCTCCTACTTTTAGGTATGGAAATAGTTAGAATCATACCCCTTTCTATGTTCAAGGAATTGGAGGTGTGTTTGGATAAATTCTTAGATTTTGTGGAATAAATTCATGATCTCTATAAGTAACTAGAACATTCAATAAGGCATATCCCTATGGTTAAAATCAAGGCCATGAGGGACCCATAACATCTTTAAGGATGGTGTTGGCTCATCTTTCCTTGGCTCATGTGTGTAATGTAGTTCAACTACTAACTAGGCTCTTTAGGGGTGGTGGGGTTTGACACCCTTATGTGAGATTTAGTTGAGAAATTTTAGCTAGATAATGTGGAGATAATGGATATTGGGATTAGTCTATGTTTATCATCAAGGAGTGTGTTGGATTCTAATGTAGAGGTGCTCTTAGGTGTGTTGGGCATAGTGACACAACATAGAGTGATAGTGTATGGTGCTAGTAGTGGATCAATTAGTCCTATGGTGGTAGAAGATAATTGAAAGGTATCTCATGGAGGGAAGTGGATCAAAATTAATGTCTTGACCTTCAATTTTTATGGTTGTTTTTAAGGTTTATGGCTATTTTTATATTATTATGCATTAATTTTTGCATTGTTTATGTTGGTATAGTTTAACTATAGTAGGCTTATACTTGTTCTTATTTTGGAATTGGCCTGCAATGATAGTTTTGTAATGTTCATTCCCTCATGGAATTTTCTAAGGAAAATTATGGTTTTTGGATCAAAATGTAATGAAAGTGAGGGTCCTCTTTCAACCCTCAATTTTATATCAAAATAAATTAAAATATAAATATAAATTTATAAAGGATAGACCTAATTATCCAAAGATTAATAAAATATTTATTTATATACAATTCAAGTCCATTATGATACTTTTTATCTTTAGATAGAATCGTCTAACCAACTAAAAGACTATCACCTTTATAAAATTTGGGTAAACTTAGGACACATCTTAACTGCACATGCGGTGGGATTGGGTTTATAATGTTTGAGTGTGTTCCTTTTTGTTCACATGGAGAAGTTTGACCCTTACCTATATGTGTTGCTATGGATACATTTTTAAGTTCCCATGGAGCCTATGGGATTGTAACCTAGGTCAATTATGTGAAACTCCTTTTTCCCCACCATAACACCCAAGCCTATTGGTAAAATTTATAAATAAAAAAATAAAAAAATTAGAATCAATAAGGGATTAAAATATTTTAATCATGACTATACATAACTTGTAATTTTACTTTCATGTTTATTTATTTTGATTTCATTTCCTGATTTGGATGGACAACTTGGAGCATGTCGATATATCTTGTCATTAGGTTTTGATCTTAGTTAATTTGGTGAAGGTGTTAGTTATTGATGAAAATATATGAGGAGTGTTTAAATCCCTTCCACCTCTATCTTTTATAACTTCCATCTATCATGTTTATCTCATATAAATTGAAAATGTTGTGGTGGGGATTGTTGACCATTTTTTTGCATGACCAGTTTGTGTTTTCCCTTTGGCTCTTTTCATTTTTCCCTTGCTCATTTTTTGTGTTTGGTCACTTGATTTATTGTTTGTATTTTAACTTTCACCTCTCCTATTTTGAGCTCTTCTCCCTTGTTTTTTGCCTTTACCCTTTGTTTTTTCCTTTGAGATGTTGTTTTCCTTCAAGATTTTATCTTAGCCCTTTTTTGTTTTGTTTTGCCTTGAAGTTCCCTTCAGAAAAGTTTTGAAGGGCCACTTCCCTTAAAAAAATTTTGAAGTCATTTTTTTGCCTTGTTTTCCCCCAAGTGTCCCTTTGGATTTTATCTAAAGGGCACCTTTTGTCTAAGTGACCCTTTGGAAAAGTTTTGAAGGGCACTTTTTTTATCTAAGTGTCCTTTAGAAAAAAATTTGATGGGCACTTTTTTCCCAAGTGTCCCTTTGGATTTTTTTTGAAGGGAAATTTTTCCTTTGTCTTTCTCTAATGCCCCTTTGGATTTTAACTAAAGGGAAATTTTGTCCAAGTGCCCTTCTGGATTTTTCCTGAAGGGTCACTTTTGACCATTTTCTCTAAGGTTACCCTTCAAGATTTTTATTGAAGTGCCATTTGTCCATAGCTTGTCCTTCAGAAGAGTTTGAAAGGGCCATTTCTTTTAGAAATACCCTTTGAAATTTTCCAATGGGACCTTTCACCCCTACCCAAGTGTCCTTCATAATGTTTTTGAATGAAATTTTCCAAAGTGTCCTTTGGGAAAAGTTCCTAAAAGAACCTAACCATTTCCCCATGTATTTTTCCCAAAGCCAAAACTATCAAAGGAATTCCTTCAAACAAATTATCTAAAGGAATTACTTTGGAAAAATTTCCATGACCAAAGACATGAAACAATAAGCCCAAACCATATGGATTCCCATGATGTGTCATAGAACATCAATTTTGATGCAGCCAACTAGCCATTAGGGTTCAAAGACATGATCTATTATAGGATGTCAAATTTAGGGTGACTAACTAGCTATTAGGGTTCAAAGACATGATGTGTTGTAGGAAGTCAAATTCAAGGTGACTAACTAGCCATTGGGTTCACATTGGTGATGTGCCATAGAACATCAAATTTAATGTAAGGAACTAACTATTTGGGTATAACTTGGTGATGTGTCACAAGATATCAAGTTCATGCCCAAAGTATTCAAGAAATAAGTGAAGTCACTTAGAAAACTTGAGTAGCCTTGATAGTGCAAACTGGGATTTGTTAAAGGCTTGACTTATAACTTTTATAAGTAAGGAGCCTTAAAGAACTTGAAGGAGCAAGCAAGGAGTATAAGGACTTAAAAAACCTGAAAGGGTCTTAAGAAAAGCAAAATCAGGTTTTCAAAAGAGATTTTCTTATAAAATTTTATAAATAGGATCAATCAAAAAACTTGAAAGAGCAAGTATCCTTGATAGTGAAAATTAGGTTTCCCAACATGCTTTCCTTAAAAGTTTTATAAGTAAAGCCATTCAAAAAAATCAAATGGGTCTACAATGTAAATCAATATTTGTCAAAGACTTCACTTATGAAGTTTCATAAGTCATGAGCAATGGAAACCTTAAATCAAGCAAGTTAAAGCAATCCTAGAGCTTGAATGGATTTGTAAGTGCAAGTCAGACTTTCAAGGATGCTTAGCTCAACAAGCTTAGCCCAATGGCATGGCTCATGATGAATGATCAAGAAAATCATAAGATGTCATGTGACTTATCAAAGACAAATGGAGGATGATCCATAGGTATCCATGCCAAGCAAATTATTGACTTAATACTATGATCTAAGTCACTCCTTAAGGACAAATCAAAAGGGAAAGATAAAGCCAAACTGAATGAAAGAGACTTTTTCATACCATTATGCAAATTGACAAGCCAAGAAGGAGTGGTTGGGTGCTAAAAAATATTTCTAATAGGTGGCTCCATTGATAGTGACCATTTTTGGCACCTTCCCCAAGTATCTCATTTAGGTTGGTAGCCATTAGGAAGCATCTTTAGGGGGAAATCAAAAGGCATTTGAGAGAGTGACATAGATCAAATAGAATGCCAAAATAAGCATCTTTGGTAGGGTTAGTTACATCCAAGGATGGTGACCTCCAATAGAATTGATTTCCTTCCTTTGGCACCAAGTCCTCCCTCCTCTCTCTCTTTGATATAAATAATACCCTTGGGCTATTGTTAAATCATCTAGAGATAGTATGGTGAAGCCTTACTATTTTGTTTTTCCATTTTCTTGCCTTTGAGTAAAGAAACATTAGTCTATCACATTTTTAAGTTTTTGATATTTACCTGGGTATGGAAGAGATACAGAGTGATCGAAAGTGATATTTTATCCTTCTATCCTTTTCCCTTCATGTTTTTGAGCAAAGAGTCAATCCAAAAAGTCATGTAGAGTGAATTTTATTTATATGATACCTTGCATGTGTAACCCTTTTATGGAATATACAAGTTGTTGTTTCAGTCATTTACCTTGTTTAATCTCATTCAACTTTGTCTCTGCATTGAAATACTTATGTTAGAATCTTCTAAAGCTTGAGGTATAAACTATATTATACTTTATTGTGCATAAGTATAGGGCATACATGTGAATACTAATTCTTGGTATATCACCATTTTAGACTAGGATTTTCATTTATGCAAACTTATGACTCTTTTCATTCATACAAGCTAGTTCAACAATTTTATTATATAAAAAGATAATATAGGGAGCTATACCTTTTAACCTAGAGGTTCATTTACACTTATAGGCACACCTACATGCCTATAAATGTCCCAACATTACCCAAATTTGGAGGAGTCCTGAACATCCCTCCTCTAGGGTACAAGATTTGGAGACAATAGTTCTAGTACATTGAGTGGGACCAAGTTTTATGTGAATGCTAGTCTTGAAAGGCCTTAAGTAGTATAAATCCCCCTAACTTAGCATTTGGTGACTTTAAAAGGGTGTTAATCCCTAGTTCTAGGCCAATTTTTATATATTATCCTACATGGTCCTCACAAGGTCCTCAAAATTTTTTTACCAAGCCCCTTTAGCTGAAGCTCTTCCTGAAGAACAACACCATGAACCACTCCTAGCCCTATTAAATCCTTGACAAGGAGGTTTTAGGGAAGAAGATGAAGAGGTTTAAGAAGTTCAAGGAGAGGAAGAATTTGAATAAGAGGAAGAAATAGAGGATCAAAGGGAAAAAAGAAAAATGGGGGAAAGAGGAAATATGGATAGATGTCAACCTTTACCTACTTTTAATACCCAAAACCCAATAGAACTTCTTGTATATGACCCCATCCCTCTGAATACTACCAAAAATATTCCTAGTTTCAATGGGGAGGGTCCTATTACCCCATTTGAACATATTAGAGACATCTCTAATTTCTCTAATTTCCATAATGTTACTAGGGCCAACATAGCCATTAGGTTTCTTAATATGTCTTTAAAAGGCAAAGCACTTGACTGGTATATAATGTTGGAAGGGGGATGCATTACAAGTTGGGATGGCTTTGGAGACCTATTGGTGACAAGATTTTAAAATAAGAGTGATCATACTTCCCTAATACATCAACTAAATGTAATAAGAAGAGGTCCAAATGAATCCATGGGAGTTTTTAGTGAGAGATTTAAAAAAACATGGTATAGGCTACCACCAATCATGAGACCTCATCCTAGGTTTGTGTTCTGAACATACCTCAAAGGGATTGGTACTAATGTTGTTATTATATTGTATTCAATGGGAGGATTCACTCTTCCAAGTGCATATGAGCTAGCAATTGAGGCTGAGAATAGCTTAATTTAGGCTAGAAGACTTACTTTAAGACTTTTCATGCCTTTGTTGTCCCATAATTTAGTTTAATCTCCAAGCATGTCACAAGTTCCCAATGCCAACATTAATCCAAGAGCCTTTCCAAAAAAGGTGGATAACATTGTGGACAAGGATGAATAAATCAGATCATTAAGAGCTTAGCTCAAACAAGCTCAATATTAGGAAAGTGCTCTTGTTAATGCACAATACTATCCTCAATAAGGATATATATCTCCATCCCAATACAATCATCAAGGAAGAGGAAAAAATAAACAAGGATATAATAGGCAGCACAATGCATATAATCCAAATTATACTCCTCTCATAAAGGTTGTTGTTCCATTTCATGCAAATCTAGTGCAAGGAAAACATCATGTGGACTAATGGGAGAAACCTCAAGGTTAGTTTACACATGATGATGGCATAACTAGCTACACTTTGACTACACAAGAGGAAGCTACTCCTTACATGACAACAAAATAAGCATGTCCCAACAAAAGGGATAGTCATGGAGAAGGTAGTAGCCCAAGTGTGGGAATGATGAATTTTCAAGTAAAAGATGATTTTATGTTAACTCAAGGCATGCCAATTATAGACAATACAAGGTCCAATAAGAGATTATTTGGAGAATCCTAGGATCCACGAATAGCTCCAAGTGATGCCTATCCAAGGCCATAAAGAGTCAATCAAAGTATTGCACCTTCTACAAGCCATGTTCCTCAACAAAATTAGAATGTAAATGTGGTTTCCAAGATTACAACATAGCAGGTTACAGCTCCTTCATTACCATTAAAAATTCAAGATAAATTTAATGCTCCATCTCTAAATATTTTAGACTAATTGAAGAGAACTAAGACAATCATATCCCTTTGAGAGGTTATATATATGCCTAGTCAAAAGGAGATTTTGCAAGAGAATTTAACAAGCATGCATGTGACTCCTCAATATTTAAAGCATCATAGTGTGGCTCTCAAAAATTATCCAAATCATCTTTTTGAGCCTTATACTAAAGCTAAAAATCCTCCACCATTCTACCTCACACTCATTATGGGAGATAAGTTGGTCCACAATTGTATTGTGGATAGTGGAACAAGCACTAATATTATACCTAAAGTAGTGGTTGATAGGTTGGTTTTGAACTATGAGCCACATAGTAAAGGTGTGTTATAGCTAGATGGAACTCCAACCAAGATGGTAGGATTTTTCAAAGGTTTGCAAGTGTTTTAACATGGCTACCCAAGCTTCCCTATCATGCAAGATATTATGGTGGTGGACCTTCCAACACACTTTGCTCTATGCTTGTCAAGGGAATTTACAACCAATATATGAAGATACCTTTCTATTGATTGGTGCTTTATAGATTTTAAGACAAGGTATGGAACCAATTTAACCATAAGGACTCATCCCTTAGCAAGGTTACACATTGATCCATACTTGGTGACAATGATAAATCAAAATTATCTAATCAGTAAATAGGAAGAAATAGTCATGGATGGTGAAACATCTTCTCCTCTTGAAGGTATTTCCAACCTCTATCTTGATAATTACAACACTAAAACACATGGCCTTTATCCTTGCACTTTCATTTAAGATATTGATTTAGGAGTTTACTACATGCATGAGGAGAATGTCCCAATTCCTTCACTCATCAATGAAGATCATGAGCTTGATGGTGTATGGGAAATGTTCTTTGATGGTTCAAGGAGAAAATTAGGAAATGAGTTGGTGTCATGTTGGTTTCTCCATCAAATAATCATTACTAATCTTCTTATAGGTGTCACTTCATATGCACTTGCAACATGGTAGAATATGAAGGCCTTGTCCATGGTCTCTAATGGGCAAAGAAGAGAGGAATCAAGAATTTGAAAGTTTATGGAAATAGTGAGTTGGTAATTCATCAAGTAAGAAATCAAGATATATCCAATAACCCCTTTATTAAGTCATATAAGCATAGGATATGGGATATACTTGAATATTTTGATGCCTTCAACATTTAGCCCATACCAAGAGACTTGAACAAGCATGTTGATAGATTGGTTGTAATAGGAACACAATTTGACTCGGCTACTAATGTTGAACAAGAGAAGTATCAATACCATATCAAGATCATTGTGAGACATTCCATTTATGATAAGAAGTTTCATGAAAAGTGTTTGAGAGTGATGAACACATTACACACTTCTTACAAAATGAGGCAGGCTTCTCCTCAAAAAATCAAAGGAAGTTGCATGATCATTATGAAGAAAAAATTATATAGATGAAAACAAATAAAATAACCAAGGGGATGATTATGTTGGAGAGTGTCTTAAATGAGGATGATCAAAAGAATAACCAAATAATGAGAATGTCAAAAAAATAAGAGAACTATGAGAGTGTTCTAATTTTCAAGGACAAACTTTTGAAGATTGGCAAGGTTTATTCTCATCTAGAAATGCAAGATTTTACTACATTATGAAAAGAGTTTCATGACATATTTTATTGGGAGTACAAGGACTTGAAGGATTTGATCCAAGTCTAGCTCATCACACCATTGAGTTAGATTATGGAGCTAAATCAGTAAGACAAAAGCAAAGGCCTATCAATCACAAGGTAGAAGAGCTGATGAAGAAAGAGCTAACCAAATTGATTGAGTCTAGGATTATCTTTCCTATCAAGCACTCAACTTGGGTAGCCAACCTTGTGCCATTTTAAAACAAGAATGGAGAAATCAGACTTTGTGTGGATTTTCATGATCTAAATAAAGTATCTTTCAAGGATCATTATCCACTACCTTCCATGGAGCAAATTCTTCAAGTTGTTTTAGGTTCTCAATGTTTCTCACTTCTTGATGGTTATTCAAGTTATAATCAAATATTGGTAAATAAAGAGGATCAATTCAAGATAGCCTTCACCACTAAGTGGGGGACCTTTTCCTACAAGAAGATGCCATTTAGTTTATCCAATGTTATAGCTACATTTCAAAGGGCAATGGACATGGATTTCAAAGGTTTGATCAATAAGTTTTTGCTTATTTACCTTGATGATATAACCATTTTTTCAAAGGATGATGCTAATCATATGGTATATCTAAGGAAAGTGTTTGAGAAGTGTAGAGAGTATAACATATCCCTCAATCCAAAGAAGTGCATCTTCTCTATCTATGAAGGTAAGATTTTGGGTCATGTTATTGAAAAAGAAGACTTATCTATTGACCCCAAAAGGATTGAAGCTATTCTAGGCTTGTCTTTGCCTTAACACAAGAAAGGGATACAAAGTTTATTGAGAAAAATAAACTTTATAAGGAGGTTTATCCCAAAATTTGTAACTGTGGTAAAACTTATCATAGTTATGCTAAAAAACAACCAATTTTTTACTTGGATAAAGGAAGGTAAAGGTAGCTTTGAGGAAATAAAGCAAGCAATTGTAACATATCCCACTCTCTTAAATCTAAATTTTACTGAATATTAGATACTTTATACTTTTTCTAACCTTGACAAAATCTTAGATATGCTTATGCAAAAGAATGATGAAGATGTGGAGCAACCAATTACTTTCTTTAGCCAAGGCTTAGAGGACTACGAAGTGAGATATTATTTTGTTGAGAAGAAATTTTTAACCATCATTAGAGGATTGAAAAAGTTTAGGCATATGGTGTCTAACAACAAGATTCATGTCATGGTTTCCCATCCTAACACTAAGGAGTTTCTCCTAAGCAAGGATATTAATGAGAAGAGAGCTGGATGGATCATGAAAGTGGTGTAATATGACATTAACATCAAGGTAATGTTCTTGGTAAGAGGAAGAGGTTTGTGTGAGAACTTAGAATCCAAATTTCAAGAGCCAAAAGAGAAAGCTTTGGTAAATCAAGTTCAAGACCAGCCAGCTGATCAAATGAAAAATTAAAGTTGGACACAAGACATCATTTATTTTCTTCAAAATGGTGAGTGTCCCAATGGCTTGAAAAAATTTCAAGGAAGGTATTTTAGGCTGCAAGCTATTCCTTATTGTCTTGTGGATGGCATTCTCTTTAAGAAGGATGTGAACAATGTGTTGCTAAGATGCATTAACAATAACCAATTTGATATGCTACTAGAAAAGATCCATAATGGTGCAGATGGTGGTCAATTCTCTCCTAGAACAATAGTTACAAAAATAATGAGAGATAGTTACTATTGGCCTAGTCTTGTTAGAGACTGTTATCATTGGGCTAAGGTTTGTCCTCAATGTGCTTTCTTTATTAGCAAACAAAAACTTGTATCTTTTCCATTTAATCATATTTAAGTAGACCAACCCTTTATGCAATGGGGCCTTGAATTCATTAGAATGATCAAACATCCATCAATTGATAGACACAAATGGATATTGAATACTATAGACTACTTCACAAGGTGGGTAGAGGTTGTTATATTGAAGGGGGCAAACAAAAATGCTATCTTAGAATTCTATGACAGGATTGTAACAAGGTTTGGGGTTCCTCATGTCATCATCTTAGATAATGCACTTGCCTTCATAAGTGCTAATTTTTTTGATTGGTAAATAAAGAGTGGAGTTCATTTGAGTACCTCATCTAACTACTACACTCAAGGTAATGGATTAACTAAGTCTACAAACAAGAACCTCATCAAGATTATCAAGAGGATGTTGGAAACAAACCAAAGATTATGGCATAGCAAGCTAAAGATAGCCTTATGGATGGATAGGATCACTCCTAATAAGTCAATTGGTAATTATCCTTTTATACTTATCTAAGGGAGATAAGCTAGTCTATCCATATCACAAGAACTCCCTACCTTGGAACTTACACAATAGCTGAAATTGCATGAAAATAATCCTATGGAGGTCAAATTGATAGAATTAATGCAGCTGTAAGAAGAAAGAGATGATGCACACAAAGCTTTGGAACATCATCAAGTTCTCATGAAAAAGTCCTTTTATGAAAGGGAAAGTGAAAGAGTGTTAAAAGAAGGTGACTTGGTCTTGAAATGGGATGAAGATAGAGTAAAACTAGGAAAGCATACAAAGTTTGATACTTTGTGGAGTGGTCCTTACATCATCAGCAAGTGAAAGAAAAGAAACTCCTTTCAGCTATCCAAGATGGATAGAGAAGTACTACTTATTCTAGTAAATGGGATCCATTTGAAGTATTTATTTTGACCCTTGCTGGCCATATCTTGTATATACCTTGTTTTGGTGTGTTTCCTTTGTTTGTATTATTTTATCTAAGTGCTTTGGAGCACAAGTGTTTCCCTTTCAAGTGTTTTCTTGCTTTTTTTTGGTTATGCCTATGTCTCTCTAGGTTATGTGTTCAGCCATGGCTTGTTCTTTTAACTCTTGTTTGCCTTACATGACTCCATGCCTAATGGAAGGATTTAGGTGACTAGTCTTATGACATAGCGGGCATGTCTCCCCTAGAAATCGCTATAATGTTGACCATTTTTTTACATGACTATTTTGTGTTTTCCCTTTGGCTCTTTTCATTTCTCCCTTGCTCATTTTACATGTTTGGTCACTTACTTTATTGTTTGTATTTTCCTTTTGGCCTCTCCTGGTTCAGGCTCTTCTCCCTCGTTCTTTTCCTTCCCCTTTGTTTTTTCCTTCATGATTTTATCTTAGCCCTTTTTTGTTTTGTTTTTCCACAAAGTTCCCTTCGAAATAGTTCTAAAGGGCCACTTCCCTTTGAATTATCCTTTGGAATTTTTTGAAGGCACTTTCTTTCCTTGATTTCCCCCAAGTGTCCCTTTATATTTTTTTTAAAGGGCACTTTTTGTCCAAGTAACCCTTTAGAGAAGTTCTGAAGGGCACTTTTTCATCTAAGTTTCCCTTCATAACTTTTCTGAAGGGCACTTCACCTTGTCTTTTCCTCCAAGTGACCTTTCAAAAAAAATTCTGAAGGGCACTTTTTGCCCTTTGGATTTATTCTGAAGGGCACTTTTGGCTTGATCTTTCTAGAATTCCCCTTCGAATTTTAATTGAAGGGACATTTTATCCAATGCCCTTCAAGATTTTTCTCGAAGGGTCACTTTTGACCATTTTCTCCAAGGTTACCCTTTGAGATTTTTCTTAAAGGGCCCTTTATCTATAGCCAACCCTTCAAAAAAGTTTTAAAGGTCCATTTCCTTTGGAAATGCCCTTTAGAATTTTTTGAAGGGACCTTGTGCCCCTACCCGAGTGTCCTTAGAAACTTTTCCAAAGGACACTTTCCCAAGTGTCCTTTAGGAAAAGTTTCTGAAAGAACCTAACCATTTCCCTATGTATTTTTCCCAAAGATAAAATTATCAAAGGAATTCCTTTGAATAAATGGTCTAAAGGAATTACTTTAGAAAAATTACCATGACCAGAGACTTAAAACAATAATCCCAACCCAAATGGATTCCCATGACATGCCATAAAACACCAATTTTGATGCAACCAACTATCCATTGGGGTTTAAAGACATGGCATGTCATAGGATGTCAAATTTAAGGTGACCAACTAGCCATTGGGGTTCAAAGACATGACATGCCACAAGACGTCAAATTTAGGGTGACCAACTAGTCATTGGGTTCACATTGGTGATGTGTCATATGATGCAAAATTTAATGTAAGGAATTAGCCAATAGGGTAAAACTTGGTGACATGCCAAAAGATGTCAAATTCATGCCCAAAGTCTTCATGTAAGAAGTGAAGTCACTTAGAAAACCTGAGCAACCTTGATAGTGTAAATCAAGATTTGTCAAAGGCTTGACTTATAAACTTTATAAGGAGCCTTAAAGAACCCAAAAGAGCAAGCATTCAGTAGAAGGACTTAGAAAACCCAAAAGGGTCTTAAGCAAAGCAAAATTAGGTTTTCAAAAGAGCTTTGCTTATAAAATTTTATAATTAGAAGCAATCAAAAAACCCAAAAGATCAAGTTGCCTTGATAGTGCAAATCATGTTTCCCAACATGCTTGACTTATAATTTTTATAAGTAAAGCCATTTAGAAAACCTGAATGGGTCTGTAGTGAAAATTGAGATTTGCCAAAAAATTCACTTATGAAGTTTCATAAGTCATGAGAAATGGAAACCCCAAGTAAGAAAGTTAAAGAAATGCTAGAGCTTAAATGGATTTGTAAGTATAAGTTAGACTTTTAAGGCTGCTTAGCTCAACAAGCTCAGCCCAATGACATGGTTCACAATGAATGATCAAGCAAATTAGAAGCTACCATGTGAATTTTCAAAGATAGATGGAGGATGATCCATAGGTATCCATGCCAAGAAAATAAATTACTTAGAACCATGATCCAAGTCATTCTTTAAGGACCAATCAAAAGGGAAGGACAAATCCAAACTAAATGAAAGTGACTTTTTCATGCCATTGTGCAAATCAATAAGCCAAGGAGGAGTGGTTGGGCACTAAAAGAGATTTCTAATTGGTGGCTCTATTGATAATGACCATTTTTGGTGCCTTCCCCAAGTATTTCATTTCTATTGGCAACTATTGGGAAACATCTTCAGGAGGAAATCAAAGGGAATTCATGAGAGTGACATAGATAAAATAGAATGCCAAAATAAGCATCTTTAGTAGGGTTAGTTATAGCTAAGGATGGCGGCCTCTATCAGAACTAATTTCCTTCTTTTAGCACCAAAATCCTCCCTCCTCTCTCTCTCTCTTATATAAATAATACCCTTGGGCTATTGTTAAGTCATCCATAGATAGTACGATGAAGCCCTACTATTTTGTTTTGCCATTTTCTTACCTTTGATAAAAAAAACATTAGTCTATCCCCTTTTTAAGTTCTAGATATTTTCCTAGGTATACAAGAGATATAGAGTGACATCAAGTGATGTTTTATCCTTTCATGCTTTGTCCTTCATTCTTTTGAGCAAAGAGTCAATCCAATAGGTCATGTAGAGTGCATTTTATTTGTATGAAATCTTGTATGTGTAACCCTTTTATAGAATATACATGTTATTATTTTAGTCATTTACCTTGTTTAATCTCATTCAACTTTGTCTCTACATTGAAATAATTTTGTTGGAATCTTATAGATCTTGAGGTATATACTATATTATACTATATTGTGCATAAGTATAGGGCATACATGTAGATACTAATTCTTCATGTATCACCATTTTAGACTAAGCTTTTTATTTATGCAAACTTATAATTCTTTTCATTCATAAAAATTGGTTTAGTAGTTTTATTGCATAAAAATATAATATAGGGAGCTATCCCTTTCAACCTAGAGGTTCATTTCCACTTATAGGCACACCCATAGGCCTAGAAATGTCCCAACATTGCCCAAATCTGGAGGAGGCCTGAACAACCCTCCTCTAGGGTGCAAGATTTGGAGACAACATGGATGATAAAGATAAGGTTTATATTAGTATGTTGTATATTGGTTACCAATATTATAATATAAAGTTATCTTTAGGGGGGATCTCAAAGACATAATCCCTAATCCATGTATGAGGGAGTTTTTCAAATTATTATCAAGAATAGGAGAAAAGATACACAAAATGTTGAATTGATTGGTCTTATCTATTATTTAGGACCTAAACGTGATAGTTTGGAAACTAATTTGATGGTAGTAGAGGTTCAAGTTAGGATTTTATAGATAATCCTCTAGTGGTGAATATTTAAACTCCCATAATGCCTCATACTCAAGTAATGGTTCTCTTGGCTAACCCACCAGATGGTTCTTCTATTAATTATATTGTTGTGATATTTATGGTAAGATTTATGTTATAAAAATCATTAATTTAATTATCCTAAGGAAATTTTTGATGGCATCCCTATTCTTATAGACTACATCTTTAATCTCAAAAATTTTAATAAATCCAAGCCAATGGGTGTTATCCTTATTCATCAAGATATATTGAATCAACTAGTTCTAGTTGGTATTAGAGATAAACAAGGTGGGGAGTATGTGTCAATTTCCAATGTGACAATAAAAAATAATACAATAATTTTTAATTTATTAAAAATTATGGACCTCTTTGGACAACTGGTGTAATTTATTCTAGCTTATTCATGATTGACTTTAACAATAGTTTCAATTGATGTTGGTGTAGATGTTATTGTTGGTTATAGGTGAAATTTTCATTATGGTGAAAGTTATTTCTTGGTTCTTACCTCATTATTTTTATTCCATATGTTCATTAGTAGTGGATTGTTTATTTTTTTTAGTTGACCTCAATTTTTAGTAGGTGTTATTGGATGTCTTGTAGCAAGCTTTTTTTCTTCTCCTAGTTTTATAATCTATTTTGTTTCTTATGATGAGGGATGGAGGATTTTTTCAGATATATTTATGTGTACATGGTGATGTTCCTTACCTCATGATATAATTAAAAATTATAGTTAATTAAATTCATTATTGATTAGTAATAACATAATATCAATAATTAATATTATGTTATTATTATTAATTAATTTAATTAAGTAATTATTAAAATTTTATAAATACTTAATAGTTTTTTTTGGATAGATATAGGAATTGTATTTATGGGCCCCCAACCCATTAACAACAACCAAGAACCAAATACAACTAACTGACAACAAACCAAAATAACAAAAAAGCAAACATATGGCTACAATACCTTGATGGCACCCAGTAGCATACTAAAACTAGATGGCCAAAAACCATACTGACCTAGTAAATCTAAACATAGTGAAAAAATACAATATCCATTTCAATATATACCTACACCAACTTATTCTTCTAAATCCATAACATAGATGACTTCACCACCCCTGAGTTTAACCACCTCTTCCCCAAGCAAGATTTTAGCTTTGACATTTTTCCCAGAGCCTTCTTTGCTTATAGCCAAAGTCATAGAAAGGATTTAATTTCACAACAAAAGGCTTCCAAAAACCTCTTTCCATGGTTTACTACACCAGGGTGGTGTTATGACATCCCTCTATTAAACCCATTTCACTAGATTTTTGATAGTTGCCACTTTATGGTTCCCATGCCAACTCTCATGCATCCTCACCAAATTAGGGATTTAATCCTTAAGATACTCTAAAATTGGCATGGAAATAAATTGACCCTCCTTAAAACTAGTATTTAAAACTTTCCTTTATAATTCCTCCATGAAATCCAACAAAATCATGAAGTGTGTCTCCAATGCCCAGAAAGTCAAGGATAAAACCACACCTAGTCCATCTCTACTTAAGAAAGGTAGATTGGGAAAATTTGATAGGTTATGGAGAAAAATTGCTTTACCAGTCCCACTCACACTTATGAATTCACATAAAAAACCATCACTTGTGTGACCACTTTCACTTTTGAGACCAATGCCATAAGATTAGATGCAAACATCACATCAATTTGTAAATTTACGTAGATACTCACACCCTAAAGAAAAAAATCAAACCCAAGAACATTTGAGATTACCTCAAAGATATCCTCCAATAGGAGCCAAAAGATATGTGAGAGGTGAGCTTGTGATATTTGGCCTTCAAAAGCCATTTTATGTGCTTTACTTCCCCCATTAATACACAAAGTTGCCATGGTAATTTATATTACATCATCCATTCTACTGACCTATTTCCACTAGTTTCACTAACACCTGTGAGCATTACCAATAACCAGTACACTAGCCCCAACTAGCATAAAAACCTAGGAATGACATGATGATTTGAAATTTTATCCTTAAATCCTCCACTTACCAAAGGTGGTCACCATTTTGGCAAATGATGTCCACTTGCATTCATTAATGCCATCCCATGAGAAGTACTCCCCTATGTGTGAGGAGGCACCATGAAATAATGAGTTAGACAGTTAATGAAAAATGACCCAAAACTAGTTTACCACCTTTCTAATGACAATAAAGGCCCCCACTAAGTTTAGTAGAAGGTTTTATCTATATTTCATAGATCATGTAAAACATAAATCCTAAAGCAAACATTAACCAAAATCAATCAAATAAATAGTTTGGAAATCTTCCGATGCTACTCTCACATTATTCATTCTACACATCTCCTTTTGGTTGATATTGCAATTAGCCAAAAAGTCCATGGTTGAATTTGCCTCTCAAAAGCAGTGTCTGAAATCCACCTTGGAGATAACTCTAGATTTTTATAAGTGTTTGATAGAATATTCTCAAGATGTTAGGCTCTAGCCTCTTTCCTTTTTAGCACTAAAATAATTACCTAGGAATCTCCTTCTATCAAAAACATAGGGATCCCACATTGGATGGCCATATCAATACCCAATATAAATGTTTGTGTCTCTACTTCATTATTTGTTCCATCCTAAAGTTTCCTAGACATAACACTAATTAAGGAACCATTGCAATCCCTAATATCACATCTTGCTCTCGAGGCTCCAATATTTCCCTGAGAAGCTCCATCAAAATTGAGATTGAACCATCCCCCTAAAGGGGAAATCTAATTCTTCTTGCTTGTCTGATATTTTCTACCAATTATGCTTGACCCATTAATGGAGAATACTCAATCATTTATTATTAACATAATTAATGAGAAATAATATTTAATAACATAGATATAATACACTCCCATTTTTTCAATTGAAAATATTCTTGAATTAATATAAAATAAAAAAATGATACAAAAGCTAATATTTTTTTCAAAATAAGTTAAAGTAGTCACACTCCAAAGTCACATCAGTCAAAACTAATAAATATTAGGTCTAGAGTTTAGATATCCTCTATATATAGATATGGCTCACATATATATACCTAGCTATTCTATTGGGGGACCTATCTATCTATATGGGAATATAATAGTTGAGAAATATTACATTACCATATAGATAGATAGGGAATATGATATGATGTCCCTTGACCAGATATATAGGCTAGATAGATAGGTATAAGATTTAGCTTTGAGTAGAGGATGAGGTTTCTTGCCTTATATATATAACTCTTATACCCCCCCCCCCCCATATAAATTATAGATGGATTAGTGAATTCTTCCCCTGATAATCTCAAGTGCCTGTGGGAACTAACTATGGTATATACCAAGAAATGTCAAGAGAGGGTGTTCCTCAGTTACATCATAAATTTAATAAAATTGGAACCACTTTTATACTAAAAGAGGTAAAATAACTAAGAGCTAGAGTCATAAAAATTCCATTACATACCATAAATAAAATTAAGTAGTGTGATAAACAATAAATTATGGGTGAGGAGGTGGTGGATCATATACTTTATTTCCCCAACCACTACTACTTATAGGGTCTACAAGATTAGGTACATGATTTTATCCATCTATTTCTATTTTTATTTCTTTTTATTTAGTATTATTAGGCCTATTAGGTGGAATACAAGAGTTAAGTGAGGGAATTTCCATTTCTAAGGTTCAAACTAGCTAGAGTGGCTAACACCACCACTACCACCATTCCAAACACTACCACTAGTATCATGACTATCCCCATCTTGAGTTCCCAAAGTCATGGATGGAAACATCCCCAATAGAGTCACTATGGTGCCTATTGTGGGAATAAAATCTCCATCATTTTCCATGCCCATGGTCCTATAGATGAAACCAATAGTGATAGAGTTTGGAATAAGTTTAATATCAACATAAGGGGCACTAATACAATGATTTGATAGATTCTAGAGGTATGTCAACTCCAGAAAACATTTATTGGCTTGAACCTAAATATAAATCATAACATTAGATATAACATTAATCTTTTTAGCTATGGAAAAGTAATCATCAAGAATATCATGATTAAAATTAGCTTCATTTATGTTATTTCATAAATAAAATAAAATATTTACACAAAATATATGTCAAATTTATGTGTGATTTATAGGAATCATGGCTAAGTCCCCTACAAAATACCATATTTTAGGTAAACATCTTTTGATGGAAGGGTTTTAAGTGGGTGTAAATCCAATGCAAGGATGATTGGGAAAGATTAAAAAAATATATATATGTTTTAAATATTATATGTGGTTACCAATATGATGTGCCATTATAAGGTACATAAAACTTGTACCAATTGGGAGTTCTTGGATAAGAATACATCACAAAAATTATGTTCTTTTTACTCAATGATTTCTTCCTAAAAACATTCAATTTTTTCCCCCATACTTATTATTTGAAATTAACTTTATATTTTTAACTAATAGAATGAAATTTAAGATACCATGGAAAGAGAGGATTTGATAATGTAATCAAGTTTTATATCTATGAAAGGGGTTCTCAACAGGCCATTCCAATAAGTCCACCATCTATATGGTGTTTTAACAACTATCTTATGGAGACAGTTATCATTTATGGAATTATAATTTTTTAAATAAAACCCTTGATGAATAGCCTATAATTTTAATTGGTTCCTTAAGACATGTAAAGATACATAGTCTCTAATTTTCTTACAAAATAGACAAGAGATGACTTTTATACATTTTTATAAAAACTAGATACAAAAGAAAAAAAGAAATCATGAAAATTAAGAATTAAATACCACCAAAATAATTATAATTGATATAAATCTTAGATATAAACACATATCCATCCAAAATTAATTACCTTTTTAAAAAATCTCAAACCTTCAATATACTTTATTAAAAAATGTTCTCATAATGGTGACAAGGACACGAGTGAGTAGGAGAGTTTGGAGATTCAATATTTTTTAGGCTCTCTTTCCCATAATACTACCTTGAGTGATATAATTAATGAGTATAATTTTATAGGATTTATTATCATCTAATGCATGGATCATCTATTTTGCACACAAGGCCTAGCCTTTAATTTTAATATATAAATTACCAAGCACTCCTAGAGATCTTTGATTGTATTAGATATCCCAATAAGCTTGATGAAACCCTCTATTAACTTCATAGTTTTCCCAAATAAAGTCCCTTAGAATATTATCCATCTTGGCATAGGTATCCTTAGAAGGATTCGTATAAGAGGAGTGTTATTCATGTGTGGTATCCAACACCTTGGAACAAATTTTAAATTCTCCTACTAAGGGGAGTGTTTAATAGATTAAATCTATTTTTTCTCTTAGTCCTTTAAAACACATTATTTCATAAATTTATAAGTGTCTCTTGAAATTAAAAACAGATGTAAATTAATTTAAGTTGTTTCCTAGGTTGAATCCAATTCCACTTATATAAAATAAACTAGGATAATAAGGGAGAGAAAGACTATATGTAGGACTAGAATTTTATCCATTAAATAGATGATTTAGAATATTAAAAAAATACATTTAGGAATTTCATAGAATTGGAAATGGAATTTTAATATTCATCCAAAATGAGGAAGGAGTAATCAAATAAGTTACTATTGACCAATATTTTGTGAGACTAACAAAGTGATATTCCCTTGACCATCACTATAGAGCTATAATTAACCAAAAAATAGTTGAATCCTTTGGCAACCAACACATAAAGTGAGGGAGATATAGTAAAACCTTTAAATATATATTTAAATATACCAAACTACTAAAATTGAATTTAATTTATGGTAATGGAGTGACATGCATCATTTAACAACATTTTAACCATACTAAAAACCCTATGGAAAAACCTTAGAGCTTGAAGCATATATAAAATTAAATTTCATTTAATTTTATCATAGGTATTTTAAAATTAAATTTGTTTAAAATAAATATTGTAACTTAGATTCATACCCTTGAGGAGATGCTCATATATCCTCATCCAAGTGACATAATGGAGTCATCTCTCTTATTGTGGGTGATAATTTCATTGAGATGAATCTCTAGATAAGGTGCTAGCTCCCCTTAATGCACCTATAAAGCTCTATCTAACCTATAAATAATGTATGAAAATGGTTAAGGAAAACAAATAAGAAACCAAATGGTGATGCACTAATGTATAATGTCCTCCCAATTGACTAAAACCACTACATAAAGACAAACAAGGTGTTTCTCACACAAGACTCACAACTTAGGATTCATTACTAAATAAATGTTTCATATGATAGATTAAAGAAGGTATATGATTCTTAATAAGGTAATGAATGATTCCAAATAGGGATACAATCATGGACCACTTCTAGGATATCTCTACACTTATAAAAGAATACTAGCAAAGACCTGTAATAATCTCCTTTTTTCAAATTGGTAGACCATCAAGAGTACAAGATAGAAAATACAATATTTCATTATACTAGACCAACAAGATTCAATTTATTACTCAATATTATAACATATGAGTGGCAAAAAAACTTGTATATTTATTCAAGTACAAATCTAGCTAGAGTTTTCCTAATAACCAGTATAGGCTACTAGAGCTAAAAAAATGCATATATATATATATATATATATATATTGAGAGATTAATCAAACAAAATAAGTCCAAAGGTCATTAATACATGTGTCACCTTGAGAATATTATTTAAAATTGCATGTGAAAGAAGAGTGAGGTAAGTCATGCCATGTCAGGAGTCTAGTTGTCTAAAACAAGTCATGAGAATGGTGAAAAGTGGAATAAAACCTTTAGAATTGGCATAGAAAATTGCCTCCATCAAAGACCATCCATGAATGTTTAAAACTAAAAATAGGGGAGTCGACACATAGCAATGATAAATGGAAATAGAAATCATTGTGATAGTTAGAGAATGTTTTTCCTAACTGCTATTCATCCTTTAGACACCTATGTTTTTCAATTTCATGGAAGCTCTTTGATTTGGTTGACTACCAGTAATGACCCAAACCATCAACCTATATATTCTTTGCTTATTTTTTTTGCACCAGATGCTTAGGATCCTACCATTTTTTACTTCTACATTTTCCCTCAAGTTCTTACCAAGCCTTTTGTCACCAATGACTATTTTCTACAGTTTGAAATTGATGTTTGTAGGGCCATCACCCTTCTTATTCATTTAGGATATTTTCCTTGAATAATTTTTTTCCCATGGACCCAATTTATTTTAGACTTTATTTCCTATAGGCCTTTTTTCCCACACTTATCAACCTCTTAGACATTTATTTCAACATTTTCTCTTGAGAGAATTCATTTGGATTTTCTACTTTTAACAATTTTTTCAAACAATTTTTTCATGGACAATGTCTTTGGGAATTTTTACAAGTGCTATTTTGGGATAGATAGTGCCCTCCAAAAATGAAAAGTACCCTTTCAAGAAAATTGAATCCTCTGAAAGGAAAATTATCCCTTCAGGGTTTTTGTAAAATGCCCTTCCAAAAAGAAAATACCCTTTATTAAATTTGCAAAGAACCATTAAAAAAGATTGAAGTTACCTTTGGAAAAGTTGCAAATGACCCCTTTGGAAAGATTATGTGGACAATTTTCCTAAAATAAATCTAACCCTTAGCTTGAAAATATATCTTTCAAGGAAATTATTTTAAAACAAATGTCCAAGATAATTCCTGACACTTGAACAAAAAGCTTGAAATAAATCTCCCAAAAGAATTAACACTTGTAATTTTACCATGGGTTTTTTATGGAACACCTCCTCTAAAGGAATTTTGCATACTGTACCTAACCAAAAGACATAGACTTAGATGATTGAACTTGAATGACTAAGTCTAGAAATGTTTTTGAAGCAATTATCCAAACATGAATAACTATGTTTGTGCTTTAGTTAAAGACCTCAAAATTAGTACATAAGAACCTTGAACTAGGATGAACAAACCCACATGATCAACTTCCTTTGAAACTACTACACATGCAAGATCTAACACTATGAAAATGCTCTTTAAACCCTACTCATATATCTTAGAATGACTCAAACCAAAGTAAAAGGGACTTAAACAACTAAATGATCAAAGATAATATCATTCATATTATGTTGAAGAAACTTGAGCTCACACTAAGACATGATATTCACCCCTAAAAGATCTAAAGGCTAAGTTTTCATATAGGGATGCCCAATTTTGACCTACATGGTCGAAATTTGGTCAACAAATTAGTGTCTCATAGGGGTAATATGTCGACTCTACTAACTAGAACAATAGCCTTATTAGTCTATTAGGATTATGGAGTAATATAAGGACTAAAATAAATAAGAAACCTTGACCATGATTCAGAACTTGATCAACAAGACAACTAGTTACCACCTCATCACACACAAGGGAAAGAATAAACACATACAAAGACCAAAAAAAACACACCTGTGTTACTAAACACTTAGGAGAACTAAACATATAAAAAAGAAAACTAATTATGTACAACTAACTAGGGATGCTCTTCCCCCTCCCAGATCAAAGGAAAAAACTAAAAATCCTCTCATTTCATGGCATGAAGGATTGGATGAGTCAAGAATCCTTTTGTCTCTTATCATTTCTACCTTCATTCTTCTCACAAAGTCTACCAACCTTATTGACATGCTTCTCATTAAGAACCAATCAAATCCAAATAATCTAACCAAGGAAATGAACTCTTCTTTTACATGATCACTTACTTCATGTTGCTGCCCATTCACTTTCTCATGATCAACTCCCATCCTCTCTATAGGCATGATTTCAAAAGGATTGAATTCATTTTAATTAGAAACTTTAGGCCAATATTATATTTCTCCATCCTTAAAAAGATGATGAGTTCCTTCTAGAGGGTGATATCCCATCTTGATGACTTCAAATATATCATTCTTAAATTCACAACCCTCTTGAAAGAATAATCATGAAATCTTGTTTCTCTTTTGCATACTTACTTGAGTTCCAATGACACCTTCTCCATCTTTGACCAACTAATAGCTTCCTTGAAGAGGAGTATAGCTTTCTCTAATTACTTTAAACAAGTCATCCAAAGTCTGATCAAGAACCTCTCTTAGTCCATCCATAATATCTTGCAAAGTAAGAAAAGAATCAATGATCAATTTCTCCTCATCAAGTATGGAGGCAAAAGCTTGTGAATTGTCATTTTTTTCACCAAGGGGGGTACCTATGGTGATTTAATCCTCATTACACTCATGAAGTATCCTTGGTTTATCATGAATTGAGCATGTTCTTCTTTACTTGCCTTTCTTAAGATAGGTTTATTAACAAAAGGAAAACATTTTTCATCAACCAAGTAAGGGAATTCAACACAAGGACTCTCAAAATTAGATGGGGAATGGAATGAAAGGGGTTATTTTGAAATCTCATGAGAAATAGGGGGAAAACCTTGGGACAAAATTACTTGATCCTCTTCCTTCCACTTGAAAAATACTTCATCAACATCGAAATTAAGTTGAGGACTCTCTTAATGAAAGGTAGATGGGGTGTGTTTAGGAATAGGATCTTTATTTAGGTTTAAACCTTCCATCTCACCTTAACTAAAAAACCTCATATTTTCATCTAATTCCCCAACTTGTTTAGATAGATTCTCTTAGAATATTCTTTCTTGGAGATCATAGGAATCATCATAGAGATGGGGAGTACATGAAGGCTGTCATGGAGTACAAGAAGCTTATTGAGGAAGGGTGGAAGGGACTTGAGAAGGACTAGCATCATTTTTCACTTCACACTCTTTAAAAATACTCCTTTATTCTTTCTTGCCCCATGATTTCACTATTTCACTCTAGTTCATGATCTTAGGATTGGGACTCTCTTCTTGTGGAAAGTTAAGATAGGTTTATATAAGATCAAGCTCCTCTTAAATTTCATATTTTTTGACAAAATATTTCTCCTCTTGATGATAGGTAGTAGCTTCATTCACTTTCTCAAGACCTTAAGCTAGCTCATGATAGACATTTCTCCAACTTGGAATTTTGACATCATGTTGAGGGGCTTGAGAAGGTTGAGGGAGACTAAGAAGAGTATGCACATGCACAGGAGGAGCTATTTAAAGATGGATGTGTTGGTTTTCAAAGGAAATAGGATGACCTTTTTCAAAGGAGGGATAAAAATCTAAGGAATTGAAATAGTTAGTCTCCATAGAAGGCTGTTCTAATATCCTTTGGTATTGGATTGCTAAGTTCAAAGGATTAAAAACACAAGTAGTTAGTTTTGGTATAGGAGAAAATGCATTATATGGGATAGAAGTTTGACTCACTTTATTTTGGTGAGCAAGTGTTATTTGATATAAGGTATTTTGTGTATAAGAGGAGGGTTTATTTTGTATGGTATAAGGTTGTCTTGGGATGGAAAAAAACATACAAGGTTGATTTCCTTGAGTGGGTTGACTCCTCCATCTTACTAGTTTTGCCTTCATGGATTGCATGGCTTGAGCTTGTCTAAACAAACAATCCTTGTACATTAGATCTTTTTGATATCTATTTTTATAATTCAACCTATCTATCTCCAACATTTTCTTCTCAAACTCCAACATTATCTCCCTATCACTCTTGGATTGACTAAGAGAAGGCTAATTAGGAGAGTTACTTGAGGTGATTCCATGAACAACATGAGCTTGATCAAAACTATACGAAGGAACATAAGGGCCATAATAATCAATAATGGGATTATAAATACCAAATATTATTTATTGATGCACTTGGGCTACTTGACCAACTGATTGAACTTAGAGCCACCATTGGTGTTGATTGAAATGCCTCCAAAAAGCTAATTAGTTGAAGAACACACCAAAAATTCTTCACCTCATTGGATAAATAATCCCATTGGGCAGGCAAAAAACTATTGACACTTGAATTCACACCCTTTAGGAGATGCTTAGCTCTCCTCATCCAAGTGGCATAATGGATTCAGTTCTCTTACTATGGGTGACAATTTCATTGAGATGAATCTCTAAATAAAGGGATAGCTCCCCTTGATGTACCTTTAAAGCTCTCTCTAACCTATAAATTATGTATGAAAAGGGTTAATTAAAATAACTAAGAAACCAAATGGTGATGCACCAATGTATAATTTCCTCTCAATTTATTGAAACCACTACTAAAATACAAGTAAGGTGTTTCTCACACATGACTCACAACTCAGGATTCATTACTACATCAATGTTTCATATGCTAGATTCAATAAGATATATCTTTATTAGGAATGAAATGAATGATTATAAAGAGGGATACAATCATGAACCACTTTTAGGATATCTCTACACTTAGAAAAGAATACTAGCAAAGACCTACAATAATCTCCTTTCTATAAATTGGTAGACCATCAAGAGTACAAGCTAGAAAAGACAATCTTTCACTAGACTAGACAAATAAGATTATATTCATTACTCAATATACAACATATGAGTGGAAAAAACACTTGTATATTTATTAAATTTTTTCTTTAACTATAAATCTAGCTAGAGTTTTCCCAAAAACTAGTAGAGGTTGCTAAAAGAGTCAAAATAATGCATATATATATAGATTTTGAGAGAGTAATTAAAAAATGGAAGTACAAAAGTCACTCAAACATGTGTCACCTTGATAATATCAATTAAAATTGCATGTGAAATAGGAGGGAGGTGAGTCATGCCATGTCAGGAGGTCTACTTGTCCAAAACAAGTCATGAAAATGGTGAAAAGTGGCATAAAACCTTTAGAATTAGCATGAAACTACCTTCATCAAAGACCATCCATGAACATTTGAAATTGAAAATAGGGGCGTAAACACATATCACTACTCAATGGAAATAGAACTCATTATGATAGTTAAAGAATGTTTTTCCTAACTACCATTCATTGTTTAGACACCTATGTTTATCAATTTCATGAAAGCTCTTTGATTTGGTCAGCTACCAACAATGACCCAAACCATCAACCTATCTATTATTTGCTTGTTTTATCAATTCCAAATTCTTAGGATCCTTCCATTTTTTACTTCCACATTTACTCTCAGGTTCCTACCAAGCCTTTTGACACCAACGATTATTTTTTAAAGTTTGAAATTGATGTTTGTGGGGCCATCACCCTTCTCATTCATTCAAGATATTTTCCTTAGACACTTTTTTCCTATGAACCTAATTTATTTCAAACTTTATTTCCTATGAGCCTTTTTTCCTACACTTATCAACCTTTTAGACATTTGTTTTGACATTTTCTCTTGAGAGAATTCATTTAGATTTTCTACTTTTAACAAATTTTATGGATAATTTTTTCACAAAAAAGGTCTTTGAGACTTTTTCCAAGTGATTTTTGGGGATAAAAAGTGCCCTCCAAAAATGGAATGTACCCTTTTGGGAAAATTGAAAAGTACCATCAGATTTTTGAAATGGATCTTCACAATTCTTTCAAATGAATCCTTTGAAAGGAAAATTGTCCCTTCGAGTTTTTTGTAAAATACCCTTCCAAAAGTAAAATACCCTTTATAAAATTTACAAAGGACCATTTAAAAATATTGAAGTTACCTTCAAAAAGTTATAAATGATCCCTTTATAAATATTGAAGTGCCCTTTAGAAAAGTTTCAAATGAATCCTTCAAAAAGATTGTGCATACAATTTTCCTGAAAGAAATCTAACCCTTAGCTCAAAAAGATATCCTTTAGACAAATTATTTTAGACAAAATGTTTAAGTTAATTATTGAAACTTGAACAAAAATCCTAAAATAAATCTCTTGAAAGAATTAACACTTGTATTTTTGCCATGGGTTTTCTATGGAATACCTCCTTTGAAGGAATTTTCCATACTGGACCTAGCCAAAAGGTATAGACTTAGATGACTGAGCTTGAATGAATAAGTCTAGAAATGTTTTTGAATTAATTATTTGAACATGAAAAAAATTTCTTGTGCTTTGGTGAAGGACCTCAGAATTAGTACATAAGAACCTTGAACCAAGATGAACAAACACACATGATCAGCTTCTTTTACAACTGTTACACATGTAAGAAATGTCACTATGAAAATGCTCTTTAAACCCTAATCAAACCTCTTATAATGAATCAAATCAAAGTAAAAGGGACCTATACAAAGAACTGATCAAGGATAATAGCATTCATATTATGTTGAAGAAACTTGAGCTCACACTAAGACATGATATTCATCCCTAAAATATCTAAAGGCCAAGTTTTCATATAGGGGTGCCCAATTTTGACCTATAGGGTCAAAATTTGGTAAATAATAACCTTTTTATGATACATTTAGGCCCATTAAAATTCCTCCAAAACTTAAAAAATGTTATTAATTATATATCTATTATAATTTAAACTAGTTTGTTCATAGAAAATAGTAAGAGGCAGTAAAAATCTAACCCTAAGATCAAGGGATATATAATTAATTTTATAAGTGATATTAATAATATTAATAGGTCTCCAACTAATTATAATTTTAATGTCCCATAGTTTTGGAATGAATTTTTTATTACCTTAATTAATAATTTTTACAAGGGAATGGGTTTGAATAGTTTTAATGTACACTTTATGCATGGGTATGTTCATGGAGTTGGGGGATAATTACGTGGACATTTCCAATAAAATGATATCTTTATTGACATAATGTGATCACATTATTTAAATAATGGATCAAAAATTATTGAGCCATAATGAAGTCATGTTAATACATAACATAATCACATTAGTAGATAACATAATCACATTATTGTTATATTTATATTATTACATTTATTTCCTCATACTTTAAATTTATTTTAGTAAATATAATAAATTAGGGTCACTTTACATCTAATAGATTTGGTGTCACAATTGAATGCCTTACGATGTGGAAAATAGTTTTTCAAAATCTAATATGGTTAGTACTTAGACATTTTTAGGGTCTAAGTATTGAACCTAAGTATTTTAGGGCATAACTTTTACAATTTATGTCCATATTTTATAAACATATATCCATTTTTAGGTTTTTGTGCCTATTAGATTACTTCTCAATTTTTCTAGGAGTCCTAATTTAGTCAAAATTAAAGTTTACAAACCTTTCACTTTTAAATTGATCATTTTTGGTGTGATTTAGGTAGATTATGTCACCTTGATTACCTACACACAGCAAATGACCATTTTGTGTTAATTTTACTTATTCATCATCCCTCCATCATCTTTGATCACTTCCTACTCATAGATTATCACCCCTAATCACTCTCTCATCATTAATCATTGTCCTTAATTTCTCCCTCATTGACCCTCACTATCCCTCATCATTATCCTCACAATCCCTCATTATACTTAACTATTCCCTCATTGACCCTCACTATCCCTCATCATCCCTTATCACTAACTCCTCATTTCTCATCATCCCTAATCACTCCCTCATTAGATCTCACCATCCCTCATCATCCCTAATCACTCTTTCTTCATCCCTTTTCATCCCTAATCACTCCCTTATTCACCCTCACCATTCCTCATAATTTTTAATCACTCCCTCATCATCCCTAATCACTCCCTCATTGAACCTCACCATCCCTCACCATCCATAATCATTAATTTATCATCACTCATCTCCCTTAATCATTCCCTCATTAACCCTCAACATCCTTAATCACTCCCTCATCATCTTTAATCATCCCATCATTAACCCTCACCATCCCTCACCATTATTAATGACTCAATCATCATATATACTCAATTCCTCATCATCCCTCAACATACTTAATCACTCCATAAAATACCTTGATGGTGATATTTTTTTGGGGTATACAAATTATAGGATCTACAACTGGAGAGTTGAGTGCTACCATAAAATATAATACATATTGATTAAAATGATGTGGAGGAAAATTTGAAACATAAATATTTAACACCTATGAAAAAATATGGGCCTACAAAGAATGATTTAATTTATAATTGAAGACCCCCCATAAAAGAGAAGTAAATAAAACCACCATAGCACCAAAAATAGGTAGTAAATATGTGGATCACCAAGCTATGTGATTTCTTAAAACCAATCAATTGATTCCATATGAGGATAATTTATGATTCAAATAATTAGTTTTTAAGGCCTTATATTAATATTTATATTGATTGAGTCATCATACTAGAGAGTCAAAAATAAATTTTAAATGATTATAACAAGTATTCCAAGATTGGAAAGTGGTGCTTAATTCATAACTTAAATATTCAATCTAATGAAGAGTGTCACACTATGATCTCTCTACTTGCACATCTTGAGAAATGGGTACAATCTATCTTTCACCATAAAAAAGTAAGTAGATAATATATTATTAATTCAATTATATGGTTGATACTAAAAATATCTCTACTTACCCCAAAAATAAATTATATAAATTAAAAATATTATTTCATTAACAAATATAGATCAATGGTGAGCCAATAAATTCATCATTTCTACTAGAATTAAAAATAATTTAATTTATCCTAAATCATATGTTTAAAATTTTAATTTAAAACTGACGCATTATCCATAACCATATGCTAATATATGGTCTAGTGTAGGATTTGAGAAATGGATCACCTAGTAGTGTCACTTGGTGTACAAAATTAAACCTTTTAAAGATGGAATCCTTTGTGACATCTCACCATTATAGGTGTGTGATGTTTTACATGTGGTCAAACATATATTTACCATTGATATTTATTTTGTGAAGTAAACACTTTAAATGTTGTAATAGATTTCATGATCTAAAATAACAAATATTGTAGTTAGTTCATAAGCTTCTAGTCTTTAGTTTCAAGAAGTGAAAGAATCTTATAAGTTATAGTAATAATTATACTCTTGATGGTAATAATTAGATTTAATAACGTACTTATGTCACCATATCATATAAACTAGATGAATACAAGGATATCTTTCAGTCACCTAAATAAGTTCCTACATATTATACACTAAAAAATACTATTTATTTGATCCCTTAACTACCTTTACCTCAAACCTCTTTATAAAAAATATAATTTATAAATAATGAATATATCAAGTGGTAGATCCATGAAATCATGGATAATAGACACATCATGCCCAAATCATTGCCTTGTAGAATCCCAATTATTATTGCTCTAAATAAGGATGGGACATGAGGTTGTGAATCAATTAAAAACTATTAAAAATATTATAGTGAATAACTATTATCCTAAACTAAAAATTAATGCATTTTTATTCCATATCCATGGTGTATAATTCTTTTAAAAAATTGATCTTAAGTTTGGGTATCATCATATTCATGTTGAACCTCTAGACATTTGGCATATGGTCTAAAAAATAAAGGAATTATTAATTGATTAGTTGGTTATGCCTTTTAGGTTAAATTTTGTATAAAATTCATTCATTGAGATGTTTAATGACATCCTTGGGCACTTTAATTATGTAAGTTTTTTAATTTACCTTGATGACATCCTAATCTTTAGAAAACATGGGATAAACATCTACACCATGTTGAACTAGTGTTTCACATCTTGTAGAAACACCTATTTATGATAACATGAATAAATGTTCATAATTCATGAAATAGATAAAATATTTGGGATATATTATACACTCAAGGAGTGCATGTATAAACTTGATGAATATTCAAGTCATATAGAAATGGGAAAAACCAAAAAACATTGTATAAATTCAAATATTATTAGAATTAGAAAATTATACAAGAGATTTGTCTTTAATTTTTATCCTTTAAACCAAACTACCAAAGGTGGAAATCAAAAAGGTTTTTTCTAGTTAGTTACACAATAAAAATAATTCAATGAACTAAAATTCAGATTCTATTTTGTACTTGTGTTACTTGACAATAAATTTGGAAGATCATTCAATTCATTAAGTAATAAAATTGACTGTCACAAATGGGTATTGATAACACACAAGTCCTAGAAAAGAGTTGACTTATATTATACTATAATGGACTAAACAACATACGATTCAAATCAAAGATGTATATTTAAAGTATATACTTATGTTAGATGATGACATAGTGATTAAGTATGATGAGGGATGGTGAGGCTTAATGATGGAGTGATGAGTAATGGTGAGGGTCAATGAGGGAGTGATTAGGGATGATGAGGGTTGGTGATAGTCAATGAAGTAGTGATTAGGGATGATAATCTTAACTGATTAGAGATGATGAGGGATAATTAAGGTTAATGAAGGAGTGATTATGGATGAGGAGGGAGTGATTAGGGATGATGATAAATAATGAGGAAGTGATTAGGGATGATGAGGGATGAGGAAAGAGTGATTAGGGATGATGAGAGATGAGGAAGAAGTGATTAGGGATGATGAGGGATAGTGAGGGTCAATAGAAGAATGATTTAACAATAGAGTGATTAGATATGACTAGAGATAGTGAGGGTCAATGAGGGAGTTATTAGGTATAATGATTAATAATTAGATAGTGATTAAGGATGATAAGGGATGAGTAAGAAGTGATTGGGGATGAAGGAGGGATGATGAACAAGTAAAACTAACACAAAGTGGTTGTTTGATGTGTATAAGTCATAAATGTGACCTATGCTACCCCAATCACACTATTTTGGATCAATTTCAAAGTGAGTGGTTTGAAAACTTTAATTTTGAAAAACCTAAGGCTCCTAGAAATACCAAGAATCAATCTAGAAGGAACACAAGCCTAAAAAATGACTATAAGTTTACCAAAAATGGACATTAATTGAAAAATTTATGTCCTAAATCCCTATGTTAATACTTATACTCTAAAAATTCCTAAGTAATAACTAGAATGGATTTTGAAAAACTATTTTCCACATCATAAGGTGTGCAGTTGGGATACCAACTCTATTAGATGTAGAGTGGCCCTAATTTCTTATATTTACTAAAATAAATTAAGTAAAAGGAAATAAATGTAACAATAAAAATGTAAAATTATATTTTAGGTAACATTTAGATTATTAAATACAAGATTCAAGTAAAAATTAGCTTCATGTATAATTCAAATGCTTTTCTGTGAAAAATGAGAAGAATGTAATCACATTATTACTATAATAATGTTATCACATTTCTATTATTGTCATTGCATTACTAATAGATCAAATTATTAATATGATTTAATTATTTGAATTTTAATTAAAACACCAAGAATTTTGGCTTAGGAATGGCTTGGATTCATGAGCCAAAGGCTTGGACCTGTCAATCTAAAGTGAAGTCAGAGAGTTTTGATAAAAACTAACAAAATTCAACTCTAATCTTGAAATACACTATGAATTTCAATGGTAAAATTCAAAAAAATAATACCACCTTAACAATCACACTCTCCTCTTTCTAAAAATATGATTTTTATAATTTTTGGACTAATTTAAGGTTTCAAACTATGTTGATTTCTAACTATACCCTTTTTAGGACACTATATACCACAAATATACATGACTATACATGTTCATGTAATTTTTTTCATTGATCCAAGTGAAAAACAAGTTATATGGTCATGAATAGGCCCAATTCTACACACATTAAAAAAAAAAGATTTTCATTTTTTTGAAGTAGTTAAGCATGCTACACAATCAACTATCCATTTTTTGTATGTTTTTAAGTTCTATTTACTTTCAAAATTCATAAAAAAATATTAATTAAAAAAATATATGTCACAAACTATATGATCTTATATAAATTTTCCCCAAAGGTTTTCAAATAATATTAAACACTGCTAAAAAAAGGTGCACTGCATGGTTGTCTATCTACTGTATTTTATTTTTAAAAAAACAAGAGATTCTCTTTAAATTTTAGATGTTTGACCTAATTATACTTAACCATTTTTTTAAAAAAATAGTGTTTTGGAAACTATACTTGAAATTATACATTTCATGTTATTACACCATCTTCAAATTTGGAGTGTATATATCTCAAATTATTTACAGATGTTTAGATTTTGGAAATTTTATGAAAATCATGTCCACAAAGAGGCCCCCTTTTATCCCCCAACTTTGTGTACTTACCCGCATATATGGACCCAATGTATCCCATAAATACTACTAGAGTTAATATTTCATAGGAGTTGGAAATTTTTACCTTCAATGAGGATCTTAAAAATTAGGTTGCCTTATTACAACATAAACTCCTATTTTTTTGAAATATGTCTATTTTATAAAATGAGTTTTCATTTTTTGAAATAAAATTTATTTTTTGGGACTTACAATATTACCATGTTTTTTAAATTATCCTTAATTTATAAAAAAATATCATAACCCTTTCCTTGGGAGAGTATCATTTTATTTTACATAATATGATGATTTATTAGTGATAATAGTTTGGGGAATCTAAGTAGCTAGTAACAAAATCCTAAGTATTTCTCACCAAGGAATGACAAATCATTTAATTCCATGTGTGAAATAAAATTTACTTGCTAGGGCATATTCATTTAGAGACATTAAATTTTACCAAGGAGTCAAAAAAAATCATTGGATCCCTATCCTTAATATGGTCTATTTTAGGGTTCTAAAATACACCAAGATAAGTTTCAAGGTCTAGCCATTTTGTTCTTTCAATTATTTCTATTTTAATTACATTACCATAATATTTGGTATCCACAAAAATATGAATATAGATATCCCATTTCAAATAGACTATAAACAAATATAAGGAGAATAATTATAATGTTCTTACCCATTAAATGCAAATTTAAAGATGTATGGATGATTTTCTAATACATGTGTTCCTCAGCAACACATGTTTGACAACTTATTCACAAATATTATAAAATATTTTATATATAATAAGAGTGTAAAAATACATGGGGCTCAACTAAATTTATCCTTTTAATTATTTGAGAAACACATTAATTATTAGCATTGGTTCATCATTTTCTTTATTAGCATTGGTCCATCATTCACATTATTATGTTCTTATGTAGTTAGTAAGACTATAAAGAGATATAAATAATGTATGATTAATTTGAGGTTTATAATATATCCACACATTAAATCTCTTAACTAATGAAGAACATGAATATTTATTATTAATTAGATAAATGAATCAATGATATTACATGTCTATGTTTATTATTTTAATCACCTCATTAATACCCTTTGAGGATTCCTTTGAACGAGATCAATAAATCAAAATATACCCCTTATTCAAATATTATCATCACTTAAATTATTTACTCAGCATTTTTATAATGTTTTTGTTTGATTTTTATATATTATGGTTCTCATTAACTCAAGGATCATAATATTTCCTAACCATTATAGAAATAAAACATTGAATATGGGAATCCTATAATTATTATTATTTTAATCTAGTGGATTTCATTGGTCTTAGTTTTTATCAATTAAATTGATTTTGAGTTTTATCAATAACTCATGCTCATGTTGATCACCAAACTTATCAATATTTATAATGTTAAAATAAAAAATAAGGAGGTTCACTAATTAGTAACATACCACACAAAAAATACCATTATTGAAATATCACAAGAAAAATGGTGTAAATTAAATCATGATTTGATTATTATCTAACTCTTTAATCTATACCAATGAATAAAGTCCATAGATGATTTAAACTCATTCATAGATAAATTTTATCCCTTATTTTCATTTAAAAGCAATTATCCTCCTTCATTCAAGGTTTTACTAGAACTTTATATATAAATAAATAAACTAAGGAATGAGGGAAATAAATTATAATATATAGATAATTATTTTATCAATGGTAATCATATACTAATTTGTACCAATGTTGACAAGTCTATATTCTAGAAATTTATATTGGTGAAACACTGAATACATGCTTTTTTTAACTTAAATTAACCATTTGGACGATAATATTTGTCAATGAAATTGCATATAAATGATTAAAAATGGATCATAATTAATAAATATTAGTGAAAATTACAATAAAAAATGAATAACATGGGAAAGTTATTAAATTTGATGCATGATCTATAAAATGAAAGAAAAATATTTATAATGCATTATTGCTGACTAGAAGGAAAATAGAAGATGATTATGATGAATTAAGTTAATGTAAAGGAACCTAATGGGATTTTTAGAAAAAAATGATGTAAGAAGATAATATATAGACCATAATTATAATTAAGATTTAGTTCATGATACATCAACTTGTTAGTTCAATTCTAGCAAGTATTTAACAAAGTAGTGAAAGAGTAAATAACAGAGCATTTAATAAATGAATGGAATTAAAAGGTAGACATAATGTGGTTCAAGTTTCTCATTTCATCTTATTAAACTATTTTTGACATAAAATTCCTCTTATTCTACCATTTTACATACTGCTCTCTCTTGAAAGGTCAATTTTGGATGTCAAGAGGGGTAAGAAAAAGAAACCACTCCATCAAGCGATCATATTCATGATTTGTAAGTATTTTATGGGAATGAATAAGAGCACATATACTTTCCATATGATTTGTAAGTAGGATTAATATTTGTAGATTTAAAATCAAAAATTGATAAGTGTTTTTAAATGCAAGAGATAGGATACAGGGGGTGGACCAAAATTGGATTGGGAAGGATATTTTAAAGATAACCCCCTAGGAGTTAGGTAGGATAGTTAACATAAGTCAATGAAAGGATTATATATATTCAAGGAAGCCTCTATCATGCCTACTAGGGAGGGAAAAAATATTAGGAAATGTGGTTTCAAAGAGGGAGCCTATGAGGTTGATTATGTTGATGTGCATGGGAGGCCACTTAGTCAAACAAAAACAACCTAACACAAATTTTGATTTCATGGTGGAGTCTTTGAAGATCCAAATTAAGGAATCTAAAATCAAAGAAGAATTAGTGTTGAAGAGAGAAATTCTTAGATGGTTCATGTGAGAACAACCAAAATTGAAGGAATAGGTTAATATTATGTATGATCATTAAGAGATAGATATTTAGGTAAAGAGGATCAAAGATAATGTTTCTATTCTAGAAATGGAAAATAATTAATTAAAGGATAATATAAAAATTATGGTGTTTGTGAGAAAGGAATCCATGAAAGATAGCTTATCTATTATTGAATCTCTCAGGATTTTGTTAGGTGAAATTAAGAATAAATGAGAGAAAAAAATAATATCAAGTGGATTGAATGTGATAAATAAGTGGAAAATCTATCACATGTGTTCTAGTGGATGGATTTGGAGCTTAAAAAAAATGATTATAAATTGGGAAGAGGCCTTTGGAGACCAAAAATTTAGTCATTTTTTCTATTTTAATGTTTTTTTTCTATGATTTTTGATGTTGTAATCTTTTAATGTGTAACAAACCTTGATGTGTATCTAGGATTTTAAGGCCTTGTCTGCTTGTCTCTTGTATAGGGTTGGTTACCTTGTTAAAAAAAAAAATGTTTTACCCATTAAAAAAAATAAAGGCATGAAATGTGATGGGCTTAGTTTATCATACATGTCATGAAATGGTTATCATAAATTACTTAATTATAAATATTTTAATAATTTTCATCAATTCTCAATGTAGTTGATAAATTGATCCTTATGATTAGGAGACCATAATTCCTTTTTCCTACACACCACACTAGTTTATTACATTATAAAAGGAGTCATAAACTAAAAATGATGTTTTAAGATGAATTATACTAATGTTTTCAACCCTAGGAAATAAAAATATGGAAATAAAATATGAAACATTCTAGGTGTAAACATTGGCTCTTATTTGGGGAAAAGTACTCTTTATGGGTATATTGAGAACCCATTTATCTAGGTGGAAAATAATATTAAACCATAAAATTTACAAAAAATAAAATAAAGGTAAAATGATATAATAAATCCACTTATCTATAAAAATTACAAGTATTTATATAAATGCAAAAAAATCATACTTAGAAGAATTTTTTTAATGATAAATATGATCGCTATGGAAAAAAGCATTAAAAACTAGGCAAAAAAAAAAGTGCATTAAAGATGAAACTACAAGAAAAAGACACACACACACACACACACACACACACACACACACACACACACACACACACACACATCTTACAATTATTTTACACATATTTCAAATAGATATAATTCAGTATATATGGGTGTTTTATGCATAGGGTGCATATGTTTTCAAAACATTACACAAACCACATAAAAGTGAAGGGGGAAATTTAAACATTATATAAATTTAAAAAATAGTGTATAAATACCTATATCTATAACTCAATGAATATGAATGAAAGTAGAAATATATAATTAAAATGGAATGATATAGATTCATACATGATTTATGACTTACTTGAGTTCTAATAGAGACTAAGAATCCTGTAAAAAATATTAAAGAAAATAATATAAGAACCTTAATAAATAAGATAATGCCTATAATTTTCTAGCCCAATAGAGATTATAACCATAGACAATTAGCTTAATAGTGACAATCCTCCTGAAAATGATTGACTTGTTCTAAAAATGGTTTTATAGATTTGTGCAGCTTGAAAATTTATAAAATCCTATGTTTTCAATAGATGTTCATAAACATTTATCCAATAAGCATAATGATACACACATGTTATAATTCCTTCTCCTTTAATTGAACTCAAGTCTATAATAATAATACATAAACAAGATATGTGTTAGGTGAGGGATCTCCATCAATTAGTCTTCATCCTACCCTTTAAAACATGTTTACATTTTGAAACTCGGTACTCATGTATGTCATCATCCATGTGGATGTCTAATTACCACCCTTATCCATATGAAATTTGGGTTTATATAATAAAACTATATACTTATTCACTAATGAAATGCTTCATTTGGTGAAACCAAGAGTCCAAAATCCTTCAAAATATGTGGAATGAAATGAAAATAGAGTATATAATATGATCAATGTGAAATATCCTTAACAATACTTGTGTGTTTTTGAGCTTATGTTATATGTGTATATAAAATAATATTTAAATTTTAATTGAAACACATTCATGCAATACATCTCCTAAAAACAATTCCCTAATCTTTCCTTCCTATCTTTCACCCTCTTCTAGTCATTTTCAACCTTCATTAGCCCTTCCCTATCCTAAACTTCTTTTTTATAGTTTATGATATAATGTCATCCCCATTGACCCTGTGATTTAGGAATTTGACTCAACAAAGTGAAATAAACACACTAATAGCATAACATCTCTAGGCCCAGACACTAGGGAGAGCTTAGTTAAAAATCATGAATGAAACACACAACTAAAATGCAAAATAAAACTCGTTTACCTTCCTTGGATGATCCAAAATGCTTGTTGTGGTGGCTTACTTGGATTATGCTCATGAAGTCCTTGGTAGTAGAAGCTTGAAAACCTCTATCTCTCCTTGGTACCTTTGTCTTGTGGCTTGGCTTGGCTTGGAATCAATTTGGCATTATAACACTAGTTTCTTGAAGCTTTTTGGAACCAATCCTGCATTATAACTTTGCACTAATTAAGATTTGAAATGATGTTGTGAAGCCTCCTATTTATAGATTTTTGTATTTAAATAGAATCAACCTCAATTATCCATCTCAAGATTGAGATGTGGTTGAGAATTAATTCAATTTTTGGAATTAATTTTGTAATTACACTCATCATGACATTAGAAGAAGGGGTAATTAAGAGGCATAAAGGGCATCATGGAAGGCATTGCTGAGGCATAGAGGGCATGAATCTTGATATTTGTGGCATTTATGGCTTGGGGATGTCTTCCCAATAAATGAGGTCACTTAATGATTCAAATATTCAATATTCATTTCCAAAACAAATTATTCAAATAGTTTCCATGGAATTCTTGATTAGTCTTCAAATTTGGATTAATTAGCTCTTAAGCATGATTAAGCAGATCGTGCACAAATTACCCAAATTGATCATAATGTCTATTATTGGTCCTAAATTTGACTAAATTTGAATTGGAACTCCACATTAGATGCGTATTCCCATTTATAATGTCACTAATAACAAATAACAAAGGCACAAGTGTTATGCAAAAGATTTGATAGGAAAGAGTAGTCCAGAGCATGCAGGTGCAAATTTAGCATTTTGATTCAAAATGGACTGATTAAATTTATCTATCCCATAAATTGCATTACCCCATTTAGGGATACCCTACCCAAATTTAGAATTTTAATATGTCATTTTCACATCATTTAACATGTTTTAGTGTTTTTAGGCCAAATTGTGCATTTTGGGTAGAAATTGGTCAAAAGCCGAGTTAGAGGTTATCAATGGCTAGTTTTAAGTGTCTATAATTTTCTCCTATTTGGGAAGGCATTGCAAGTTATAAGCATAGTAATGTCTTCTCAAATAATTAAAAGGTCTTGCATGCCTACAACTACAAAAATGATAAACTAACTATATGCCACCCCCTCAAGGGAATGGTTGGCACAAGGAGGTTGGCAAATGATCCCTCAAAAAGAAAGAAGTGAAATGAGGGGACCAAAGAAAGGAAATATAATGGGGTGAAAAAATAATGATGTTGAAAAAGTAGTTAAAATCATCAATAATGTAAGTGGGATGGTGCATAATGGTTTTCCCAAAGGCAGTTATAAGCATTATACCCCAATAGTGACAACATGGTATGATAATACAATGATTTTCCCAAAGGTGTTTATAATCGTTGAGAAGATGGAGTTGCCTAGTTAGGATAGACAAACAAGATAATAACATGCCCTTGTATAGGTAGAAAGAGTAAAGTGATGACAACACAATGATTTGCCCAAAGGTGGTTATAATCATTGAGAAATGTAGGTGGGATGATGTGCAATGATTTACCCATAGGTGGTTATAATCATTGGACCTCAATTATGGAAAGCATGATAAACTTAGTTGATGATGATGATAACTGGACATAGAGGGTAATGATGAATTGAAACAACCTACTAGTAGGGAGATGGTCATCTAAACTAATAAACGTTGAAATTCTTTTATGGTCAATTACTCTATTTGGGATATGATTGGGAGTGGAATCAAGAATTTAGTGCTAAAGAGATGTTGATGTTGCCATGGCTGAATAGACTTCTTGAATCTAAGGTTTGGTGTAGCATGTGTTGGTAGACATCATGGTATAACATCATGAGGACTTAGCTAAAATATGCATAAGGACTGACTCTTACAATCTAATAGTCAATAGAAAACAATGCAATAATGATAAAAACCATGATGATAATGTAAACATATGAATATGGATGCATTTGAGTATAAGTTTGGACAAGGAATCACCTAATGAACATGCATAATCTAAATCAAGGCAACAATACTAAAAGAAAACAAATAGGTAGACAAAGAAACAAAATAAGTAGAAATAAATAAATAAACAATGCAATAAAAATCCTATGAACATTGCCCCTAAAAAATAGGTGAAAACTTAACAAATGAACTAAATGGGGGAATAGAATAAAATAAATGGGGTGGATAAACTATCTCCATATGTACTGGGAAAGTGGATGCTACCTACATAGTTATATGGATGTAATATCTAATAAAAAAATTTAGGCCAAATGTAGTTCTCCCAGGGAATAAGAAGAATGTGATAACTAAGGAAAACAAATAGAATGGATGTGATAGAAGAATAGGAATGCTATTGCAACATGGCAAGTGTGTGAGAGAAAAAGGATAAAAAATATGGGGAAACTAAATGACAAGTGATTTGCTTTCAACTTAGTAAAGGTTCCCAGAATCCTTAAGGCAAAGAAGTGGTCAATGTTTTTGTTCTTTTCTAATGATTTTTTAAAATGTTTTTTGGAAGTGTTTTGGAGTGTCGCCACTCAATCAAGAATTATGAGACACTAAATAGTTCAAGCTCACAAATGGAGAGAGAATTCATACTTAGGTTACTATCAAAATGGCAATAGCATGGCTTAGGTTGATCACAGAGTGATGAGAGCATGGCTTAGGTTACTCATAAAATGATGAGAGCATCCATACTTAAGCTGCTCACAAAATGATGAGAGTGTGGCTTAGATTTCTCATAAAATTATGAGAGCATTCATACTTAGGTTGCTCATAAAATGGTGAGAGCATTGGGAAAAGGGTGACTGAGCTGACCTTAACAAGTATTGAGCATTGCCTATATATTCCTAGAATAGGACCTCAAATCACTATAGTTCTGCCCTTATAGTGGAGGAATTTGACTAGTGAAATAGCCAATTCAAATAAAATAGGTATAGTTGGTAAAAAGGCATAGCATGGCACATGAAATGGAAAGTTGGTATGTTAAAGCTTAGTATTTCCCCTAGTTTTCCCATAAGTGGTTATAACAAGGACATAATAGAATATATCAATGGCACTAATTTTCCCAAAGGTGGTTATAATTATAAACAAGACCGATGGTAAGAAAGAATAATAAATAAAAGATGCAACTACCAAAACTTCTGTCACACTTTATCTAAATTTATTGAACAAACTAATAAACTGATTAGATACCTTAATGCTAAGACTATGTAATGAATGATAAAAACCAAGGTTAAATAGGCTAGGTTTTAGAACACACTAGGTCGATAGGTCAGAAATGGAAAGTGGATATGGTAAAGAGGATGAATAAGAATGGTATGTGTATAAAGAAGAATAGTGACAAAAAGGCATAACTAAAATTGTCCTTATAGACAATACACCTTATAATTCAATCATAATACCACTTGAGATGAATAATATTCATTGGCTCTGGAAGTTTATCATTATTTGGTGTCGCAAGCCTATATGTTCCTAATTTATAATCTATAGTGATGATGCAAGGCCCTATCTAGTTTGGTTTGAATTTACCTTTATGTTTCTTCTTAGCTGTGGTATTATTTTGGTTTTCTTTGAGAACAAAATCACTAAGTTAAAATGTTCTATACTTCACACACCGATTGTAGTGGCCTTTGAGTCTATTATGATATGCTTAAAGATTGTTGAGCATGACTATGCATTTCTCATCTAGTAGGTCCACCTCTTGTAGGTGAGCTACTCGATAGTCATGATCATCTAGGACATGTTTGAAATAGATGCGTAGTGAAGGTAATTCAACCTCAATGGGAAGGATGGCTTCATTACCATAAGTGTGGATTTTATGGGGTATGATGATTGGTATGGTATGCCTAAAGGGATGGAAATATTTGGAGGTGTCAATCATGATTGGCATCATTAAAAATATTTTTGAGAATGTTGACAATAGTTTTGTTGGATGCCTCAACCTGGCCATTACCTTTGAGGGTAATATGCTATATAAAAGTGTTGTGTGATGTTGTATTTAGTACATAATTGGTTGACATCTTTGTTTTTGAATGATCCTCCATTATTGAATATAATGTCAAGGGGGACACCATAGTGGCAGATGATATGATTGAAGATGAATTTGTAAATTTGCTTTCCAATCACGTGAGGGGTATAGCTTCAACCCACTTAGTGAAATATTAAATGCCGGTAAGGATATGCTTATGGCAATCAGATGAAGTGGGGTTAATCTTCCCAATGAGGTCAAGTCCCCATGTAGAAAATGGCCATGGTGTCGACATCAGTTTCAAAGTTTTTGCTAGAGCATGAATCAAATTAATGTGCCATTGACATGTGTCACATTTATTTACATATACAGTGGTACTACATCCATTTTGGTCCAATAATAACCAATACACAAGATATTTTTGGATAGGACTGCCCTGCTAGAATGGGATCCACATACTCCTTCATGAACTTTTATTAACACTAATGTAGACTTTGCCAAAGTTAAACAATGAAGCAGAGTTCCATCAAAACTATGATGGTAAAGAGTGGATCCAAGTAAAGTATAATGAGTGGAATGATGAATTAAGGGTTTGGTTTGTTTTTGAGATAGGTTAGGCAGTATAACTTGGTCATGAAAGTAGTTGTAAAGGTCTAAGTACTAGATAGAATTAGGTCCAACAATATCACAAATCATGGCAATGATTAAAGGTTCATGAGTTAGTGCTAAAAAATTCTTGATGAAGAACTGATACTCTTTAGCTTTATCTATTTTTCAAATTAGAGAGCCAATAGTAGCCACAACATCTACAGTTCTATTAATATCCCTCAATATATGCTCAAACTAAATGTTGGTAATTTTATTTTTAAGAGTGTCGACCATGGTTTTATATGGAACCAACTTATCATCTTTGGTCCAAAAATGATCTATGACCTAATTGATGATTAACTGAGAATCACTATAAACTTAAATATGAGATATATTCTAATGCACTGCTTGTCAAAGTCTTACAATAAGTGCTTCATACTCAGCCATGTTGTTTATACAAGGAAAACTGATTCTAAATGATTTAGGAATTAGATCCCCTTATCATGTAATAAACAATAGGCCTACATTCAATCCATACATAGTGAATGAACCATCAAAATATAGCTTCCAAGGCTGCCCCTCAAGTAGTGTATCAATAATGGTCATGATGGATTCATCAAGAAATGGAAACTTGAGTGGTTGTGTGTCTGGGAGAGGTGCTTCAACAAGTTGATCTACAAGAAATTGTCCCTTGATTGCTTTCTAATTGACATAATCTATGTCAAAATCACTAAGAAGCATGTTCCATTTATCCATTCTACCTTGTAAATCTATTTTAGATAGTAGATACTTGAGTGGATCTACTTTTGAAATGACAATGGTTTTATTATTCAACATGTAATGACATAGATTCTGAGCTATGAAAACCATGGCTAGAAAATATTTTTTAAAAAGTGCATAATTATGGTCATATGTAACCAAGGTATGGATTAATTAGTATACATCATGCTCCTTTTGATTATCATCATGTTGAGTGAAGAGTTCCCCCAAAGCATATTTAGTAACAAATAGGTATAACATTAATGGCTTTCTTAGCATAGGAGGTAATAAAATAGGTGGATTGACAAGGTAATCTTTGAGTTATTGAAAAGCTATTTAGCAGTAACCATCTTAGTGAAATGCAACTCCTTTCTTTAAAAGTTACATAAATAGATTGCACTTGTCTACTAAATGAGAGATGAAGTGTCGAATGGATTGGATCTTACCTTATAAACTATGGAGTTGCTTTAAATTGGTTGGTGGTAGTATCTCAATTATAACATGGACTTTAGCTAGATTGACTTCAATAACTATATGAGACACAATGAAGCCAAGTAGTTTTCTTGAAGTTAAACCAAACACACATTTCTTTAGATTTAGTCTAACTTTTTACTCTCATAGTCTTTCAAATATCTTACATAGCACTGTTAGATGGTTGGCTCTGGGCTTGGATTTTCCTAATATGTCATCGACATAGTCTTCAATAATATCATGCATCATATCATGGAATATGAAAATTATGGCTCTTTGATATGTAGCTCTCACATTATTAAGGATAAATGGTATCACTTGATAGCAAAATGTTCCCCATAGAGTGGTGAATGTTGTTTGATGCTGATCTTCTAGCACTATTCTGATTTGATTGTATCTTGAAAAGCCATCCATGAGTGAAATCATTTAATAACCTACCATGGAGTTGATGATCATGTTGATATTAGGCAATGGAAAATCATCTTTAGGACAAGATTTGTTAATGTCTTGAAAATTAGTACAAATTTTGATTTCGTCAAAAAATTTGCTCATAGGTAATACATTAAAGATCCATTCAGAGTAGTCAATGGATCAGATACATCCTACTTCTAAGAGTTTTTACAACTCTTTCTTTACTAATAAAACAATGTGAGGATGCATCTTACATATATTTATTTTACCAGCTTGGCATCAAGATTAACCACAAAGTGGTGCAAACCAAGGTGGGGTCTAATCCTAGCATGTTAGAATAGGCCCATGCAAATATATCCACAAACTTTCTCAACAGAGTTGAAAAAATGTTGTGTTCCTCCTTAGTGAGGGACACACCCAATTTTATCCATTTTAGGTCCAATAGAGTCCTGATGTTTACCTCTATTGTATCTTCAACTAGGAGGGTTGAACCATATTCTAGGATAGTAGGTAGTAACTTGAACTGTTGGACTATGTCAAGGTCCTCTATTAGGACTTACTCTTTAACTTCTCTTAGGCATGATGAATCTGAGTTTCTAAATGGGAGATTTGGCCATGTAACAAAAAAGGTCAAAAATTCTTGGAGAATTTGATTGAATACTTATTATTTCTCAAAACTAAACTTAGATTCTTAGGCAAGTTCATTGTTGGTGGTCTCCTGGTCTAAATTCAAAGAAGAATGAACACCCTCATCTAATGGTGCCTGAAATAGGTTATCACCACTATACTATCCTTTATCTTTACTTTTTCCCTGGTTAGAAAGTGCCTCAATGAGGTTTTCACTTTGGGACCTCAATGTTTTATTTATTTGTTTTTGGCTACAAGTGTTCACCCACTATCCAAAATAGGTTGTAAGATCCAATGTAATTAAGAATCATGATTTTTGATCTCCCAACAAAACATTATCTCTAAGGCCTAATAAATCATAGAATGCCTCATCATTCTAAAACTCATCAATCGGTAGACTAGATTCTTGTTGGTCTTAATCTATTAGTTGGTGATAATATAATGGTAATGGATTATGATGAATGGCTTGGGTAAGGGTACAAATGGCATTGTTATCAAATAGGTTGGTTTTAGCTAGGTTATCAAAGGTAAGGCTATGATCAGACTCTACTTCATTTTCAGCATCATCATCACTAGTCACTAGTGATAGAGTTTGAATAAGATATGTGGGGTCACCCCCAGGTGGTTTAAATCTAAGTATATAAGGTATTTCATATTTAGTCATGGAAATTAGATTGATAGTTCCTTGCTAATTCAGTATGAGGCCTCTTCCTTCATAAGTGTGACACTCTATGATCCTATTGGGAATAGGATACTTTGCTTTTTTATAACAATCATCTTGGTCATTATTATATAACCATGATTCAACACCTTCAAGAGGGTCAAGTTCTAGGCCAAATGCAGGTACAAATGTGATAGGTCCCTTATCTTTGTTCTTTCATTACCAATGCATATGTGGGATGAACTTAGGTCACCTAAAGGTTTTCAAATTTTGAGGAAGATTGGCAATGTGAAATGTAACATGGGTCACATATTCTCCCAGTATATTATCTAAAATGGTGAAATGATTGGAAGATTTTGGGGGAGGCATGTGGGAAAGGGAATATAAGGTATTAGGATATATGTAATTATCTGATGAAGGATCAATAAGTATAGCCTTTCCTTTATCCTGCTTGGAACTAGGATTCACATTGTATTAATAATTATAGCTTTAAAACTCAGCCTCAAGAGGCTTGCAGTGTTCATATAGGTGTAAATCTCTTGGAATACTCACCTCCATCTCTAAGTGGGAAAAATTGATACATTGATGCAGTGTTGATGGGAGTGCACAAATCTCATATAACTAATGTCTAACTAGAAGCATGTTGTATGATAACTCAAGATCTAACACATGGCAAAGTGTATCATGGGTCAAAGGCCCAATGATAACTGACAAACTAATGGTGCCCTATGATTCTCTTTCCTTATTATCATAAGCTTTGATAGTTGTTATTTCTAGCTAGAGATCTGTCATTATGTACCCAAGAAGCTTGTTGAGATTGAATGACACTATGTTGAGGCTAGATCCATTATTTATAAGGACACATTTCACTTTATGCCATCTGATATAAAATTTTATGTATAATGGGTTATTATGGAGTGGGCCAAGGGAAGACATATCACTTTGGTTGAATGTGACTTGTTGGGTTAGAGCTAGGTGTCCAACCAAAGCCTGAGAGTTATCAGGGAATATGTCACTATAAATAGTGGATTAGGTCAAAAAATCATTCAGGATGTTTTTGTGGATTATTGACATTCATAGCAAATCCAAAATAGAAATTTGTGTTGGTGTATTTTGCAATTGGTCCATAATATCAAAGTTCTTATCTTGGTCGGTAGTGAATGGTTTATTCTGAGGCTAAATAGTTGGTCAGATGATAGGTAAAGTGGTAGATGGTTATGGGCCTGGGATAGTAATCTTTGACCTCTAAGTTGTGATTGCATAATTAGGATTAGATACTAGACCATTATTGCTAACTAATGTTATAAATGGTGTGGGACTAGATAGGACAAGTCTCAGTTGTTGGTGCACTTACATGTGGTCACGTGACAAGAATGAGTTGTCACTATAAGATCCAAAAGTGGAAGTCAAAGTTTATTGGTTTTCCTATATGCACTCTTAGGTTAAAGAAGGATTATACATGTAATTTGGTTAAATATTGTTGTTTAGTAGTGTTCTAGGCTATTAGTGCTTGGTCTAGGATTAATGGAGATGTTATTAATGCTACCCCATATAATATGACCTACAACATTGTTGTAGTCATGTGTCACTACATGGTAGGTTTGTTGGTTGTTACCATTATGACCTTGGTTTTGTCCATTATTCTATCATTATGGGTTCTAATACTTATTTTATTAGTTCTACTAGTTTGGCCTTTGATTTTGATACTACTAATTTTGTTATTACACTAGCTTTTGTTGTTGCTACTGATTGTTCTACTATTATTGATTGTTATGTTGAGGAAAGGGGTTTTGATAAATCCCAAGAGTTTGATTGGAAGTGGAATCACCATTATCTAATTTTATCTCCCCATTCTCTAACATATTCTTGATTAAATGCTTGATTTGGACACATCTTCATAGATTATGCCCGTTCACCCGATGATAGTCACAAAATTCATTTTCATGATACCAATCAGGGTAAGGAATGCCTTGTAGATAATGTTTTGGTATGGGCCAACTAATTAGATTAGTGATAGTAAGATTTTGAAATATAGACTCAATAGGTTCTCCTAAGTCACTAAGTACACGATGTGTAGGGATAGTTCTTCTAGGAGGAGGGGTTTGCAATGGTAAAGGTTGATGTATTTATTGTGTAAGTCTTGGTTGTTGCACTTGTGGCATTGGTTGGAGAGTTTTATGGGTAGGATTAAGCTAAAAATGTGGTGCAAATAATGTTTTCATATTTTGGACATGATTATATTTGGTTACTCCATTTCCCACAACATTACTATTATGTTTGAATTGCTTCAGTCTTTCTTGATTATTGGTCTATGCCAATTGTGATGCTTGCATTTGATTGGGATGTTGGTCATTTCTATGATTGGTACCTTAATTTTGATTAGTCAAATTAATATTTATGACACCTTTATTGATGATCACTCACTCGATCAACAAACCTTTGTCAATGATCTCTTTGAACGTATGTGCATATTATAGTTCTAGATGATAAGCTATCTCACTATGAAATTTTTTAGTAAACACAATAGCTAATTGTTTATCTAGTAAACTATGGTTGAAATGGATTGTAAAGGCCCTCTATCACTATAAATAACTTGAAAAACTCACCCTAGGTTTTTTATTTATTTGTGTCAGGTCTATTAATGAAATCTCATGCTCAAGATTATAGGAAAAGTGCTACACAAATTTATCAAAAAGATCATCAAAGTTTGTTACTAAATTCTTGGAAAACTTTGAAAACCACTCCAAGGCTTATCTATCCAAGCTCCTTGGAAACAAAAACAAAATATATATGTCATTGGTTGACATGTGATAAAGAATTTGGTCAAATGGGCCTTAGGGTCACCTTTTCATTTGTACTTATCAAATTTGGGTGGTTCATATCCTGGAGGAAATGGAATCTACAAATACTCCATGTTGAATGGATAGGAACACACATCATCCAATTTGAACTTATAAGTCTATTTACCCACTTGAATGGAAATAATTGCATCCTTCATCTATTGTAATCCTTACGATAAGAAACTAGAAGGGATATTGGTTTGAGGGAGAATATTGGTTTGGGTGAATGGCTGGGAGGTCATAAGTGGGAAACTTTGACCAAGGTATTATGGAGAAACTTGTTGGGGTACATTGGCTTGGTTGGGGAATAGACCATGAATATGCATACATGGATTGAAAGGTACTTGAAATTGCACATTTGGCTGTGTGATATTCTAGTTTGGGTTGATGATAAAGGTTTGACTTAGAGGATTTTGTGGTTGGTATGAAGGGATATAATTATACTATACCTATTGTGGTTAAAAAGGGACATGTTTTTGACTAATAAAACCTTTTTTTTGAGTGGGAACTTGTGAACCAAGACCATATCTCTAGATTTTTGGCACATTTTGAACCAATGGTTGTCTAGTAAGTACTTGAGAAACATGGGGACCTCCTTGTTGCATGAATCCTTTTGAATAAGTGAAAGCATGTTATAGATTTGTAATTTATCATTTACCAATATTTTCATGTTGTTGATTAGTCATTGCATGGTTTTGAATTGGCATATTAGTCTATGACTGAAGAGGTATGTTCATCATTACCTAGTAAGGTGGAATATTTATTTCCCCTGATTAAGGTGGCAATATATTCATCCTTTGTTACATTGATACATTAGATTGTGTCTATTTTTATTTAATAACACTCACTACTTGTTGATGTGGATTAGGATTCATCACATTCTATCCTTGCAGCATAACATTAGCCATTGTTAGATTATCTAATCTTATAGGTTATACACTTGAGGAAGCAACTAGTTGAGGATAGGGTAAAACAACTCCTATTCTTTGGTATGATGATATTCTCATAGGGTTAACTATAGGCACACATTTTTGGCTAGTTTTTTGTGCATTAGTACCACTTTGATCAAGATTAGACACTATTTGCACATTTTCTACTATGTTTGGCTCACTATTCAGTTTAGAAGCTAAAGACACTTCTTCAATAACTAGCATATGTATCAAGTTATCTATAAAATAATTTTGTACAAATGGGTCATAACTTAGATTCTCTTGTCTAATTAATTACATCAACACTCCCATTGAAGGTACTAGGTCAATGAGGGGCTTACTCACCATGTTCATCTAATTGAAATCACATGTTAAATTTAGGTAGGTTTGGTATGTTGTTTGCATTTGGTTAAAGTGATCTTACATGATGTTTTTTACTTGATTGGATATATTGGAGTCATGGTATGTTGTTTGGACTAGAGCCATAAGATTTTTAGAAGAAGCTTGTTGATCATAAATGATATTGTGGGGCACTCTTACTAGACTTGGTAATTTTTCATGGGGGAAGTCTGCTACAAACTTAACCCCTACCTCTATGGACCTAGCCAAAATATCATCTTTGTTTTCTAAAAAATATCACTCAAACAAAAATGGATCATATGTGGAAGCCGAATTAGTAGAATGTGGCTATTGAAGTACTAGCTCATCCACCGTGGGTATTGTAGCTAAGTATTTTATAGTTTTTTTTGGTCATGTTCTATGTAAGGTGGTGTGTTAACTAAGTAGTTAGCCAATGGATCTTGGATTTGTTCCCCTAATTGAGTATTATAAGAGGGATAAGAATCCATCTTATAAGTAATGTTATCCATATAGGGGTCTTGTATCATTTCTTCCTGTGTAATGACATTACTAATCCTTGGATTGTACATGAGTCCACTATGAGTGTAGGAATACATGTTGGATCCATAGTCAATGCTTTATGATAAAAGGTCAAAGAGTTATACAAACTCTAAAAAGGATAAAATCTAAAACAAATGATGCCTTCAACTTTGTGTAGATTTTTCAAAAGGATAAAAGGTTTATGCAAATATTTGTGAGGAAATAAGCTAGCGTAAAATATATAACATTTCAATATTCACACAAAGATAAGTAAGTAAAAATATTGAAAAATTTAAATGCCAAACTCTAAGGTTGAAGTGTTTCAAATTAGTCTAATCTAGGAAATTAAAAGTTACTAGATCTTTTGGCCAAATTTGGCATCAAAATCTAGGCTCAAACAAGGCATGTGTTAGGACTCTTGGCCAAATGATGTCAAAAGCTAGACTTTGAAAATAGATGAAAGTTTTAATCTAATGGAATTGAAACACTTCTAAAAAACACTAGGCATTTGATTCTTAGACATGAACTTGGTCAACTAGGTATAAGGTATGAAACAAAAGTCATTTTAGAAATAGTTTATTTTCTCATAAATAATGGTATAAAACTTGGTTCTTTTTGAAAAACAAGCTAGAAAAAGGTGAATAGTATAACTATGATTTAGACAAAGGATCAAAAGTACACTTGGACCAGTCTAAATATGTAAGAACAAATTTGGAATTCTATGTAAGAGGGTACATGAAAAAAAGTTTGAAATTATTTGGGTAGTGTAATGATGCTATAGTACACTTGGATCAGTCAAAATCTCTCCAAGGAAAAGACATTTTTCCCCAATTTTGATAGCATAACACTACCCTTGTTGACTCAAAATGTTGTGGTATATAGACTTAAAGTGTAAGTGTTTAGCAAAATATGGCTTAAGTCTATCAAGTGATGATAATGATTATGAGTCTAAAACACCCTTCAACCTAAATTAGAAATTAAACCTAAGTTCCCTCAAGTTTAGTGCAAATGGAAAACCCACTTAACACATCAACCCTATGAATTTGTAAAGGTGTAATTTCAATTTTAAATTATCAGTGAATAACTTAAACAACTTTGGTCAAGGTCTAGACTCAATTTTTCAACATAAATATGCCAAAGAGGATGATATGACTCTCAATATTTTGATGAACTTTGAATAAGGAAAATTGATGATCTCACACGGGTAGCATAACACCTCTTTGTTCAAAGGAAAATTGAGGATCATGTGTTTGGTTTGGGATTTGTTTTTTTACACCAAGTTTTGACTCCAAACAAGACTTTAATCTAGGACAAGACCAACAAATTAATCACCCTTAGATCCTAAACTGACAAGGTTGCTTAATACTATTGGAATCCATCAATATATGTCATTTTAGAGGATTTTAAGTGTTCATCCAAAAGTAAATGCACATTATATAGTAGGGTTTTTAGACCCCCCTTCTCTCAAATGATAGTACTAAGACATGGACCTTGAGGTGCACCTTGTACCAACAATTTTGTGGCAAATGGGGATTTGTCTAAAATATAACAAGTTTTCGAATGATCTAGGGGAATCAATTGCATGACTTTCACACCAAACAATGAAAAGAAAAGCATGGATTTTGGGTCCATATCACTTGGATTTTTTCAAAAAAAATTAGTCCTTTTTGAAACCACTACATCCTAATGTTCTCTCAGTGTAGTATGATGTCCAAAGTGCCACTATGTCCTGTGTGTAACTCTAAAAGAGTTAAATGAAGTCAATGTTGGGAGATGAAACCCTGGGTTAAAGATTCCCTAAATAACTTGTGGGAGGTGATAAAGTCCCCCTCACAAGAAAAGATTCATAAATAAATAAAGCATGAAAATAGAAAGACTTTAGGGTCATTTTCAAGGTCACCCAAACTTTGACAAGTTTTTTGGGAGTGCTTTAGATGACTTTCTTTCTAAGCCTTCGACTAGGCTACTTGCAATAGGAATGGAACTTTTGATTCCAAGGGTTCCCTATAGGGAAAAAATGGAAGATCATACATGTAACATAGCTCTTTTTACCAAACAAGATTAATGTAAATAACTATTACAATTTTTAGAGGCATAGAGGGCATCATGGAAGTCATTGATGAGGCATGGAGGGCATGAATCTTGATATTTGTGGCATTTATGGCCTAGTGATGTCTTCCCAAGAAATGAGGCCACTTGATGATGTAGATATTCAATATTCATTTCCAAAACAAATTATTCAACAAGTTTCCATGGAATTCTTGATTAGGCTTCAAATTTAGATTAATAAGCTCTTAAGCATGATTAATCACAATGTGCACAAATTACCCAAATTGATTAGAATGTCTGTTATTGGTCCTAAATTTGACTATATTTGAATTAGAAGTCCACATCAAATGCATTATATGTGTGTTCCCATTTATAATGTTTCCAACATCAAATAACAAAGGCACAAGTCTTGTGTAAAAGATTTGATAGGAAAAAGTAGTTCAGAGCATGTAGGAGAAAATTTGGCATTTTGATTTAAAATGGACTGATCAAAGTTAGCTAGCCCATAAATTGAATTGCCCCATTTATGGATACCCTAGCCAAAATCAGCATTTGAATATGTCATTTTCACATCATTTAACTTGTTTTAGTGTTTTTATGCCAAATTGTGCATTTTGGGTAGAAATTGGTCAAAATCCTAGTTAGAGGTAATTGGTGGCTAGTTTTAGGTGTCTACAGACCCTGTAATCTAATTGAAAAAACTCATTTAGGGACTAATTCAACCCTTATCTAACCTAAAACAAGACCTAATTTATTTTTGTAAATAATGATGCAGATTCAATTGGACTGACCTATTAGCTAAACTTTCAAAAAGGACTAGGGTTAGATTCAACTATATAAACATGTTCATTTCATCATTTTTAAGAGACAACAAGAGTTAATTATTCATTTTCACTTATTTATAATCTAATCTTCTACCATTTTACTTGAGGAGTCTTAGCTCAAAATTTATACTTGGAGAAGAATAATATCTTGTGGAAAAGTCTTGGATACATTGGCCTTTCTTAGTTATCCTTACAAACCATAACATCCTCTTGTGAAGAACCTTTGGCCAAGAGAGAGATTGAGTCTTGATGGGTTTTTCTTCAAGGTAAGTATCTCTAATTTTTCTCCTCTTTTTTAGTCAATATAAGTAGCACAAGTAATGGATTTTAAATATATTTCTCTCTCCATGTATTAAGGTTTTACATTTACATAACTTGAATACAATTATATTAAGTATGTTTACTTTTTATGTTTACTAACCCCCCACTTTGTGCCACAATATTTGGTGATTAGTATATTATAATTTATTTTACTTTTCATTTACTTTTATGAACATGAAAACATAGGACGTAGTTAGGGTTATTGCATGATTTTACTTGACTAGAGGCTTTAAAACCCTCCCTAGTGATATTATTATGGTAATCAATCCATTGGATAGGTCTAGAGGATCAATATAGGTCATGATCCAAAACATATAATGTATTAACAATCCAAAGTATAATTAGGATTTATATTCTTTGATCTAGGATTAATTTATAGATCAGTTACATTTCCCTTTGCATATATTCTAATGAACTCAACATGAATCTAACCCTTGTAGGTTTTATTTCACATCATAATTTTTGTATTCATATTCATATTTTTATATATATTTATAATACTGTATTGAACCAATCAGTATATTTCTAACTTTCTATGTGTAGGTTTAAGATACAATCACTTAAAAAGACAATGTTATGTCTATGTAGGTCATTTCCAATTACAATTTACTATATCAAATAATTTGACACAATATTATTATTTAATTATAGATTAGCATACATAGTCAAAAAGATCAAATCTATCTACTATTTTATTCTATCAACATATAGGTAAAAAAACACTATCATATAGGTTGACTCTATTCATTATTTCTTCTTTGGCACACAGGGTTTTGAAATTTTGGTCGAACTAGTCGACCCAGTTGGCAAAATTTGAAAACAAAAATTAAACAACACATCATAAAAATTTGAAATATAAATCATATTCAATCCTACCATGGTTCATTTATTTTCTCTCTATTTTATTTCAGTTCTTAATTGAATTCTATTTTTCATAAGTTTACACTCTACAAAATTATAATTATACAGATAACTAGATTGACCTAGTCAGCTTAGTTATGTAGTCTATCTTCTATTTGAGAGACATAGTCAACTTGTTTGATTTTGTTCTTAAAGACCTAATGGCCCAATTGAATCTATTCTATATTATTTTCATATAATATCACCTAAACTAACTATCTACTATTATCAATCAAGGAATTAACATCTATTTTCTAGTAATTAATTCACATTTTTCTTTCAGTTGTTTACATGCTTAGAGTAATTAACATAGTATAAATAGGTTTATTTTCAAAATATCATTTTAGTTACACTATTATATTCTATTTTAGACATAATCAAACTAGTTTACATTCAAAAAACATTAAACATCTATCTTCTTAAGGCCTACTTACTTGGATTTCATCACCAAGGGGGAAGCTAACTTGGTTTTTTGGCCAAGTATAACTACATGGTTAATGGTATATATTGGAAAATCACCCATCACCATTATTTTTATGGTAATATGAATTGAGGGGGTAGGCCCCAATACCAATCCATTACCATTTCCAATACAAATCCCTTTCAGCTTAAACATCTTAAAACCAACGTTAGATTACTTTCTAATTCCTTATTTTTAGCCCAATTTCCTATCACACAAAAATTACATTTTATTATAACTTAATAAAACTCAAGATGACCAATTAGTTAGCATTTAATTTATAGGCTTTCTTTTTTATCATTATGTGTTGTATTATAAAAATTGCATCAACTAATGTTGGTACAAGGTTTGTGTTGTGTGTTCTAATTAGATCAATCAATTGATCCAATTGTTTGTGTGATTAATTTCATTATTTATTTAAATTATCTTGAAAAATTTACCCCTATTTTTGAACATTATCATCTTTCTCAATACAGTATCATATAGATTATTTTTCACCTTCCTATCTACATTACACAGTTAACCTGCACAATTGTGTCTTCCTATCTCTCTGTTATATCCCCTATCTAGTATTACATAGTTGACCCATATGACTGTGTATTCTATTTATCATGTATATTAGTAATAACCTATCAAATTAGTTGATTTTTTACTTATTGACCAATTTTATTCCCTATTAGCCAACTCTATTCTTTGTTTGGTTGACTCTATCTCTGATTTTCCTTCTTTTTTCCTAATCTCTTTTTCTTTCATTAAGCATCATGAAATCTATAATTATAATATTTTTGGATAACCTAAATCCATTTATAAACTATATGGTATGATCATTCCTTCCTTTCTTTACCTCCAAATAGAATCCTCACTATTGGAGTACTTCTCTCCCTCCCTCATCTTTAGATTGCAACATGGTTAAATCACACAACAAGATGAGATTGGTGGATCAGATCCTTTTCATACCTATCAAGATAATTCCCATATTTAATCATCTCATCACAATGTGAGGGTAATTTACATAATTATATTCAATAACCCCATAGTTAATCCATCACCCAAAAACCCTCCCCCCACTACCAATTCAAGGAGTCCCCTACAAACACCAATCCCCCAATTGATACAACCTAAATTTTTTACATAGAAATTTAAAAAAATGAATATAATATAAACATATAACACCTCCTAAATGATGAAAATATAACATAATTTGATCAACATGGCTAATCAACCTCCCGTTATTCTCCCTCAAAATAACAAAAAAATTATTCCTCTACCTCTTAGAGATGCCACGGGGAATGCCATTCCCCAACCTATCATTAATAATAAGATGCTTCAAAACATTCAAAATGATGATTTAGACCCTTTAATCTTTTCTATTGATATCGGTAACATAACTCCAAATATTAATTATGATGAGACTAAAGACCCCACATCTTTTCTTAAGGCATTTGGCAATCTTTATAAGGAGTGGATTCAAACTAATACTTTTTCCACAACTAAAATTTTAGTTAAATATTTCACTAGTAATGTATTATAATGGTATAATCAAATTCCCCAACACTTAAATATGGTAAATCTAAGATCTATTCAATCCTCTAGTTAAAGAGTTTCAAAATAATGATCTTTCCAAAAATTGCCTTAGCCATTTTATCAATGTTAAGTAATCTCCCACTAAATCAGCTCATGATTTTATCAAGTGATGGAAATCTTTGGCTCATAAGGATAATCATAATACGACTGATGATAATTTGTTTAAACTCTTTATAACTACCCTAAATCCTTCACTTTAGTATAAGGTTTGAACTTTTGTTCTTCAAATGCTCAATGAAACTCTTGACCAAGATAAGCATCAAGACTTCTTAATGAAATAGTTTGAACCTAATACAAACTCATTGAAGGATATTTTCAACATTCCACTAATGTAATAACTAAAAATACTCCTCAAACCAAGCTAGGAGTTGACAAATTTAACACTCCCCTATCCTCTCACACCCCATTAACTATGAAACAAGTGAAACAATTCTTAATGCCCTCTAAACCATTTAATTATCCCAATAATCCTGCCAAATAGTATGATACTAATCAATTTTGTTGGTTTCACATTGACATCAGTCACTCTCATGAAACATGTAAAGGGATCATAATTTTTTTTCCTATATGCTTAGTGATTCATTCAATCACAAAGTTATGATTCAGTTACATCATCAAGATTACAACACCACTTCTAAAAAATGACAAGCTCCCAAAGTTTCTTCTTATAACAACTAAAAATATTTTTCCACATCTAATGTTCAACAAGAAAACAAAGATGTTTATGCCATTTACACTAATTATGACCAATATTAAAATAATTCTCAATATGTCAATATGGATAAGGTCAATGTAGACACTAGAAAACCACACACATGGTCTTAGTCATCACAATACTTTTGGTTTCTATTAAACCTCTATAAATTACACTTATTAGTTCAACAAACCTATCTAGCCTAACCTAATTACTTAATATAGAGTCAATTTAGTCACTTGTCTATCTTAAATCACCTTTTAACCCATTTTAATCTATCTTTTTCCTAGTTCCTCAACTGGTGAAAATCACCCTAACTAGTGATGGTTAGGTAGGACAACCTGGACTCAACATGCAACCTATATGTAAACCAATAACTTGATTTTATAAATATGGTAGTCTAAATATGATTGTGAGCCATTTTCATGGATGACTTATATTTAGAATCCTTCTTCAATTCCAATTTAGACAACCACTTCCACCTCTTTCTTGTGCCTATAAAAGAAAGAGGCTTGGGAGGTCAAACCATCTACAATTGTTATCAAGAGATCTTTGTATCTAGACTCTCTTTTTATAGGTCAATTAGGTAAATCCACATTATCAAGTGCTATCAAATATCACATAGGTATCCTACTTTCCATCGACCCTCCACTAATCTCCCAAGTACCGTTATGCTATTAGAATCAATCTAGGTTCCACCAATAAGTAAATCTACATCAACCACCCACCAACTAATTTATGGTAAGACAAGTATTCATTTTCTTGTATTATTTTACCATGTTTTCATCCCAAGCCTAATTTTTCTCCCAAAATCCACTTTCCATATCCCATCAATCAGCAAACCCAAACCTTAGTTTCACTTCTAGAGTCACTACTAGGTAACTGATGATGGACACCTAACCAGTGATAGTTATCCTCAAATAGTGATAGTCACATGATCGATGATGATTACCCTTGACTAGTGATAGTTTCATGACTGGTGATGGTTACCTATGGTACCAAAAACCAACAAGCTAATTTGAACCTCTTACACCTAACCAAATTCATTTTTCTATGTCCCTGCCTGTTCATAGGCCCATTTTTGCTTTTATGATCCATACCCCAACTTGTTAGCACTAGTACTAATTAGTTTATCACTAATTATATCATTTCTAATATCTTTTCTGAATAATATTTTATTGTATTTGATTTTATCAATATTTTATTATTGATGCAAGTAATTATTTTAAATAGGTGGATTGACAACCCTTAGGAAGCTCTCATTTTTAGGATCTAGCTCTCACTAGGCAATCCACCTTACTGTCTATCTAATGAACAAGTTTTCCTTAGTTCTTTCTTATCTGCAAGTATTCCTCCTAAGACAAAGAGGAGCTATTCACATCTTCTTATTCAATGTGGGCACAAACAAATAGTTTTTTTTACCATACCTATATTGATTTTATTTTCTTTATTATTAGAACTAAATCTAAAAATTACTCTTAAACATTTTGGCATGCTCGATGGGACCTAGAGTCTTTACTCACATTTTATTTGCATTTGCATGATCTTCTCTCCATCTATGCTCATACTTGAAACTAAAATTTATTTTGGGCTTAAAATCAACTACAGCCATTTCTTTCTTTTAACATTAGTTCACTTTGAATTAAAGCACATTAATCTTATCATAACACCACTTTTTTTACACACACTATCCAAAACCACTTTCATCAATCAAACATCAAAAAAATTTGAGATAAGGCCTGACTGGGATTTCATCACCTAGTAGTTACCTTACCTATTCTCAGCAATCCTACTTAGAGGTCATTACTAAGAGGATAACCAACTCAGCTCCCTAGTTGAGTCTAAACTCTAGACATCAATATATATATTGGCTAGGCACTTGACACCCATATCATTGTGGAATTTTGAAGTGAAGGGGTAGGCCCCAATACCAAGCCATGTATTGATTCCAATATAGATCTTTTTTAGCACCTAAACAACCCAAAACCAACCATAGACTACTACTATAGTACTTGATCTACAAGCCAACTTATATCACACATTCTCACAAACCAAGGCATCAGCCAAAAGTGGGATTAAAATTAACCTCTAAGATTAACATAAGTTCTAGTTTGTGTATTGATTAGATTGATCATTTTCTTGTCTTCTTCTTGTTTGAGTGGTGATATTGTTCTTGTTTTCTCTCCCCTTTTTAGGTTATGGTTCTCACTCATCAATAGTGAAGAGACTTGGCAAAAAAAACCCATCACTTAAATCAACCTCTTCTACCTCCTCATCTATGGATTACATCTCTGAAGAAAAATATTCACCTCATCCATTAGGAATCCCTACTTTCCCTTGGGTATTTCCTTAAGGAGACATGGATTTTACCACCTTTTTAGATAAAAATATAATGGCCCTTCAACACTACCTTAACACCTCTTCTCACCATATCCCATTTTCAAATCCACCTTAGGATCCTCCTTGTGGCATGCCATCCCAACTTATGAAGGGCATCCCTATTTCCATGATCACTACCCAACCTTCCACCACCTAAGAATCTTCATCTACTAATCCCTTTGATGCTACAACTGATAACCAACCTATCCAACCAACCATTACCCTTACACATTCCACCCATACTAATGATTCCTCTACCATGGGGAAAACCCAACCATTTACCCATCATGTCTCACTTGTAGCTGGAGCAACTACCACCGGCACTACCAACCTCCCCTCTATCAAACCTAGCCCCTTGGTCAATACCCATTTACTAAGCTTAGGGGTATATATCCTTTTTACCTCACCACCCATTATCACAAAGGTCACTACCTCCCCTCTTATCACCAACCCAACTACCACCCATGCCTAATCCATAGGGACTTTTTAGTTGTTACCCATTACACCCAATATAAGATACATCCCTAACCCATAAGGATATGTACCCACTACCCAACCACCATTAACCATATACCATACCCAACCTATATCATCCACATTCTAATATTTGGTAGCCTGCCAATCACCAAGAAATTACCAATATGTTGCCCAACCTCAACCACAATATTAGCCTTACAATCTTTTTGGTACACCTCAAACTAGCCTAATGAAAATGCTCATGGATAAGATGACCAACCTTGAGTCATCCATTTTAGGATCTCATAACATCTTATCCTATGATCAAATGTATAATGAACCTATTCATCCTTATATCCCCATCAGACCTTACCCTCCTCAATGGGAGCTTCCAAAATTTACCAAATTTCAAAGCAAGGAGGACCCCCAACAACACCTTAGGGATTTTAGGTATCATGATACATGATTGCTTATGATGATTCCATTCTCCTCCAAACCTTCCCCATGTCTTTATCTAGTCCAACACTTGACTAGTATAGTACCCTTACCAAGCATTCTATCTTTTCTTTCACTCAATTAGCATAAGTCTTCTTGGATCACTTTTTCATTAACATTTATAAGGTCTTTATTACGGATCTCTATTCTATCAGGCGATTTGATGATGAGTCCATTGCCATTTTTTTTCCTATTGGATAATCTTGATTAATCAACTTTTAGTATCCCTACATCAAGTTGAACTTATAGAACTTTTCACTTGAGCTTGTGCCAAACATATATCTTCTAAATTGTGTGTCTAGAGCTTTAAAAACTTTGATGAGGATTTTACCGTGGCACATAATCTGCAAAACTAATCCATATATGAGGTTAAATTAAACTTACAAAATAAAAAATCTACCTTCAAGACCAATGAAACCTCTTCCTCCAAACTAGGCAACCAAGTCAATACCAAAACCAAGACCAAGGGAACCGTGAATGTTGTCATCCTTAAAACTACCCCTTCACCCAATGTCAACCAATAAAATTATCCTATTACCTCTAGTAAAAATGTAAGGAACCCAAAATAAAATAACCAAAAATAATTCACTCCATTTGGAGAATCTTACACCTTAGTTCTGGAAAATCTACTAAAACCTAGCCTTATACAACTTTTGCCTATCAAACCTCCCTAGAAATGTGATTACTCTCATCCATCAATTTCTTGGTACAATGAGGATGACCTCTATGCTTTTCATCAAGTAATTAGACATGATTTTAACCAATTTAATACTTTCAAGAATATTATTTAGAGTTTTATTAATAAATGAGAACTCATGTTGGATAATCCCAATGCCCCTCAAAATCAATCTTTTGATATCTTCAAGAAACCTTTTCCCAACCATGCCCTTATAAAAACCAAGGACACATAGGTCAAATGTTCTCATAATGTCCACATGGTCAACATGGTTCATGATACACTTATACATGAGGATCTTGATGAACTAATCTACCCATTCCTCCCCCACCTCACTTATCAAGGTAATGGAGTCACCTTACCCTCCTTTGGATAGCCAAACCAAAGAGGTCCCTTTCTCCCTGGTTACCCTCATAAAAGTCTTAGAATCATCACATACTACCTCAACTAGTACATCTAGGCAAATCAACATTCCTAATTCACCACCTCCACCAAATACCCAACAAACCGCTACTCCTATGGATATTGTCCCTAATGGAGGAGCATTTCTACCAAATCCTCCTATGGATGAACCATTTATATCAACCTTGATTGTATCACTTCAAGAGATTAACTAACCTACCAAGCATCTTATCCAACCTACAAGTTTATATATTTCATCCACTACCCATGGAATAGGACCAATACACAAACCTTTTTCCACATTAGTAAAGAAAATGGAATTTACCTTAAAAATAGACATGGATTGAGACACTTTTTGGCAATAGTTAGGGATTTCCTCCATAAACAATCTCAAACCTTCTAGCATGCCTCTAACAAACCAATCCATCATCTCTCCACCACCTCTTGAACCAATCTGAACCTTCAACAACCCCTTAACTTCTTAGTCAACCAGAAAAGCCACCACCTCACCAACCAAACCTTTCAAAACTCTTGGTTCCTTCTTTACTAAATTTTTGGTTCACCCATCCTTGAAAGTAGAATTAGCTTCACCCAAGCCTATACCCAAGTCTTGACCCACACCCACCAAGAGGATGAAAGCATTGAAAGGAAACATGACTAAGCCTCTATATCCCTCTACCTTGCCCTCTGTCTTAGGGTCTCACCCTTACACTTTGCTTAAAAATCAAACCCCTTTCAACATGTCACCCATTATTGTTGATTACATCAACACATTTATTATTTGATGCATCAGTCTTTCTTAGATCACAACCAGTCAAACAACCAAATTTGGTCACCTCAAATACCAACATACTTAGGCTAAGACCATCCACCTAAACCACCTTACCTAAGCCATCTCTCACTCAACCTATTACCACCCACACACCCATCTTACCAACTAAAACCATGAGCTCAAAACCTTCCTTACCTTTAGAATAATCCTTTATAGCCATTCTTTAATGGTTAGTATAGATCTCCTACCTCACATTACCTCCCATTAGACCTTTCAATCATTTTGGTTTGAAGCCAACCTAGGATAATGACCATCAAATTTGGTCCTATCATAGGACACTTGGGCATGACACAAAGAATTAAAAATCTCTCCAAGCCATTATCCACCAACTCTATGATGAGGATGATATTTTGGTAGATGACCTTCCATTGATTTATCTACCATTAAAACCAATAATCAACCACCAACACATTCTTAATCCCTCACTCTCACCTCATAGTGATGGAGAATCTACCCAACCCCCCATCACACCTTCCCCCTCTATCCATACCATTAATTTGGTCACATGATCATAATAAAAGGATAAAGAGAAGTCCAAAGTGTCCATACCATGGACATACCCACCAACTATCCCTAAACCAAACCTGATCCGAACCTCCACATTTGTAGCTAAGCCTAAATTTACTATCTTAGGAACATTGGAGGCTAACCCCTCTGGATCCATCAAGAGAGTCATCCTTAAACAAATCCACTAGACCCCTATTAAAATGAGCCTCTATGAGCTCATTTCCACTTCACCCCACCATCATCAAGCCATGATCAAGGTTATGCAAGCCATCAAAGTTGGACCAGGGGATTCCTAACCTATAGATGACTTTTTTTATGCCCTCTAACTCTCCACCCTTGTTACCTTTAAGGACTCAGAGGTACACTTTATCCACCCTAAAGAACAATATCCCCCTCTCTTTATCACCACCCACATCAACTAGACCCATATCAAATGGGTTATGATCAATAGGGGAGACAATATCAACATCATCTCTTCCCATGCCTATGAACAACTCAAGCTACCAAATAATGTCATGTCTGAAACTTCAGTCATCCTTAGATCTTTTAATGACACTGTGACTACTACCTTGGGAATTATCATCCTTCATATTTGATTAGGACCTTGCATACTCCCTAAACTCTTCTTTGTGGTTGAAGGTGAATTATAGTATAATGTTTTTCTAGGGAGACCCTAGATCTAGACCATGGGATGTGTACCTTCCACCCTTCATCATTGTGTTAATTTTGAACATGAAAGTCATGATGTTACCATACAAGCTAACCCTAGCCCTTTTGTAGCATGTAATATCACCTATTGACCTAATTACATTTTTTTGCCTCCATCTAAAGCACTATAAATAATGACCATCAAACCCTCACCTATGGAAGTTGAAGCCATTACTTCCTCCCCTTCCACTAGGGCATCCACTAGCTCATATATCCCCATAGACTAGATACCCATCACCGATCCTTTAGAACCTACCTTCCAACACCTTTCCTTTGGAAAATATAGTCTCCTCACCCTTGATGCCTTCTTTACTGCCCAAGAATATGGGAACCTCAACCACCAACTAGGTTATGACCCTAAAATTTGAGCCATTACCCCCTTGGGGCCTTTAAGTTTTCAAACCCACTTTATCTATGGGGGAATTGATAAGCCACTTAATGTTTCCTTCAGTCCCTCTCTACCTTGACCATTCACCTCCACTTTCTCTTATTTAGACAACCTAGACTTCACCAACCTATACCTTCATAGATGTGCTTAAAAGGGATTTAGTTTGGGATAACTGAGCATGGCCCACACATATTGACCTCAATGTATACCCAAAAGCCTCATAATAATTATGGCCTCATATTCTTCTACCCAATAACAAAAAATCCAAACCAACTACCCATACCATTGTTGAAGAAGAAACCCCTTCCTCACCAATACCCCCTCCACCTATGGGTGAGGATGAGGACATCATCCCACCCAACTCTTTTTTTCAACATGATTACCCTTGACCCCTTGACTTATCAAAAATAAGGTGCATCCATATCCATCACTTTGATCCATCCTAAACTCATGGGAGAGGACTCTCCTACCATTAACACTATTTAGTGTTAAAATGATAATGTTATTCTCACCTACCTTGGTGCATCAGATTCCTCCATATATAAATATTTACCTCTAGAAACCTCAACCATGTTGAATGAATCTACCATAGACATTGACATAGGCACTCTAAACAACTCCCATATCATCAAACTTGGTCAAACTCTCACCTCTTAGGAACTATGGGACTTCTCTACCTTCCTCCAAGATCATAGTATTGCATTTGCCTAGTCATATACTGACATACTTAATATTGACCCAACCATTTCCACCCACAACATCATAACCAATAATGAAAACATACCTATCAAATAGAAACTTTTTTAAATGCATCCTCACATAGCTCTCTTTGTCAAAGAAGAGCTTTAATGCCTCCTTTCCATCAACTTTATTCAACCCATCGATTATCCCCAATGGGTTTTGAACATTGTGCCTATCATTAAATTCATAAGGGGACTACATATCTATGTGGACTTTCTTGACCTCTACCTCACCTACCCAAAGGATGACTTTCCTCTACCTAGAATTGACTAGCTTGTTGATCTTACAGTAGGCCATGAGATGTTATCTCTCATGGATGGATTCTTGGGTTATAATTAGATTTTTATTACCCCTGAATATCAACATAATACTACCTTTATCACCCCATGGAGGATTTTCTATTATAGAGTCATGCCCTTCGGTCATAAGAACACTATCACAAACTGCCAATGTGCCATGACCTATATTTTCCATGACCTTATATATACAATCATTGAAGAAAATTTGGATGACATTATTGAGAAGTCTAAGCTTTGTAAATACCATTTAATCATTCTCAAGATTATCTTTAAGTGACTTATCCATTGTCACATCCACCTCAATCCCAAGAAATGTATTTTTGGGGCCTTGTCAGGCAAAATTCTTGTCTTTATTGTTTTCCTTTGAGGAATCAAAGTTGATCCAACCAAAATCAAATCCATCCTTGAGATGCTACTCCAAACAACCTTAAATAACTCCATAGATTATAGGGGAAACTTCAATCCATTCATCACTTCATTTCCTAGCTCTCCAATCGGTTTCAACCCTTCCACCACCTCTTGAAAAAAGACATCTCTTTCAAGTGGAATGTTGATTGTCAAAAGGCATTTGATACACTCAAAAATTATCTTCTATCTCCACCTATATTTATGCCTCTTAAATATGGCTAGCCTTTCTACCTTAATATCTCTACTATAGACCATTCCCTAGGGGTGATGCTTACCATCAGGATAAATAACACAAGGATCAAGGCATCTATTACATTAGTTTAACATTTGTTGAATATGAGGCTTGATACACACATATCGAGAAACTATGTTTGGCCCTAGTCTTTATGGATACCAAACTTCACCACTAACTTCTTAACCACAATTTTTTTGTCATAACCAATACTGACCCCCTCAAATATATGCACTCTAAACCATACCAAAACCAACATATGGCTAAGTGGATCATGCTATTAGATGAGTTTGACCTTGAGTCCCTCTAGTAGAAATAAATCAAGGGGCATGTAATTGACAACCAACTAGCTGAGGTACCCCTAGAAAATAATCAACCTCTCCCCTAGAGTTCCCAAATGAGTCTATCATAAGTCTATCTCAAGAAAATTTCACCAATCAAGTAACCATGTTTTTTGATGGTTCCAAATGTTAGCATAGTGGGGAAGCTGATATCATCCTTATCCCCCTTATCAGTGAACCACTTCCTCTATCCTTTAAACTTTATTTTTAATGCACAAAAAATATGACTAAGTATGAATCCCTAGTAATAGGTCTCCAAACTACCTTAGCCTTGGGAGTTAGAAAAATCAATATCTTTGGTGACTCCCAACTAGTGGTCAACCAAGTCAACAACATTTACCAGTGTAAGAATGAAATAATGTAACTATATAGACAACTAGTTACAAAACTCCTAGAATCATTCAAATACCACCATATTCAAACCACTCCTCAATCTATCAACAAGTTTGTCGATACCATGGATTATCTTACATCTCAGATCCCATTCTCACCCTCAAACTCCAAGCTTTTAGTTATTATTTACTACCTCACCAAACCTTATTATAAAAATTTAGACACTCCAACCATCTTTGGTGTGGAAGAGACTATGCCTAACCTTTGGTATCAACAAACCTTTAATTACCTTCACCTTGGCATAGTTCCCTCAAGACTATCTAGGAATGCCCATCGAGCATTTGTTCAAATCACCTCTTGTTATAACATTATGTGAAGAATCTTCTACAAATTAATCTTGGATGGCCTCTTATTATGTTGTCTTCATGGTCCATAATCCTATCATGCCATCAAAGAGACACATGATGGTATTTATGGGGGTCACTTTAGTGGCCTTATTGTGGCCAAGTGTATCCTTCACCTAGGATATTACTAGCCTACCCTTTACCAAGATTGTTATGATTATGTGAAAAAGTGTGTCAAATGTCAATAAGATGCTAATTTACATCATGCACCTAGCAATAGCCTTTGTGTCTTCATATAATTTTGGCCCTTTCATAATGGATTTTTGACCTTATTAGAGAAATCAACCACCAGTCTTCATAGTGACATAATTATATAATTACCATGACTAAATATTTTACCAAATGGTTGGAGGCCATTCTTCTTGTCTTGACAAAGGTTGAAAAAATTGTTGAATTTATCACCCATCATATCATCTGCCATTTTGGTGTTCCACATAAGATCATCATCAACAATGGTAAATATTTCAAAAACAAACAACTTCAAGGCCTTGGTGATGTATTTGACATTAAACTTAGATTTTCATCACCCTATCACTGATAAGAAAATGGACAAGATAAAGTCTCTAACAAAACCCTTAACAACATGCTTACCAAAATGGTCAATGCCTTAGGTCAGGATTGGCACTTACACATCCCCTTCACCTTATGAGCATATCATACTATCATCTAAATCCCTACTAGTGGTACACCCTTTTCTCTTGTATTTTGAGCTAAGGCTATCTTTCCTCTTGAAATCCAAATACCTTCTCTTCACATATCTTTGTTTGACCTCATTTTGGAAGATGATTATTGTCAATAACATTTATCCCAACTCAAGCTACTTGATGAGCATTATTTAGCATCTCTTTCTCATTTAAGTTTCTATCAAGAATGAATTAAGCAAGCCTATAATAAATACATGAAAATCCAAGAATTCAACATTGGAGATATTTTCCTCAAGGAAAACCAACATGTCACTAACATGGAAAATATCAAAAGGGGCAAATTTTATTTCAATTGTCTTAGACCCTACATCATTACCCATAAGTATGGATCGGGGGCTTATCATTTATCCTCTCTTGAAGGCAAACCAAAACTTGAGCCTCTCATATACATCCCTTTTATTATTAATTAGGGATCACCAATCCCCATTTGTCTAATTTAAGCTCATTCCTTACAACCACATTCATTTCCCTCTTTTTAGGGGTAACCAACTACAACTAAATCATGTGATTATCCATCAAAATTATAGCCTAATCCTGAAATATGGATACCATATCTCTATCCATAACATAATTCTTATAGTACTTCCCATCTCTTTGAGATATGCTCCTATGGTTGTTTCCACCTATACTATTTTTTTGCATATTGAACCATCATATCAACTTAGTTTTGTCCTTATAAAGGTAATCTATTGAGCATGTATGAGCAAGTCTATGCCAAATAAATTCAATAAATAGAAACAACAATATAAAAATATAAAAAATAAATCATGGGTCATCTTTAGCATCCACAAACTAGTCCTTTGAAAGACAACTACTGAAAATTTATTCTAAAATTGTAAAAGGTAAGGTGGAATGCTCCCTTGAAGGAAAACTATCAAAAGCATTTAAACTAACCATATAAATTCAGACCACTCCCTTGAAAGATGGCTAGATAAAGCATTAGTTAAAGTTAGAAATTTTTGGGAAGTTTCTTGCATCAATCAACTTCCTTGACCCTCAAGAAAAAGCAAAAGGCAAAATCAATTATCAAAAGAAAAATGCAAAAGCAAAAGAATTTCAAAGTCATAATCAGCTCTCATAAACAGTAATAAATTTGGCAAGCCACAATCAACTCTCTTTGGTAGACTTCCGGCATCGATTAGTCTACACTTTATATCTGGACATAGGCTTGTTTATACTACCTCTTTAAACACCTATAGAAAAGGCAACTAGCTTCACTAATGGTTCCAGTTTCACCCACTATCCCTCCATATATCATATGCATGGGACTATGAGCTTACTTAACACAATATGATTGGGATACCTATTTATTAACCTAATCATGGTAATGCAAAGCATCTAAAAGGCTTATTTTCAATAATCTAATCCAACTTCTAGGTTTTGCATTGGTCCTTACAACTAAAAAATGCATTATGTTCCTTCTCTCATCTTGTATTAGTTTATGTAGTCCTATTTCTACCAACATGAACAACAAACATCATACCAAAAGCATAAACCTCATTAATAATATTAACAAGTAGAAAAACATCTATCTATCAATGATCCAAGCACAATATAAACATATAGTAACCAACCATAAACATTAACCTATCCATCACGTCATGTAAGCCTCTAAACATGTTCTTACCCCATAAACCAAATCAATGAGAAAAACATCATAACACATACCATTCACCATTTAATCCACATAGATTTAAACATGAGCCATAACATGTATCCATCCATGACATATCCTATCATAACCATGAGTAGAATTAAAACATCATAATTCAACTTTCTAAACATCACATGCCTAAATTACTAGGTCAAATAACCATAACCATGAGTATCCATGACCATAAATCATAAACATAAACATCACATAAACTATAGACATCCATCATATATAAAACATCGAATGTCATACATCATATACATCAAATAGTCAAAAATAATACATGTAGTAATGTATCAAACTCTCTCTCAACAAAATATACATCTCATTACATAGGCATGTAGGCCAATATCAAAATAAAGTGCCAAAATCACATATTCAAGCATAATAATGGGCCCCCACCAACCCTTGCTAGCCCTGTACCACCACCACTAGCCTCATCTAATATTGCACCTATACCTGGTAGTGGTCCACTTGAAGCCCTTGCCTATCCAACCATGGCTACCCACTAGCCTAGAGTAGTTGTTATTGCCCCACTAGCCAAACTAGCTATGTACTCTACATATCTCATGTCTTGGGGCAACTAATCTAATACCATGGCCTCATAATATCTAAGATCTTAAATGGTGGTTAAGTATCATGCTCTGGGCACTAAATTAGGTGCTCATGTAGCTACCCTTTTCCCTATAAGAGATTCCCTCATGACATTTTGCTCACCTATAACCATGGTAAGGGAAGCATGTGCTTGGTATATCTCAGCTATTAAAGACTACACTTGCCCCTACAGGGTGACCACCTATCCCTATAGTGTGGTCACCTATCCCTATAATATATCCACCTATCCCTATAAACCAATAACCTGGGTTGAATCTACATCCATTGGCTACTAACCCCCTTCACCCCATCTAACGTCTACCACAACATACCTACCCTAGTACTAGGTTGTATAACTATCATCAATGCCTACATCATCAGTAGGATCCCTCATTGATAACTCCTTAAAATTAGGCATAACTTCTTGTGGTTGGAGTGTGAGTAACATTAAGTCGGCCTCCTCTCTTCTATACCTAGGGAAATTAGGCGGGATCTTGTAGACAAGCCCAAACTATCTTTGTACATGATCAAATGGGAGAAGCTCATCCTCACCCTCCTTATGGCCATAAACCACCACCAAATCTATAGACCTAAGGTTTGATATCTAAGACCTACCCACTATGGCCACCTGATGTAGGGCCTCCATATCACATCCTTAACTACAAAGCCATCTAATTTCCCTTGGAACCACTCAATGTCTCTATCTCCTTAACCTCCCCTTATCATAGCTCCACCTTTCTCCATCATAAGAAGCTGATTATATAATCCATTGGGAGATAACCCTCTACTAGCAATCCCATGGGTCTCAGTACCCAAATTTGCTCAAAGCCCTAGTATTGAAGAATAAAAATGACACTAATCTCATACCATCTATGGTATTTGAAACCCCAGAGCTCCCAATATATCTATACTAATAGGATTGGGGCCTAGCCAAATTTAGTCCTCCCTAATAACATCTTAACTAACACACCTAATAAAACCATAGGAAACTACCCCCTAATTAAGTTAGGTAACACAAAGACCATTAATTCCATCATCATCATGATTAGGCATCTATCTACTAGATCCATCTAGTATAATGGGTCATAGTTAAACTACCTACATAGTACCATGCCTGAGTATGATCATCATCATAGATCATTTCCATCAAGTCATCTACCTCCTCACCCTTTTTTTGATATACTACCTCTCCTCAAACTAGTGTATTGTGATCCTATGCACATCCTCATGGTGATCTCTCTAGTCAATAGCCAAAATGTGTTCATCATGGGGTCCCATCTCTCAATGAGAATGATAATCATTACAAGGTCTCATGGGAAATATTGATAATGTTTCATCACACAAGCCCACATCCTCCATGTATTGCCACTCCTCTATAGTCATGGCATCTCAGACCTTGGAAAAGAGTATTGACACTCAATCTCTTAGCTTAATGCACTCTCTAGCATGTAAACATAGCATACACCACTATATTTTAGTGTTTCACCTAACACTAAGTACTAAATTTTGACCTACCGTTACCCTACCCAATTTCTATCTTACCCCATCCCCATCTTACCCCATCCCCCTAGCCCAACTAACTACCTACACTAGCAAAGCAAATCCATAACACTTAACTACCAATCCAACCCATTGCCCAAAAACACACCTTTAGCTAAGCAACATAATACAAAAACTACCTCACACATTCTAACATTTAAAAAGCCTAAACTGATACCCTTAACCATTGGTAGTTACTTAACCATCACTTATCACCTAGGGATAGTTAGCTCCTTAGGGTCAATTGGAAATGGTCAATTTGAACAATTGCTGATCACTGTCTCGACCTTAGAGATGGAGACTTGAACCCTATACCTCCTACTTTTACCAAATTAAGCATCTAAATATTCTAAAAAACCTAATACACACTAACATCTATTCCCACAACCCACCTCCAACCCCATTTATAAATCAAAAGCATCCCTAAACCTAATTTTATTCTCAAATAAAGCCCACCCAAAACACCACTTATAACTTCTACAGTAAGCCTAAAATAATACAATCCCTAAACAATATACAATCCTACCCTAACTAGTAATTTAAACACATCCCCTACCTCATTTTGGGAGCACTACCATGTCTACAAGCCTTTTACAAATCCTTCATCACGTCCTCAACTTTGTTCCATCCTCTTGATCCTCACTCTGCAAGTACACCATTAGCTTACTTCCACCTCAACAACCCTTAGCCCACCACGTGTAAAAATTGCCAAAATTCAACAAAGTAAAATCTCAAAAGTCTAAATGATTGAAAATGACACTCCCTTTTTAATTTTACCCTAGTGGATTTTAGGGTTTTACCCTGACCATCACCAATTAGGTTGACTAGTACTGATCGATCCTTGGTACATTCCCCTAACCATTACCGATCAGGGTCCCCACCTTACTTTCTAAGAACCTACTAGTAACTAACCTAGTTACTCAACCATATCTTTCCCACATGGGAAGAACTAAATTTGGCCTAAAGTTTTATTGGATATTTCATCCACATAACTATGTAGGTAGTGTCCATGTGCCTTGTACACATAGAGTTAGCTTAGCCATGACCACCAACCTGACAACCTCATCACCTTACCATTGGTTTATTTTGGCCTATCTAGCATGCAAGTTTGTGACACTTTTTTGCCTAGTCCCTTGACTATAGTGACACCATTTCCATGTTGACCTTTTTTATTTAGTACCACCTCACACACACTAGCCCACTTGTGTCTTAATGGGAACACTTCCTACCTTAGATACTTGTGACACTTGACCCATTTATGTTTTCTTTAGGAGCACTTCCTACCTTAGATACCCACAAAGAACATGAAACTCAATTATGAGACTTGTGTTTATGAGTATTCCTAATTACCATGCCTTTAGGTGGTCACACAATTCACTTATCACTTATTTTCCTTAGCACCAACCCTTACTTTTTACCATCATTGGAAATTTTAGTCTTTTGCATGATCTCAGCTATCACACCATTTTGTCACATTTTTTGTGTTTGTGTCTCATGTGCCCAACCATTCTTTTTGTCACCCACCTCATGAACTACCATCTACCTATTATCAAACCCATACCCACCTATGTTTTACCTCACCATCTCCTAGTTTGAGGGGAGGACACCTCCTCCTACTCTCAAGGTAAGCAGATCTAGAGCTAATCTCCATTTTTGATTTTTTGCTCATTTATGTAAGCCACATAACAAAAAGGGGCAAAATGAAGACACTCAAAAACTATATACATGGTCTTAATCATCACAATACATTTGGTTTTTCTTGAACCTCTATCAACTATATCTATTAGTTTGACAAACCTACCTAGCCTAACCTACTTACCTAATCTAGAGTTAAGTTAGTCATTTGTCTATCTTAACTCACCTTTTCACCTATTCTAACCTATCTTTTTCTTAGTTCCTCAACCTGTGATGGTCAAGGTGACTGATGATAGTCACCCTAACTAGTGACAGTCAGGTTAGATAGCCTGGACTCAACATGTAACTTACATGCAAACCACCACCTTATTTTTCTAAATATAGTAGTCTAAATCTAATTGTGATCCCTTTGCATGGATGACTTATATTAAAAAGTTTTCTTCAAGTCCAATTTAGATAAGTGCTTCTATCTCTTGCTTGTGCCTATAAGAGAGAGAGAGGCCTAGGAGGTCAAACCATTTTCAATTATTATCAAGAGCTCTTTATATCCAAAATCTCTTTTTTTAAGTCAATTTACATTATCAAGTGCTATCAGCTATCACATAAGGAACCTACTTACCATTTACCCTCCGCTAAGCTCCCAAGTACCGTTTAGCTATTGGAATCAACCTAGATTCCATCAATAGGTAAATCTACATCAACCACCCACCAGCTGATTTTTGGTAAGATAATTAATCATTTTCTTGTATTATTTTACCATGTTTTTGTCCCAACCCTAAGCTATCTCCTAGAATCCACTTTATAGATCCAATTGATCATCAAACCCAAACCCTAGTTTCACTTCCATATTTTTTGACAAGAAACTAGTGATGGTTACGTAACTGGTGATGGTTATCCTCAATTGGCAAGGATCACCTGACTAGTGATGTTTACCCTTGACTGGTGACAGTTGCATGACTAGTGATGGTCATCTAAGACACTAAAAACTAGCAAGATAATTTAACCCTCTTACACCTAACCAAATTCATTTTTTTGTGTCCCTACCTATTCATAATCCCCTTTCTAATTTTTTGAGCAATACCTTGATTTGTTAGCACTACTAATAATTAGTTTATCACTAATTAGATCATTTCTAGTCTCTTTTCTGAACAATATTTTCTTGTATTCAATTTTAGTAATCTTCTATTATTGATGTAATTATTTCCAGTTTTATTAACTTAATTTTTAAAAATAGGTGGATTGACAACCGATAAAGAAGCTCTCACTTTCAAGATCTAGCTCTAGCTAGGAAATCTACCTTACTATTTGTCTAACAAACAAGTTTGCCTTAGTGATTTCTTATCTGCAGGTATTCCTTCCAAGACAAAGAGGAGCTCTTCACATCTTCTAATTCAATGCATGCATAAACAAATGGGTTTTTCAACCATACCCATATTGAGTTTATTTTCTTTCTTTTTAGAAATAAAGCTAAAAATTATGCTTAAATAGTCAATTATCAATGAAAACCAGCTCACAAGGATCCTTTTATCAAATCTAAGAAACCATATTTGGAAGATAAACTCCTCAAAGATACTACAACCACTCACCTAGTTTTAAGAACTAATGAGGAACCATCTCCTCCTTCCAAATCCCCAACCACTTCTCTTCCTCCAAAATATAATTTACCTTCTAAGCCTCATGTTGGTTCTTTTTCTAAAACCCATTAGAAATTCTTTAGAATAACTCAACTCCATGCCTTGAAAAATACATCTCATAGAGTTATTTCACACCTCTCCTTATCATTTCAAGTTCCTCATGAAATAACTTTAAGAAATTGAAGAGCCATATTCCATATAAGAGGAACCATCTTCCCATGACCCTTAACCAATTGATGTGCATACCATTGAATCCATCTATCCTTATTTGAAACCCTCCATATATTTACTTGAACAAGACATGATTAATGATGAGATCCTCTTTCAAGATGATGATCCACCCATATTCATTACAATATACATTAGTACCACCCTCAATTATAAATTACTAGTAGATAAGGGATCTAGTATTAATGTGACATCTTTTTGGCTCATCCAACAACTTAGCTATAATAAATATCATTTCAAGAAAACCTACCTAACATGACATGTATTTGAAAAAACTAATCAAAATCCACTTGGTTGTATTTCCCTCCCTCTTATGATTGGACCTAAAATCATGTAAACTAAGCTTATGGTCATCAATTTACCATTATCTTACAACATAATCTTAGGATTATCATGGACTCATAAAATGAGGGATATAGCCTCTTCCAACATCCAATGCAACAATTTCCTCCATAATGGCAAAAGGTATAAACATGAGGCCGATCTCAAACCTTGGAGTATTCAACTACCAAATAGCAAATATTAATATTACATTCCTACCATTCATATGATAAATAGTGCTCCCCTTACTCAAATTCATCAATATGAATCTAGATTTAAATGTCACTCTTACTAATTCAGATGATGATGAGACTAATGATCTACAAAATAATTTCAACACTACCAAGATAATTCCTTACATCTTAGAGTGGCTTCCTTATTTTTTGCATCATAATCACAACATGCCTCTCTTAGATGAAATCATGATTTCCTTATTCATGTAATGTTTATGAATCCTCTTACATTTAATATGACTTCATGTACAATGATTATAGAGTGGCCAAATTATTACAAGATCCTTATATTATGTCTCCACGTAAATTCAATGATCTAGGCATGACCCCTTCTAAAGTTCCTTCCAAATCTCAATCATGTAAAAATTTTCCAACGTATGATAATTATTAAATCATGTCCCAAGCTCAATTAACAGACTTGGATGTTCAAAATTATCATAAAACTCTAGATCAAATAAATTATTTCAATCATGATGTTCATACCATTTCCACTGATTTTGAATTATCACCTAAAGATCATGTACCTCCTACTAATTTTCCACTTATTGATATTCCTTAGGTGGTAGAACAAATCTTACCTTTTAAACCTATTAAATTTCTTGCATCTTATATGCCTCCTACTAAACCAATAATTCCATTCAATTCTCTCCTTGTCAATGATGCTAATAATAACCCAATTGAATCTTATCAACCTTCTTCCCCTATTACACCTACTCTTGATATTACATTAGATGCCAAAGCTACATATGTACATCAAATACATTCTAAATATGATTATCATGGTAAAAAAATTATTGATCTCAAAGTAAATTTTGATTATTATTTTCTTCTTCCCACTTTTCCTAGCGATGAATCCATTCTTGAATTATTTCATGCCTGAGAACCTCAACTTCCTTGGCAACATCATAAACTTGGTAATTTCAATAAGAAATATCCTCATTTCAACAACTTCATCACTAGAATTTATCCTAAAATAAATGTCATTTCCTCTCTACCTAATGCACCATATCATTTCCAAGATGGAAATGTTATGCTTATTGAGGAAACTACTAGAATTGAATATGGAACCCCATCATATCCTTGACATTTCATAGTCTCTTGATAACTTAAACCATTTGAACATAATAATTTTAGATTGTTATTTGATTAATATTATGAGACTTTCACTTAGTTTTAGAAATACATGCTTGGTATTGATCTTAGCATCATGGTACATAATATCATCACCTATCCTGATTCCAAACCCATGTGATAAAAATAGCAAAAATTTCCACCTGAAGTTTCCAAATTATGCAATAAAAAAATCATTAAACTTCTTGATGCTAAATTTATCAAGCCTATGGATTATTTAGAATGGGTTTCAAACATTGTCCATGTTTAGAAGAAAGTCACCATGGTCATTTTCATTTGTATTAATTTTCATAAACTTAATATTGCTTATCCCAAGGACAACTTACTTTTACCTTCCATAGATGCCATCATTGATTCCACTACTGGATATGAAATTTTGTCCCTTATGGATGGTTTTTTGGGTTATAATCAAATTCACATTACCCTTGAAGATCAACATAAGACCACTTTCACCATGGAATGGGTAACTTATTATTACATTAAAATTCCCTTTGGCCTCAAAAATGTTGGAGCTACATATCAACATGATATGACTCACATTTTCCATGATCTTATCCATAAGATTGTGGAAACCTATGTGTATGAACTCATTACCAATTATAAAATCCATAAAACTCATCTTCATTTTCTTTCTATTATTTTAGATCACCTCATCAAATATAAAGTTAGGTTAAATCCCTATAAATATGTTTTTGGTGTTATATTTGGTAAATTGTTAGGATTCTTAGTCTCTCTTCAAGGCATTTATGTCAATCTTACTAAGATCAACACTCTCTTCAACATGCCTAAACCTTGTTTCATTCTTGATATTCACACTTACCTTGGCAAAATTGGGTAAATAAGATAATTTATCCCTAAAATGGCTTACCACATCTATTTTGTTAATCTCTTTTAAAGAAAGGTAATGCCCTCAAATGGATGGATCTTTGTCAAAAAACATTTGATAATATTATAGAATATTTGATTTATCCACCCACTTTTTTTACACATTCTAATGATGATCCTTTAATCTTATATACTTCTTCCACAATGATATTAGTTGGGGCACTGATTGCCCAATAAGATGATACTATAAGAGAATATGCCATCTATTATACTAATCAAGGCCTCATCGACTATGATAAACACTATAGAAAAGTAGAACATGATTACCTCACAATGAATTTTATAGATGAAAATCTCTAACATTATATTCTTTATCAAACCACTTATGTTATCATCCATTCCTATCTACTCCATCACTTCTTCTCCAAAGCCTTTCTTCTTAGAGACATAATTTCCAAGTGGATAGTCCTTATTATGGAATTTAATTTCTACATTATTGATGTGGGTTTTATGAACACATCAGATAAGTTGTGAATGAGGTAACCTCTAACATTGTGGGATCTCTATAGAACTAATTTATAGTCTAGGGCATGAGTTTTAGGTACGTGGTTAAAACAACCAGGTGGTAGAATAACAGGTTGAGCATGTGGGTTGTTTAACTAGGTTTATGGGTGGATGTATGGATTCTAATAAAAAGGGATAAATCACTAGTCAAGTAATATGGTTAGAAGAATATTTTATGGTGGGAATATTTTAAATAAACTCACAAAATAAGGAAGGGTAAGGTATAAAATAAGATTATATATCTTTGAAAAATAATTTCTTAGTCTATTTCTTTAGTGGATAAGTATCTCAAGGACCATTATTTATTATTTTCATCTTTTACACACTCATGAACAAACATTATTAGAAGTTTGATATATATATATATAATATTATATTATATATATATATAATATTATATATATATATAGGATGCTTACTGGTCTCAATTGAATGTTACTCTTCTTAAGGTTGTTGTTACATATCTTTGGGTAAGAGATTACAGTTCATACCATGAATTTATCTAGGGAAATTGTAGCTCTCACTTAAAAAACTATATCAAAGGGATATACCTCTACACACCTTAAATTATTGATTAAACTTGTGCTAACTACTTAAATCAATGAAATCTTATCAATATTAAATATGTTTTGTACATCTAAAACTAATATTCATTACTAAAACAATTAGATTCATCCATATCATTGGCACACATCAAAATTATTGAATCAATATAGATAAATAAACTTCAAATTCATTAACATAGATAAGGGAAAAAAAAGAAAAAAATATAGTTTCATGACAATCAATTTCTTGATTTCTTATTATATATTCATTCAAAAATTTGACTCTTTCAAAATAATGTTCTGCATGTATATAAAGAACTAAGGGAAGGGGTTGCCTCATCCTCCAAGTTTAGAACACTTTTTTTACATTTTAATAGAACATAAGATAAGTTTCAGTTACATGTCAATAACTTATGGATATCTCACTCATACAACATGTTCATGCTAACAAAATGATTCAGTTAATTATAATATAAATACAACTAGGAACTAACTATTCAATTATAATTACTACATGCAAAATTGTAAAAAATAAGCCTTTATGCTAAATTGGCTTTTCCTTAGTGTGTCTCAAAATTATCATCAAAACTATAGTTATACTCAGTATTAATGATATGGTAACAAGAGTTTTACTCTAAGTTGCACTATTTAATTGAGCTAAAATTACCATGGGAGCTATAACATGAGGTGGCATTGATATGGATATAGTTGTTAGCACTATAGGTACAATCTGTGTGGTATAGATGGCTTTTGGTGTTTATTGGGATACCTTATTCTTATCATATAGCGATTGGTATTGTTTATACACCTTAACATATTGTGCTTGAATTAGGCTCATATCTAGGAAATATAGTCTAATCACCCTACTTGTCTATTCCATCTGCATAGTGTGTTCTATCTTATTGGATCTACATCCAACCTAGAAGAATTCTAACTATGTCACATTTTTCCTATATGATATCAATTTATCTTTGATGTCCTCTAGTATTAAACCTTTTAGACTCTATTTTAAACCATTAGAAGCTTACTTAATCATTTCATCAAATATAGCTTAAGTCACCAACTTTCCTCTGTTATCTTGAATTATGATCAATTTGAATTCAATCAAAGTTTACTTAGCCTATTTCTCTTACTCAACCAATTTATTCATAAGAGATTTAGAGGATGATACCCTATCCTAATCCTCCTATGTTTTTATTAAGGATAAATTCAATACATTAATGCGTTATTAGAGGTATATAACAGTAAGAAATTCATCTTCTTTAAGAAGTTTAAATAATATGGTTATAGAATTAAAATGGGGAGATAAATTGGATCTAAAAGATTTAATGGAATATAAAATATCATATAGACTAAGTGTTTCATTATGCACATCCTGATCAATACCTTGAGGGAATTGTATTACCTATTGTTGATCTCTAAGAGTTTATAACTCCTCTTTAATATCTTGTCTAGCCATTTTGGTCCCTTCATGTATGGCCAAGATTACCTTTGTATGGGTCTCCATGTAGGACTTGAGGTCCTTAATATATGGGTACTGACCCCTTTGTCTATTCAATCTCTTGATAAGGTAATATACCTCTTCCCTTTCATCTATAATCAAGGTTATGCCTAAACTATCATTAATTTTAATCTTCCTTACCCATTACACTAATATTGTAGCCTTATCAAATAATGAGCTCATAATTAGAAGTTAAGTGATATTTAGATTAGGCCTCTTAGAGGCCAAGGATCCTAAATCCTTGACCCAATTTAGAAGAGTGATCTTTGAGGGATCTAGTGGATGAGCTTCCAATTATACATGATCTTTAGGCTCAGGCTCAGTTTTAATGGAAGACTTGGGCATTGATGGCCAATTGATTTTTGACCAGTCTATGTTTCCAAATTGTGGCATTGGATGCACAAGAAAGATTGGTTTCTTTTTGGGAGCATTTTTGGTGGTAACTACTATGGTTATGAAGGTTGGAGTTAAGGAAGGCAAAGGTGAACCCAATTGGGTAGAAGAAGAAATAATAGGAGTGATGCATTAGTTGATGGATAGAATGGTTAAAGCTATGGTTGATGGGGTGGAGATAGAAAGAAAATAAACTATAACACTTTAGGGTGGAGCATGTGAAGTGGAAATAGGTATACTAGTATATGGGTGAATAAAGAGGAGGCCCATAGAAAGTGATCACACAAGAATAAATGTAGAAATAACTGGTAGAGGAATGGTAGAAACTATAGGTAAATACATCAAGTAAAAATTCCTAAAGGGGATGTAAGAAAAGGATGCTTACTATATGGTTCCATGGTCAGAGGTGCCTTGGCCATCAGTGCTTTTAGGCCCAATACCTTGAGATACTACAACTCCTCATTGTCCACCTCTTATGTTGGCTCACCTTCTAGTGGAGGCTATGCCTCATTAATTATTTGTGTGAGTAGGGTTTATGGTGTATCCCCTTTTGGATTACTTTGATATCAATTAGTTGCTCTGCTATCTTTTTGAACTATTATCTATTAGGGAAGATAAGGAGGAATAATGTTGGGTGTTGGGGTTGTTGAATCCAATGTTTCCTCTTCATCAGAGGAGTCTAAATAAATAATCTTGACTTCTTCCCTCTGTGCACTATATTTCATTTGAGTTAGTTCCTTTACCATCTCTTGATTAACCTATATAAGATCAACTATTGATGCTTAAACTAGGATCATTTTTAACTCTTCTACTTGTGTAGAGGTAGGCTCTTATTCCTCTTATTGTTATTCATCCTTCCATCTAATGAGTGGTGCCTCACCTATCAACTAATGTTGGTCCTAGGATTGGCCTTGAGCTATTTAGGGATCTCATCCTTCTCCTTCTAGCTATTATGATGGATTACCACTCCAAAAATTGAAATATATCCATCCTCCAAGAGGTGAGATCCTAAAATTTGCTTCACTAAGTTTGAGATATGGTTTATCTTGTATCACTCTCAATAAGTCCTCACTCAAGCCTATAGTTTATGCCTTTTATTTCACTTCATCATCTTCCTTAGAATTTAGAAAAAAAATCATTGTCCTTTGGCTCATGTTTATAGGCAAGGCCAAAGATGTGAATTTTCTTTTGGATCTTGTTATGAAGATCCTAATCTCTATGAGGAAGGGGAGTCAATGCATATGCTTTTATGGTATTTCTTATTTCTTTAAACTACCTCTGTATTGTGTATTGCATTATCACAATTGATGTGAGATCCATGGAATGTATACTTATTATTCTTTTTTAATTCCTCATCAATGCCATTCCATATCTAGTATGTAATTTCCTTCTCAGCTACTTTGTCTAGAATTAACTTGGGGAGCTAAAGAGGATCCACCTTATGGTTAACCACCATGACAACATGTAATCCAAGTAGAGCTAGTAGTCTCTTATATTATTGTGAGTGTTATGGCTATGCTAGGTTATACTATTCCAAAGGTTGGTCATGGATGGACATCCAGACTTGAGGGTAGATATCCTTAGCAATAGTAACTATGTTTCTAACATAGGAGTACATGTATACAAAATTTTAATAGTCATAAATTATATTTTTATCATGTCTAGATTAGTATCCCTTAGGACTCCATTATGCCTATATATTTTCCTCATGAATAAGTCTAAGAGATAAGACATCATGTGAAAATTTCCTCCCAATGGCCTCTTATCTTTGTGAAAAATTTATTCTTGGAGGCAAGCGTTGATTACTTCCCCCAAAGCGTAGGTACACTCTGAGGTACTTATGAGGTATAGTAGGGGAACCCACTCCAAATATAAGAAGTAGAAGCTTACATGGACAAAAAAATGGTTTAACATTGTCATTTCCACATGTATTCCCATTCTAAATTGAGTGATGGTAATATGGTTCTTGACATGTTCTTTTAGAGTGAAAGTTTTTCTATGGAGTAGCCACCTTGATAGAGCCCACTCCATATTATTAGCCTTCTTCTATGTAATGATAATATTCAATAAAAAGTGACATATATAATGGGAAGGCTTAAATACCTATTAAATTCATCCCATTCTATATGTAAGACAATTATGTTATTGTCAATGTAATGAAGGTATCTGCCATCTACTATTCTCGGTTCGAATAAGAGGCCTCATAATAAATATATGTATGACATAAGATTTAGATTCATATCTTTGTAATGTAGGGATTGAAATTTGAAAGTAAGCATGTCATTTAATAGTTATTTATCCTTAGCTGAGATGTCTTCTTCGAGTGCAAAGAATTCTACATTTTTCATTACTTTTTATAATGTCAAGTAATTTGGATAATAACCATCAAATACAATGGTGTCAAAAACTATATCCAATTACTCTAAGGAATCCTTTATAGAGAACCTAAATGGTGTCAAGTATCCTTTGTATGACCTAGATGATGATGCCATGGTGGTTTGGAGAATATTATTAGGCTTTAATATTTTAGAAATGGCATAAAAAACTAAACTGAATTTCATAGATGACAAATCAATCTGATAGCAATTAAGGATTTTGGGATGAATTAAGGATGAAGTTTACTCAAGATATTAAAGATGGAATTATGTGAAATTGGTTGGGGGATCAATGTTAATATAATTATACATTGATTTCAAGTTCATGCACCATTAATCACCAATGTCTATAAGCTCATCACCTTATTTAAATTCAAGTGTGAGCATTTTATCCTAGTGTATTTTCCATGTAGGATGCTTTATCATTTAGGGTGCCTTGGTGTTACCTTTCTTATTTTTACATGTGTCATTATGTAGTCCATTTAAGAGATGTAAAACTTTAATGCAGTCTAAAATACCCTAAAAATCAAAATTCTCTTCAAAGAGATTGGTCCCAAAATATTTTGTCCCAAAGTTTATAAAAAAATTGTTGAAGACCAAAATTGCAAAAGGGAATCTTTTGTTGAAAATTCTCCAAAATAAAGTTAAAAAATGAAGTAACTAAAATGAAGTTGTCAAAAACTAAAGTTATCAATAACTAAGCACTCTTTGGGAAGGTTTTGATTCAGGTAAAAGTAGTCACATAGAAATTTCTTGATGAGAAAGCTTCTGAAATGAAAGTTGTTGATGAGAAAGTTTTTGAAATAAACCTTTTGAAGAGAAAATTTTTGAAACAAAATTTTTGATGAAAAAGTATCCAAAATAAAGTTATCAAAAATAATCTTCCAAGACACATTTGCCAAAATGAATCCTCTAACACAAAACCTTCTGAAACAGAACCTTTGAATCAAAATCTATTGATAAAAAATTTCTTGAAACAAAGTTGTCAACGAGAAAGTTTCCAACAAAATTTTTTTTGAAGGAAAAGATTTATAAATTAAATTCACTGATGACTAAACTTGTTGAAGGATAAGTACTCCAAAATAAATTAAGCTAAATTTTTTCTATGAAAAATTATTCTTTCTATCTTTTCATTAATAGACTATTTTGAATAAGTGCTTTAAAATGGAAATAAATATGCCTCAACATGATTCAACATCCAAAGCATAAAACTTATTAAGAATAATATCAACCCTCTTAATCCTCAAAAACACATAGATACCCAAATAAGATATTCATTATTTATAAAAATAAAGGTTTCCCCACTTTTCAAAGAAAAAATACATGGTGGGGTGTGTTGAATACAACAAATGGTGACTCACAAGTGTGAATACTCCAGAGTTTTCAAGAACCTAGAATCCATGGTTTTATAATCCAAATGTGAACCATAAATTTATCCCAACATAAATGATTAAAATTGAAATGAAAAGAGACTCTTAATAGTTATATGCAACATACTAACTTTACTTACACCTTGGATCTATGTCTGAAAAGTGTTGTTCTTTATCTTTTCTCTTAGGTTTTTAGGCAAAGACATGGGGGTGAGCTATAGGTTTCAATTGAATTAGGTGTTAGGTATATACATGGGGATATCAAAAATTGATTTATTTCCATTTAGGTGTCTATAACCTTGAAAAATATACCTTTAATCACTTATTCCTCATTTATTCATATTTTTCATGATGCATGATACATTCATCTTATTCCATCATGTAGGCTTTGAATCCCTTATTTTATTTAATTTTAGAATTTAGAATTATTAATTTTATTTTTAATTTTATTATTATTATTATTTCTAAAAGAGGGAAAAGGTGACCACCATGAGCTGGTCTTAGTAAATTTTTAGTTTAATCAAAATGTCCCTATCAAGTATTGCCCATGTCCATGATTATTACCTTAAACAAGTATTAAATTTTTATGTTCATTTGACCCAAGGGGATAAGGAGAGTTTCATAAATTTTCATATAACTATGGGAGAAATTTTCACATACCTAATGACATCATTAGATTTAGAACATATTCATGGCTAACTCTCTAATTGCTTACTTGGATTAAGAATTTAGAACTACAGTAGGCAATACCCGTTGATTCAAGTTAGATTCAAAACACCTAAAACTTTGTTTAATTATACTAAGATTGACCACTATTTAACTATCATGAAATAAAAATAAAACTATTTTAGAGAGTAGAATATCTATTAAAAGCCAATGGGCTAATCTAGAAAACATGAACTAGTCTAATGAAAGCAAAATACTAAAAGCAAGAAACTAACTAATAAATCAAATCTAATCTACTCCTACATATATCAAAATGAATATTATTACTTAGAGACCTCTCTAGATGGGGAATCCATGAATTAATGCTTAAAAAATAAACCATTAACTTGATACGTCAGATTTTTACCTTGAATATATTTTAAATGAAATACATTATTACCCAAAATTTATGAAATTTGATATGGTCCTGTTGGCCAATTTTGGCCCACATATGGAAATTTGCCTAGATGGATCAGTTTTTAGAGGTCTTCATATGGAGTGATCAGATGAATAGAGTTATGGATGGAATGAGTGGACCAAAAGTGGAATAATAAGATCCCATATTGCTTACAAAGCTTTTAAAACACTTTAAGCAAGATTAAAGTATGTTTTATTGATCTTTGAGAAGCAAGTATTGAAATAAGTCTAGAGTTTCAAAATGTAAAGAAAACCAATAGGTTTTCATGGTGTTTGAAAAAATGAGGATCATAAATCAGGTTGTAAAAATTCTTATAAGTCCATTGTAGCTTTATAAAAGAGATAATAGTTTCTTGCACAAGCCTAGAAGAACTAGACCATCATGGCACATCATGCAAAAATGAATAGGTTAGCTTGATTATGTATTTAATAAGTTCACTTAGAAATACCCTCAAGCCAAAAGATCAGATCGAAAAGAAGTTATTCATACCTAAATCAACCTTTGTAAATTTAATAACTTGATGAGTTGTCTATCTCAAATTATAAAGCTTTAAATTTATACTTGTTGAGTGAAATGTGTGTGGGGACATCAATTTTAAGTTTCATGAAATAGTCATTTGAATTAAAAATGTTCCCAAGTTAAATGCAAAGCTAACAATTGTCCAAATCTTAGGAGCTCAAGTCTATATCCAATGATGAGCAGTGATTGATGATGTTAGTGGGTCTTAAAGATCTAATGGTACATGTTCACTCATAAAAAGTAGATCAATGGTAAACATTAAGTAAAAAGGTCAAAACATATCCCAGGTGAATTTACAAGTGACAAGTGCCATAATCTTGGGAGCATAATCTAGATCTAACAACACATGGATAAATCTCAGGCCAATGGGCCTAGGTAGATCAATGATATGCACTCACTCATATAAAGTAGATCAATGACAAGCAATAGGTCAAAAGGTTAGTAGATCTAGGAATAAAATGTATGAGTGAAAAGTGACTATATTGAGTTAAAATAGTAGAATATCTATGGCTTGTATTCATTAATATAAAAGAGAATCAATGATGCATGTATAAGTCAATATATTAGATCTAATGGTATGTAAGCAAGCTGATTGATGGTCAATATTAAAATTCAAAATCTAAGGGACTTCAATGGATAATGTATGTGACCTAAGGTCAAACCAAGGTAAATGCTTCAAAGGATTTAATTGAAGCTCAATCAAGACCTCTATTGGAAGATCCAAAGCATGTAGACTCAACTTTCTTATGTTTTCAATGCCATGTATAATAAGTCCTTAACTTCCACAAGTTTCAGAGGCATAATAAGTCTGCTTAAACCTAATATGGTTTAAGGATGATGTTACACAATTTGTAATATCTTCATGGATATAGCTACACAAAAACCAAATAAATGAGATTGGTTTTTAATCTATAGTAAGATTGGTGCTCAGATATGGCAACAAGGGTAGGTTTGTGATTAATAACAGAGTGTCTTATTTTTTGACATTGTCATAGCCTTGAAAAAAAAGTACCTACATATTTTAAAAGTAGACTTAAACATAGCTCTATCAAGTCCATGGATATGAGGACTTTGTCCTCATAATGAATGCAAGTAGAGGATGATGTAGAGTTCTAACATGGAGATCTAGTGATTAGAGAGAGATTAGGATCATTTAATAAATTTTCAAGGTGCCTAGGGGTTTTGTTCATAAGTAGGATCATGAATCACCACCTTTGGAAAATTATTATCTTCTAGTGAATTTTTATTATCCAATGAGGAGATTTGGGGGCTATTCGGACACACAAAAGGTTAACTTGTCAATAAAGAACTGGGGCTGATTTTATCAAAAGGTGGTGGAAAATTCATCAAAAGTTAGAAGCTTAATTAATGATTTTTGTACTCATGCTCCCTATTATATATTCCTTCTCTCCTATATTACCTATTCCTTCCATCTATAAGCTCTCTCTTAGTTTTTAGAAGAAAGTGGCTCTCTGACTTTTGATAGTAACTCTCTCTTAATTCTAGAAGAGTAGAGACTCATTTGATAAGGCTAGCCCCAGTTAAAATTTTTATGAAAGACTCTTAAAGATAATAAATATTCTCTTTACCTATATCTTAATTTTGAACTATGTTTAATAAGGTTGTGCATGATGGCATTATGAATTAAAATATTCCATGCCCATTGTCCTTCTTTATTGACTATTTTAGGGTGTTTTCTAGTTGATTATATATTTTCATTTATGTTCTTTCTACCATTAATGTAAGCTTGGTGTGAGCCTTATAATTACTCTTAGCTTCATTAATTACTTCCTAATCCTAATGTATGAAATACTTATGCAATTAGCTAGATTTTGAGATTGTATGAGTTAGTACTATCTCATGCTTATTCAATGTATATTTCATGCTTGTGTGAGTTCTCATTTAATTTATTACATCACTTTTTAATCTTCCTTATGATCCCTATCCCCCCTTTCTAACCTTTTTATTAGTGTAAACATTACTATAGGTGATCCATCAAGAGGAATCCCACCTTCTCTGGAGTTATAACCCCACCACAAGTGACCCATAGCCTAGGTTTGTTCCCATAGTGTATCTCAAATGGAGAGAGCTTAAATAACCCTCTCCAAGGGTGAACATTGATGCAATGATAGTTTCTAGCATACCCAGTGGAACTCAATTCAAATAAGATTGGTCAAAATTTGATGTTGATTTGATCAATTTGCAGTAGTTATAGCTTCTGAGCAACAACATCTAGTGACTCTAAAAGAAGATTCAACATTATGGTAGTAGATTAATGACTACATTTCATGCCAAAGGTAGCTGTAAGGTCATATTATAAAAGTATTCCCTTTGAATTCATTGAATTGCCTTTAAACTTGGTAAATAGATTAATATTTATTAATACACACCCATATAAAGGTAAATTTATTCCTAAGTCAATTTTAAGGCCTACCCCTACAAGAAGATCTTTGTTAAACCCTTTCATTACCATGGTAGCCCCTACAATTTTCCCTTTTTGTGTCCTTTAATGGTCAAAGTCCTCTAGACCTCCATCAATATGATCCTATTCCAGTATCAGCTCTTAAAAGTATCCCTTATTTTAATGAAGACCAAGTTATAACCCATTTTAAACACCTCATGGATATAGCCAACTTTTGGAACATTCATGATATCAATGAGGAAAATGTAGCAATTATGTTATTAGCCATCTCTTTCAAAGGTAAAGCCCTATATTAGTAAATAATCCTTGCTTCTAACTCTATTACATCATGGGATCAATTAGGGAATGCATTGTGGAAGATATGTTAAGATAAAAGTGATCATTTTCACTTACATATTAGTTTACCACAATTCAAATAGCCCCCCATGAAGTTATGCAAGACTTGAATACAAGGTTCTAAAAAAGTTAGGATAGAATCCTAGTCTTTATTAGGCCTACCCCTAACTTTGCCTTTATTTACTATTTAAAGGCCCTAAATAGTGACATTGTAGTAATGATCCAATCCATGAGAAGAAACACATTACCAAATTCATATGAGGTGGAAATCAAAGCAAAAAATTATCTAGTCCAAGATTACAAGCTAACACCTAGACCACCATTGCCCTTGTTCCCTAAGATTAGATCACCCCCTATTTGTATTCCTCCCCTTTATATCATTCATCTTATGCATATAATTAATTCTACAGCCCCACCTAAGCAAGAAAAGGCTTCCACTAGTAAATCTAGTGATTGTCAAGAATAAAATTACTTTTAAGATATTAAGAGCATGTTCTAATCCTTGGTAAATGAACTAGTGAATGCTAATAAGAAGCAAAATTTCAATAGGCCTTACCAAGCCTCATATCAACCTTAGTATTAATATTACCAATCAAATATGCCACCTTATAAAGGAAACTTTAAAGGCCAAAGCCAAGGATAAAGCCAAGGATAAGGGCAACCTAACTATAATAGATAGAGCAACTATAATCTAAATGTTGCAAGCACTTCCAACACTTTAGTCCCCATCTAGAATAATATTTCTCAAAAATTTAAGGGTACCATACCTTTGAATTAGTATTTTGGGCAATCCATTATCCAAAACACTATCTTCAACCAAGATTTCAATGATTATTAGTAGCAGGCTGCCAATTAAGGGTACAATCAAGCCCTTATGGTTCATTACATAGAGGTACCCATGATGACAAAAATAGAAGAGCCTCAACAATGTCAAAAATTTGATCAAGGACCAAGTCAATTGGGTGCTACAATGGTGAATAATGAGCAAGAAAAGTGTTATGCACTCAATCAACATGCTAGTTCTAGGTAGTCATACATTTCAGTGGTAGAAAATACAAGGTTCAAAACAAGGAACATGGATGGTAACTAAGAAGTAGTCAAAGAGCCTCCTATCATTACTCCATAAATGTCAAAGCCAAAAGAACCTATTAATTCTCTAAAGGTTCCAATAGCTCTAAGAAATCAAAATTAGGGGAATGTATTTGCTCCCCAAAACTCACAAATTTAAATTATAGTTGTGGCTCCCAAAGTACAACCAAAGGTTGGTGGTTCACCCATCAACATTGTGGAATAAATGAAAAGTTACAATGTGAGTGTGCCAATGTGGGATATAATATTCATGCCTAGTTAGGTTGACATCCTCTAAGAAGGTTTGTCAAGAATCAATGTTTCTTAGAAATCACCAGTTAAGGAGAATGTGGTTCTCACCAATGCAGCCAAAGGACCTAATGAAATGAAACTAGGTAAGGTGGTCAAACCTCCTCCCTTATACATTTTATTAATCATTGGTGACTCTTTAGTGCATAATTTCTTAGTAGACAATGGAGATAACACCTCAATAATGACAATGGAGATAACACCTCAATAATGTTAAAATTGCAAGGTTATCTTGTAACATTATTGATGATGATGAACATATGGTTGGTCAATAATTAAACACTCACCCTAAGGAGATACCAAAAATGTTCTTAGATGAGCTATGGAATGACAATCATTTGTTTGATCCCTTAGAAGGAGTTAAAGAGAGGAATATGGGTTTCTACTGCTTACAAGAAGAGAATTAGTCTATGTCATCCCTAATTAGACCTTAATAAGATCCTAATGGCTTATGGAAATTATTCTTTGATGGTTCAAGGAGAAAACATGGAGTGGGTACAAGTGTAATGCTATTATCCCCCTCTAATGACAAGTATTTCTCTTTTTATAGGTTCTAATTCAGTTGATCTTAAAATGTAGTAGAATATGAGGGTCTTATCCATGGCCTTTAATGGGATAATAAGAGAGGAATTAAGTAGTTAGAATTTTATGGGGATAGTGACTTAATAGTGCACTAGGTTAGAGGACATAATATCACCCAAAATCCCTCAATGAAGTCTTACAAGCATAGAGTGTGGTACCTAATTGAGGATTTTGAGTACTTTGGCATCCAAGTAGTGCCAAAGAACAAAAATAGACATGATGATAGGTTGGTTTCTATGGGAACTCAATTTGATATCCCAAATGAGTTTAAAAATACCAAGGTGTAGCCACATGTCAAAGTGGTGGTAATACCATCAGTGCTAGACAATGAAGCTCATTACGAGGTCTTCAAGAATGAAAAATAAATTTCTTGTTTCTTGTAGTAAAAACTAGAATTCTCCTTCATAAACTAGGAAAATTTTCAACATCAGTATGAGGAAAAAATAGTTCAATTGAGATCTAGTAAGCTTTTTAAAGGGCTTGCCACCCTCGAAGATATTTTTCATGAGGGAGATCATATGATAAAAGATAAGGTAGTGATGTCAACCAATGATACGAAAAGGTCCTTATCTTTAAGGATAAGCTATTTAAGCTTGGAAAGGCAAGAACTAAATCTAAAAATCATGTTTTTATATAACTTTGTAAAGAATATCCAGACATATTTACTTGGGAATTTAGTGACCTAAGAGGCTTTGATCCCAAGTTGGCCCAACAAACTATAGAACTAGAGGTTAATGACAAGCCTGTTAGCTAGAAGTAAAGGCCTATAAAACCAAAAATTGAATATCTTATGAGGAAATAATTGACCAAATTAATTGAATCCAATATCATCTTTCCCATTAAGCACTCCTTACGAGTAGCCAATTTGTTACTAATGAGGAAGAAGATTGGGGAGATAAGATTATGTGTTGACTTTAGGGATCTAAATAGGGTCTCTTTGAAATATCACTACCCTTACCATCCATGGAGAAACTCCTTTAGATAATGGTTGGCTCAGAACATTTTTCCCTTTTGGATGGGTATTCAGATTACAACCAAGTGCTAGTAAGAGAGGAAGATCAATATAAGACTACCTTCACCACAAAGTGAGGCACATGTGATTACCAAAAGATGCCTTTTGGATTATCAAATGTTAGTTACAATTTTCAAAGAGCCATGTAGATGGATTACCAAGAGTTTTTGAATTAGAGGGTACTAGTTTACTTAGATGACATCACAGTTTTCTCCAAAAAATGTAGTGATCACATGGAACATCTAAGGTTAATCTTCCAAAGATGTAGAGAGTATGGGATCTTTTTAAATCCCAATAAATGTGTGTCTATTGTTCATGAAGGAAAAATTTTGGGTTACATTATTTCAAAGGAAGGACTATCCATTGATCTTAATAGAATAAGTGTTATCTTAGTACTATCTCTACCCAAACATAAGAAAGGAATCCAAAGATTCTATGAGAAAATAAACTTTGTGAGAAGGTTTATACCTAGCTTTGTAAACTTAGTCAAAACCATCACTACCATGATAAAGAATATACAAGTGTTTTCTTGGTCAAATGAAGGTAGAGTAGCCTTTGAGTCCATCAAGAAAACCATTTCTAGACACCCTTGCACATGAATCCTAATTTATCAAAGGATTTCATATTGTACAACTTTTTCAATGTTGACAACATATCAACTATGCTAATGTAGAAGAATGGTGAAGGACTTGAGCATCCAATTGAATTTTTTAGTCAAGGGATGAAAGGATATGAATTAAGGTACACTTTTATACAGAAGTAGGTTCTTGCATATTTAAGGAGACTCAAAAAAATTAATCCAATGCTTTCTAGTAGTAAATTTTATCTTATGGTGTCTCATCCTAGAGCTAGAGACTTCCTCCTTAACAAAGATTTGAATGAGAAAAGAGCAGGTTGGATTGCCAAGGTCATGGAGTATGATGTGGAGATCAAAGTCATAAGATGTTAAGAGGTAAATACTTGTGTAAATATATGGTGGATGACCTTAAAAAAGATAAAGAAGTATTTTTGGTGACACAAGACAACTCAAAAATAAATGCACATCCACTTCATAATAGTTGGCTCCAAGATATGACACATTTATTAATGATAGGAGAATGCCCCCAATATTTGGATAGAGAAAAAAAGGTATTTCAAGATTTAGTACATACCTTATGCATTAATTGATGGTGTTATTTTCAAAAAATACCTCAATTGGGTACTTCTTAGGTGTATTGATGACAATCAAGAAACAAAGATCTTGGAGCAGTCTCATGATAGACCTGTAAGAGGTCATTTTGCTCCAAAAAATTAGTAATAAAGGTAATGAGAGCTAGATATTATTGACCTAGAATTTTCAAGGATGCCTATGCATAGGTCAAGAAATGCCAAAAGTGTGCTTTATTTATAGGAAAGTAGAGGTTAACAACTCTTATACTCAACCCAATTCAGGTGGAAAACCCCTTCATGTAATGGGGGTTGGACTTCATATAGATGATATATACACCTTCAAGTGTAGGGAATAAATGGGTTTTCACTACAATTAAATACTTCACCAGGTGGGTAGAAGTAATTGCCTTGAAAGAAGCCAATGAAACAACAATATTGGACTTTTATGATAACATAGTGACCAAGTTTGGTATCCCAACTAATATAATTTTAGATAATACCTTAGAATTTGTGGGAATGAAGACAAGTGAATGGACACTTAAGCTAGGCATCTACCTCAACACATCCTCTAATTACTAACCCCAAGGCAATGGACTAGTAGATTACATAAACAATAAATTGATATGAATTATCAAGAGGACCATGGAGGAAAACCAAAGAGTGTGGCATACAAAGCTAAGGACAACCTTATGGGCTGAAAGAGTGAATCCTAAAGCTACCATTGAAAATTATCCATATGTCCTTATATATGGAAGGGAAGCCAAATTGCCCATCTCTCTTGAACTACATACATTGGAGTTAGCCCATTAGTTTGAATTGATAGAGTGAGCTTATGAATGTGAGGATGATAGAGCTCATGGAGCTTCAAGAAACCAGGGACATTCCAATGAAGACATTACAATCATATCAAGCTCAGGGCCAAAAATCCTTTGACAAGAGAGCCATAGCAAGGGACTTCAAGTAAGGGGACCTAGTCCCTAAATGGGACTCAAATAAGGCCAATCTAGGTAACCATACCAAGTTTGACAACTTGTGGAGTGGTCCTTATTTGATCCATTGATGCAAATAACATAATGCTTTTTATCTTGACCAATTAGATGGAGAGGTATTGCCCATCCTAGTCAATGGAATTCATATAAAATATTGTTATTAGAATTTTTTTAGCTATTATATGATATTATAACATATTAGAGTGATTTTCTATGCTTTCCTCTAAGTTCTTTGAGCACATTTTTATTTCAATTGTGTATTTCCCTTTCAATAGTGCCTTTAGCACAGTTGTTTGTTTTGTTTTTTTGTTATTTTTTATTTTAATAGGAAGTTTTAGAAAGGGTCAACCTTCAGTCTGTCTCATATTAGTTAAGAGGAAAGACTGTGATTCCATGTACCCAATGGATCATTTTAAGACCACGAAGTCTTTACATAAATGGTATTCAATCCTAAGATGTCTCCAAAAATGTTGGCCAATTTTGGCCCACATATGGAAATTTACCTAGATGAATCATTTTATAGAGGTCTTGGTATGGAGTGATCAGTTGAGTAGAGTTTTAGATGGAATGAGTGGACCAAAAGTGGAAGAACAAGATCTCATATTGCTTACAAAGATTTTGAAACACTCTAAGCAAGATTAAAGTGTGTTTTATTGATCTTTTAGAAGCAAGTCTTAAAATAGGTCTATATTTGTAAAATGTAAAGAAGACCAACAAGTTTTCATGGTGTTTCAAGCATTCAAGAGCATGAATTTAGCTACACAAAATCTTAGAAGTCCATTGGAGCCTTCTAAATGAGATAAAAGTTTCTTGTATAAGCTAAGAAGAACCAACCTATCATGGTACATCATGCATAAATGAATGGGTTAGCTTGATTATGAAAATAACAAATTCATTTATAAAGCTCCTCAAACCAAAAAATGACATGAAAATGAATTTAGTCATGAATAGATCATCCTCTAAAAATTTCATAACTTGATGAGTTGTCTATCTCAAGTTATAAAGCTTCAAAATTAGACTTTCAGAGTGAAACAATGGGAATATCAAGTTTAAGCTTTTTGAAATATCCATTTTAATTCAAAATTCTCCCAAGTTGAATTTAGAGATGGCAAATGTCAAAATATTGAGAGCTCAAGTCTAGATCCAATAATGAGTGGTGACTAATGACATTAGTGGGTCTAAAATATCTAATGGTATGCATTCACTCATACAAAGTAGATAAATGGTGAGCATCAAGTCAAAAGGTCAAAATATTTCTAGGGTGAACACATAAGTGACAAGTGTCATAATCTCGAGAGTAAAATCTAGATCCAATAACACATAGACAAAGCTCAAGCTAGTGGGCTTAGGAAGATCAATGGTACACATTCACTCATACAAAGTAGATTAATGATGAGAAATAAATCAAAAGGTCAATGGATATAAGGATAAAATTCATGAGTGATAAGTGTTTCAACTGCATTAACTAGTAAAATATCTATGGCTTTCATTCATTTATATAGAATAGAATCAATGATGCATGTATACGTCAAGAAAGTAGATCCAATGGTGCATTAACTAGCTAATCAATGGTTAATATTAAAATTTAAAAGATAAGGGACTTAAATTTAGAATAAATTAAACCTAAGGTCAAACTAGGGAAAATACTTCAAAGGACACCATTAAAGTTTAATCAAGACCTCTGTTGGAGGATCTAGAGCATGTAGACTCAACTTTTTTGTGTTTTTAGCATCTTGTGAAATAAGTGCTTGGATTCCACAAGTTTTAGAGGCATAATAGGTATATTTAGACCTAATATGGTTCAATGATGATGTTACATAGTCTTTAATCTCTTCATGGATATATCTATATGAAAACCAAATAAATGAGATTGGTTTTCAATCTATAGTAAGATTGGTGCTTAGATAAGGTAATAGGGGTAGGATTTTTATTAATAAAAGAGTATATTATATTTCAACATGGTCATAGCCTCAAAAAATAGGTACCTAAAACCTCTAAAATCAGACTTAAGCATGGATCTATTGATTCCATGGATATGAGGACTTTGTCCTCATAATGACTGCAAGTGGAGGATGGCATAGAGTCCTAAGATGGAGATCTAGTGATTGGAGAGAGAGAATAGGAAAATTTAATATATTTTTAGGGTGATTATGTGTTTTATTCATAATAATGATCATTACTCACCACCTTTGGAAAACTATTGTCTTCTAGTGCATTTTTTCTCAACCAATAAGGAGATTCAGTGGTTGTTGGGACAAATAAAAAGTTAACTTGTAAATAGAGAACTGGGGCTGATTTGATCAAAAGGTAGTGGAGTATTCATCAAAAGGTGGAAGCTCAATTAATTATTTATGTACTCATTCTCCTTCTTATCTCTCCCTTTTCTCTTATGATTTAGTTTTTAAAATAAAGTGGCTCTCTGAATTTTGATATAAACCCTCTCTCAATTCTAGAAGAGTAGAGACTCTCATTTGATAAGACTAGACCCTATCAAAACTTGTATGAAAGACCTATTTAAGCTAATAAATATTTTTTTTACCTATCTCTTACTTTTTAACTATGTTTAGTAAGCTTGTGCATGATGTCATTGTGAAGGTGAATCTTACATGCCCATTGTACTTCTTTCTTGACTATTTTAGGGTGTTTTCTAGTTGATTTCAGGTCTACATTATGTGTTCTTTTTACCATTAATGTAATATTGGTGTGAGTCTTAGAATTACTCTTATCTTTATTAATTATTTCCTTAACCTAATATATGAAATACTTATGCAATTATCTAGATTTTGAGATTGTGTGAGATAGTACTGTCTTATGCTTCTTTAATGTATATTTCATTCTTATGTGAGTTATCATTTAATTTGGTGCATCACCTTGTTAGCTTACTTAGTATCCATATCCCCCCTTTTTAACCCTTTTCTCAACAAAAAAATTAATATAGGTGATCCAACAATAGGAAGATGGAATTATCTGAAGGTCCAAACCCACCATAGTTGACCCACAACTTGGGGTTGTTCCCATAGTGTAGCTCAATTGGAGAGAGCCTGAAGAACCCTCTCCAAGGGTGAAAATTGATGCAACATGTCATATACATAGTGGGGTAAACTTGTCATGCATTCCATTTTTATCATTAGATTTTTACCATAGTATAACCAAGTCATAGATCCTTAATGATTTGGATTTTTCTCTCTTATTGAACCATCTCTTGACCATGACCTAATGTTTGATGAATATTTAAAATGCTTTATCCATAGAGTCTTCCATTTTGATGATATTGAGTAATCTAAACTCTATTTTTTCATTGGGCTCCATGTATTCCTACATAAACTAATATGTTGGTAATTTTAACATGATTTGGAATAGTGGTTATTTCCCATAAACTAGCAGATATGGTGAAGCTTTAAGGTCCTATTTGTACCTTGTTTGGTCTACCTAGAGTGCATATTTTATTAAAATGTGCCACTCCCTTAGTTTATATACATTTGAATTCTTGATAACATCTAAGGTTCTTATTGGTTGACTTAGCCAATCTATTCCATTAAAATTAGTGATTGGAGGATGATCTAATTGTAATCTAATTATCATGGGCCTTCTCAATGAACTCAGTTGATTGAAATGCTGACCCATTATCACAAACCAAAGAGATAGGGGTGCCAAAATTGGTTGTGATATGTTCTTCAAGAAAACTTATTACATCTTGGGTCATAAATTTCTTGTTGGCTTTTTCCTTAGTCCATCTAGTGAAGTAATCTTTAGTAATGAGAACAAACTTGTATCTAGCTAAGGAATTTGGGTTTATAAAATTGATAAAGTCTAAGCCCTATTGGATGAATGGCCTACCTTCAATCATAGGATATAGAAGAATTTATATGTGTACCTTTATTTTTGCCAAAACTTGACATTAATGGCACATCCTTACATGAAAATTAACATCCTTGAAGACCATCATCTAGTAGTGACCCATTCTGAGTATCTTATGAGATGTAGTATATTACTAGATGGATAACCATTGCCTATCTTTTGATGCAAATTTTCTAATATTTCTTCATCTTATCCATGTGACACATTATATAAATGCCTTATTAATTATTTATATAAAAGAATCCTTTTTTGATCATATAATGATCAACCTTGAGCCTTAAATCCCACTTTTTCTCTATTTTAAGTTCCAAGGTGCATGTTCCAGTGAGTAGGAATTGAATAATACCTAAATACCAATATTTTTGGGAGACCTATGCCTAGTAGACTTCTTTAATGGTGATGCATAAGTCTATTTTATTCATCAATTAAACTATGCCTTATTCTCTAATGATCTTAGTAGGTTTGATTTTAATATCAAATTCCTATAATTTTACCATCCATTTACCTCTATGCTCCCCCAATTAATTATGTCCAAGAATGAGCTTGATATTAGAATATGGTACTATGGAAATAGTATTATTTCAAAGGATATAGTGCCAACTTATTGAATACTTTAATAAGAACAAATATTTATTTATCAATCAGGGAATACTTAAGCTCTACATCTTTCAAGTTAGTACTCATAAATTGATTAAGATGTTCACTTTCTTACCTTTTTTTCCTAAGTACAATATCAATAGTATGTTATGATACAAATGAGTACAATAAAAAAAATTAGTGTAATTTGGGCTTACCTATATTGGGGATTGAAAAATATCCTTCTTTATGTCTTGGAAGGACTTATTAGCTTCAACCATCCACTCCACTTTGGTTTTCTATTTGAATATTATGTTTAGGGGTCTAACAATCTCTACAAATCTTGATATAAATTTCCTTCAAAATGAAACTTCTTAAATAAGTATTTGAGATCCTTTTTTCTATTTAGAAACATTATTTTTGAAATCCCTTGAATCATGTCTAGGTAAATGGTGATCCCATATTTAGTAGTAATGTGGCCTAATAGACTACCTTCGATAACACTAAATATAATCTTCTTGTATTTAAGTGATACCCCAAACTTATTTCACCTTTCAAAAGTAGACTAAAAATTGTCGATATGATTAGCTCTATTTTTAGAAAAAATAGTGTGATCATCCATATAAATAATTATGCACTTCCTTATCAATCCATGGAATGAATGATTCATTTCTCTCTAAAAATTAGCTCTAGTATTGATCATCCCAAATGACATTTTATTATATTCATATTTTACCCACTTTGGAGTAAATGTTGTTTTCATCTTATCTTTTGATTTGACTAGTACTTGATTATAAGCTAAAAATCCATCCAAGAAAGACATCGTTTCAGACCCACTCATAGTTTTTATTACATCATCCAAGGAGGGTAAAGGATAATTATCATTCTTCAAATATTTATTCATACTCCTAAAGTTGATGTAAATTATGATCTTGCCACTCTTTTTCCTGACCTGAACTAGATTGGCCACCCAAGTCAAATGTCTAATAGGAAAGGCTATCCTCACACTTAGCAACTTTTCCACTTCCTTTTGAATCAATGGTTTAAGGATAAGATTAAATGGTCTCTACCTTTGCCTAAATGGTTTATGATTAGTCTTGAGTGTAATCGTATGGGTGATGACTCTAGGATTGAAAATAATTAAGTCATCATAGGTCCATGTAATTACATATTTATATCTGATAATCAATTCCTTGACTCTATTCCTTTCTTTTATTATGAAGCTTAAGCCAATATATTGAAGTGTATACTCTTTTCATCACTAAATTTTTTTGAACTAAATTTAGATTCATTAACCTTGAATTGCCTTTGTGATTGGTCTTGATGATATGTATTTAATGTCCTTTTCAGGGTGACCATTCCCAATGGGAGGTGATTCTCTTTTAGCTAGATAACACCTTCTTTATCTAATACTCTATGGCACCTATGGTTTATTTCTTTGTCATCAATTATTTGAGATTCAAATTGTTTTGAATTTGTCAAAAAATGGACAATTTGTTGATCATCATCAAACACTTGATTTTTTTCAACATTATCTAGTAACAAAGGACATAATACCAATTTGGTGGAGAACTTCTAGATTTTGACTCCTGTAAGGGTGTCAAATTCACTACTAAAGTGACCAATGAATTAATATATCTATTTTATTCTCTTAGGATAGATACTATGTTGAAATCTTCAAATGATTCAATTGAATCCTAGATTCTATGCTTATATTTATTCAAATATGACAATTTATGTTGATATTTATTTTTGACCTAGTTAACAACAAGTTCAAAATATTCATATACCAATAATTCATTTAAATTGTTCTTAAGGGAAAATTATAATCCTAAAATTAAGGATTCATATTCTACTCTATTGTTGGTGTAAGTGATTGGAGCTTGTATGCTACCAACATTTCTCTCCATGTGAATTGATCATCTTCATATTGACACTTAATCCTTGCTTAGATCTTGCTCCATTAAAATGGAGGGTCCATAACTAAGAAGTACCCAAAGTTTATTCTAGTGTTTCATGCTTCATGAAAAATGTGTAAATTCCAAGACTAGGAGATTTATAACTTACCTCTTCATTAGTAGTATTGTACTTGATAATAGGATGCTTCATCATAGGATCTCAATTGATCCTAATCTAGTTGTCTATGCCTCTCCAAGGTAGCTAGATATGTGAAAATTACATAGAAAGATATCCATTTAATGTTTTTGACCTATCTCTACTCAATGACAACCCATACCCTTCAAGAATATCCACTACTAATATGTTGATAGTCATATGTACCCTAGGTTCTAAGGTAAATTGAATTTTAACATCATTCATCTCTCCCAATATAGGCACTAATATTTTATCTAGCTATGATACAATCCTCTTGGATGGCTTTGGTTTTAAACCAAGCTTCTAAAAAATATAATTAGCCATTACCATTGTTGAAGCTCTAGAATCTACCAAGAAATTGTGTATATTTTTGCCAAATGCTTGAATGGTTAGCAAGAAAGGGGGAAATTCATGTTTGATTTTGTATATAACATTCATGTTGGTTACTTTGGACTTTTTTATAATATACTTTCCTATGATGGACTTTTATAAGAGCCCCTTATTATCAAAGATGTCACCAGGTCCAAATAACATGAAATCAAGTTGGAAGGATCACATGAGATGAAGCTTGTGCACACCACTATGTTGTTGAAGCAAGTAGAAATCACATAAATGGAGAATATTACAAGAGACAAAGTAGAGTGGAGAAAACAAATCATTCATTAAGATAATAAGGCTCAAGTAGATCATACATATAGGAGAGAAAGTAAGTCCTCAAATGGTGGTCAAAGCACCCCTAGAATAGAAATGGAACTCATCCACAAAAGGTGGTCACAAGTGCCCATAATAGAGGAGTAAATCCCATATCTAGAATAGTAAATCAAGGGAGTTACATGCTATTATTATGATCAAAACTATGACATATAGACACACTATCTCCACCTAAGCAAGCATATTCCCCAAATGTAGAAAAACTCCATGTTAGCAAATATAAAATTACCAAATAAATAAATTTAATAAAATAAATACCTACATTAACACCCCCCCACCATAAAAACACCTTATTTAGGTAGTGTGAATTAAAAATGGGTTCCAAAAACTAGACTTGATCAGGTACCCATGTACAAAGCAATCTCTCATAAATCAGAAAAAATGAAGAAAACCCATAGGAAAAAACTCCCCCACCAAAAGAGAGACATAGAAGAAGTGAAGAGGATAAAATCCCCCCTAAATATGATGTTATTGTAGATGTAAACCATACCCAAATAAGAGCTCATATATAAATGAAATTTCTCTTGATGAAAGGTTTGGTAAAGATATATGTAACTTGCTCTAAAGACTAGCAAAATCTCAAGTCACTGACCTGACCATGAATAAGTGCCCAAATAAAATACATATAAATATCAATATGTTTAGTTTGATGGTGATAAACCATATTTATACATATCTGTATAGTACTCTATTTGTTATAATAGATGATGTTGGGCTGCCTGATAGGAATGCCAAACTTGAATAGAATCCCTTGAAGCTAAATAGACTTAGTAGCTACATTAACAACTCCCCTATACTCAGCCTCTATGGATGATATAAAAATAACATTTTACTTATTTCTAAACAAACTAATAGGGCTAGAACCTAATGAAAAACTATAACATAAAGTGGACTTGTGATCTAAGTATTGCCAACCCAATCTAAATCTAAAAATCCAACCAAGACAACCTCTGTGCCAAATCTGTACTTAATCCTAAATCTATAAGAGCCATAAATGTAGTGTAAGATTCTCTTAATTACTTTCCAATATACCTTATGGGGATCCTCAATGAATCATGAAATAATCCATACTATATATGAAATGTTAGGCTTGGTATAAGTTACACAAATGAGGCTACCAATAAGTTATCGATATTGAGTGGCATTAACCAAATATGTAAAACAATCAGCCTCAAGTTTGACTCCTAATAGAAAGGGAGTTGGAGATGGCTTACAATAATCCATATGAAACAGAGCTAAAAGATCAAGAGCATACTTGGGTTATGTAAGAGAAATCCTTGAATTTGAATGTGAAATATTAATGCCAAGGAAGTAATGCAAAAGACCCAAGTTTATCATGTCAAATATGTCCTATAGAGCTATCTTCATCACTATAATAGACAATGATGAACTCTTGATGGTTAAAATATCATCAACATAAAGGACCAATATCAGTAAAGAATAATCCTACCATAAGAAGTATACATTGGGGTCTAAATGATACCTAGTGGAACTTAAAGTAAGGAGGAAGGAATCCATCTTGGTGTACCAAGCTTGAGGGGCCTGTTTGAGGCCATAGATAGATTTCCTAAGTCTGCAAACTAAGGATGAATCCTAAACAAACCTAGGTGGTTTCTTGATGTAGATATCCTCATCAAGGTATTCATGAAGAAAGTAACTCTTCAAATCTATATGATGCACATACCAATTATATGTTGTGGCTATAGCTAGTGTGAGTCAGATCAAAGTTATCTTTGTAACAAGTTCAAAGGTCTCTGAGTAGTCAATGTTGGCTACTTGTGAAAAACCCTTGATGACCAATCATGCCTTGTACTTATCGACCAACCCATATACTACAAACTTGGTCTGATATATCCACTTACATCAAACCATATTCCTTCCCTTAGGAAGTGAAGTCAAATCCCAAGTGTGATTTTTTTATCAATGAATAATATTCTTCTCACATATCACTATCCCACTCAAGTATACCTAAAGCCTCTTGAAATGTTTATGGATTTGATAGTGAAGAAAATAAGGCATGTAGACCACTCTAATAATATGCCTAAGTATGTCTATCATCTATTAGATCCCCTACCCAAGTTCCTACACTCTAAAGTGTCTACCTAGCTCAAAGGGGCTTGGATGTGGGTGAGTTGGGTGTTAACTCCTCATCCTATGAAACGTGTTTAGAAGTGGATATATAAGACTCCTCATCATTGTCCTCTCTATCAAAACTAGAAGAAGAAGAATACCTTAGCTAAGGAACCTGATCTGGATGATTTGAGTCAGAAGAAAAATCATCAAGTCTAAGTGAATCCAATGAAAGAGAAGTGTCAAGTGTTGAATCTTTGGGACTCTCTTAAAAGTGAACACTTCTCTCTATGAAAAAATCATGTGTGGTTAGATGTATAAGGTGGTACCCCTTGACACCATCTAGATAACCTAAAATAATGTAAGGCCTAGACTGAGGTTCTATATCTTTGCATTTCTTCTTAGGTATATGTGCCATAGCTGGAGATCTTAAAACCCTAAAGTGCTTAACATCAGGTTTCATTCCATGCCAAACTCCAAAGGGTGTTACACCTTTCAAAGCTTTGTAACGAACCCTATTCTAAATATAACAAGCAAAATAAATGTATTTGTCCCAATATTGAGGTGTTAAGGACTTAGATTGAATCATACAACTAGGTATCTCTTTCAAGGCCCTATTCTTGTGTTCTACATGTTGACCAAATTTGACCTTCTAGTCAAAATAGGGCACCTATAGGTAAATTTTTTATTTTTGGGTCTATAGTGGGTCTAAATATATGTTATAAGGTTTCTGAAGGTTCAATTAATGCCATTTAATGTTATACTGCCTTTGGTTATTAGTCACCTAGGTCTATTTATCTTTTTTGGGTCATTTAGAGGTCATTCTAGGTGCATTTAATGATTTTTACAAATTTTTTGGAAGTTTGATAGTTTAAAATAGTCATATAACATACCATGTGTCCTAAGGATCTTGTAGTACCTATCCCTAACTGAAATTTTGTAGGTTGATCAAGGAAGAGCAATTTTCCCTTAAAAAGAGGAGCTATTGGGCATTTGTAGGGACTTCCCAAGTCCATCTTCAGCTAAAAACGTGGGAAGAGAAAAAATTCACCTTCCCACACTCATTTTAACATTTTTACTTGAATTATAATGCAAAAAATCTATTTTTCAACTCATTTCCCATTTTCTCCATTGGCACACAAAGAAGGATCAACTTGGAATGTTCACCATGGGCCGTATAGGTGGAATCAAGAAGAATGGACTTGGGGGTGGATATAAATCTCATTATACTTAAATTTCATGATAATAAGTCTCATATTGGTTCATTATTCTTTATCACAAATTGTTAACACTTTAGGAGTTTTTTTGAGGGTGTGCATTGAAGAGGGGGTTTCTTTTTGAACCTATTTTAGTTTTTCTTGATTTTTATTGATGTGATGGTGTTTTTAAAGTGTCTCTTTATGGTATTAAATTATTTTCCATGCTTCTTCTTTCCTTGTATAACTCAATTGTTGACAAGGCCTCTTATAGTATTTGTTTCTTGCAGTTTTGCAAGTTAGGTATGTAGGTCCTGAGTTGCCCAACGTCCAAGGAAATCCATGGAGGTTTAAAAAAATTTATATCTATGTTTGAAATAGGTTTAAATAAATTAAATTTCAAATGATTATTAAATTTCCAAGTTTCCAAGTTGCCTTTCCTTGTTTCTACCTTATCATCAAGTGTGTATACAACCAGCTTCTACAGGGATTGTACAAAGGAGAATAGAGTTTGGAATACATGATAGAATCTATTTTTTGCCTTAACACTCCCCAAGATAAATAATTATCATGTTATTAAGGTTTAAGGTGGTATATAATCAATTTTTCACTTCAAAGAAGGTTATCTCCATTTTGGGCTCTCAGTCCCAAAATGTCCAAAACAATGATCCTGAGGCTTTTGTAGATTAATGTTGTTCATGGCGGAGTAATATTTTTACATTTATATTAAATTAATATTTTATAAATATGTATCTATTATGATCATTAAAAAATTTATGGATAAAGGATAAGTGGAAGAGGTACTTTGAGTTCTTGCAAAATGGCAAAAACACACTGAAACTAAGCACTATAATCTACAAGAGTTTAAAGGAATTTTATAATTTACACTACATGCAAGTGCTATTAAATTTAAAAAGTTGGGTAAACACACCAAAATAATTAAAATAAGGTTTAATAATCATTAAAAATGTATGAGAGATGATCACTCCATCAGATGACCTTCTTAGTCATCCCCTGTCCATACGTATGGCAGTGAAGGCAATGTTCCATTGAATGGCATAAAAAGATAATGAATAGTCCCTAAAAGAAGGAATAGATCATATGTGTTAGATATATAAGAAAATATGAAATAAAAAAAGGTTAAAATATTATTTAAGGAATCTATAACACCTAAAACCATGGTAAAATGGCCACCTATAGCTAGCTTAGAATGCAAACACAGTCAGGTGAAGGGCATCTTGGTAGTGAGATAGAAATGTGGCATTTGAATCTAATTTAAAGTTCATAATGATGGAAAAAGAAAATATATGAGTGATAATTTAATTAAAATATCTCCTTGGAAACCTAAATCATCATGACTAAAGCAAAAATAGACCTATAAGCAACCCTAATGCACAAAAACACAGTCAAGGCAGATTTGGTTGATAGTTAGGTGTAAGTGTGGAATTTAAGCTTGGTTTTAAGTTATTAAATGATTTTATAGGTGAAATGAGTGGTATATTATCTAAAATTACTTAATATAATATTAAAAAATTTAAAAATGCCTTTTCCAAGCCTAAAAAGCCACCAAATAGGGCAGACTGGGAACAACACAGTTAATAGGGTATGTTGATAGTTAGCTTAAGACTTGAAAGTTGAACTTGGTTTGAAGGATTATAGGTGAATTTAAATAATTAATAAATAAAATATATGATCTATTAAATATGTATATATCTCAAAATCCATGTAACAAGATAAAAATACCTACAGCTAAAGCATAAAACAAGTTTTCCCCTTTTCCATGCTTATAGGCCTAATTCATGTTTCCCAAGAGCATAAGAGGTGTTTAAAGGGTAAATTGAAATATATAATTATTTTAAAACATAATTAAATTTATTTATATCAAATAACACATAAAAATAATGATAAAATAATTCCTTGAACCTCTAATTACAATCTAGCCCTGCCTACCCTCACAGTCTTGTACCTTCAAAAATTCTGCCTTGCAAATTTGGAGAGTTAAGGGGTAAAATGGAGGAGTTAAGAGATGAAATTTGGTAAATATTACCATTATGACATATATATAAATATAAAATCATTATTTTTCAAAAATAAATAGGAAAAACACTCACTATTTTGTCCCAGACGAGGGGCAGTTTTGGTGTGCATGAAGGTGCCAGTTTTAAGGAAAATGATGAATATTGAACCATAAGGTTAGGAAGGGAAATTTATTGATTTTATAAGCCTTAAGGGACATAAATTAATAATATTAAACTAAAACTTAATGTTTTTAATGATGCAGGTTGTTCCAACCTAGGAGGTTTGCATGCATGCCTAGTGAGAATCCTTAGGCCTAAAAGCTAAATTTGGGGTCATTCTCATTTTTGGCATTTTACATGACTTAAAGTTGATTAAAAAATGTTTTAAGGGTAAAATGGTATTATTTTAACCCATCATGTGTCAAATAAATCCATTGAAGTGTTAGGCTGGGTCTCAAATGACAAGCAAGCCTATTGGCAAGGTATAGGCCTAGTGCCAAACAAAGGTAAGTTTTCATTTTTTGGATTCTAAAGAGATAATATAATGATTGGAACATGTTTTTAGGGATAATATAAAGGTTTTTGAGCCATTTTTTAAAAATTAAATTCATCAGAAGACTAATTCTTGACTTTGAGGCTCCCAAACCCTCACAAAATTCAAGAAATGAAGCTTGAAGGTCAACTTCCATCACTCATAACCTTCATGAAATAATGAATGGGACCTTGATCCATTTAGGAAATTTATTACATGTTATTTAGGATCCTTTAGTGAAATTTTGAGGGAGGTTCAATGTGAAATGGATATGAACAAAGGCTAAGACCAAAAAGCCTCTCAAACCCTCCTAAAACCCTTTAGTAGACTTGATGATGGAAATTAGTCCAGAAATGAAATAAAATGAGTGAATTGGACCAGGGGTATAAAAATAAAGTTATATAGGAAATTATCAAGATTATATAAATATAAATTTATTATATATATCCATATATAATAGGGGAGAAAAGGGCTTATTTTCACTATTTTTGATGGTGTGAAAATTATAGAAAGAGTTGGAAGATGAAATAAAGTTTTATGGAAATATATAATTATAATAACTCCATATGATCATTTTATCTTATGGAGAAACTTCTAAGTTTTTAAAAAAAAGGCCTCACTTTTAGCTGGTCAAAGTTGGCATCATGCACATGAGAGTGAAAAGTGTGAAAACCTCCATTAGATGTCCTTTTAAAGAAGATTTGAAGAGTCTAGAGTCATGGATAAGTTTTCCAAGTGTCATTAATACTTTTCCCATGGATTTTCATGATAAACTAAATATTTTTCAAGGCCAAGTGTGTAGGTTGCATGGAAGGGTAGTTTTCAAGACAACAAATGATGATGGTTCATTTTTAGTTGCTTCTAGAGGACCAAACATGTAAAAAATGCATGGAGAGGCATGTCTAATGTCTCTAACTTGAATTAAAATCATTATAATTTCTCCAAATTAGTTACAATACATTCAAATAGGCTCAATTATGAAGGTAGTTTTTCTATGCAAAGGGAGGAGTTTCTAGCCACTTTTTTTTAAGTTTGTGACTTGGATTGACACTTTTTGCTCATGCCCTTGCATAATTTGACCCATATCCTCATCTCATGCATGGATAACTAAAATTATCAATTTTACAGATGTACAAGTGACCCTTTGACTTCTTTCTCTCTCTCCTCTCAAGCTCTATAAGAGTTGGCCATTTTGGCATTATTTTCCTACTCCACCTAAGTATGGTGAAGCCCTACTCAATTACACACCTTCTGATCAATAAAATAGATAATTTTTTATCTCTCTCATGACTATTCATATTTTTATCTATTTGAATGTTGAGTTTACTTAGTGAAGACTATGGATTCCTTTGCATTGTAATTCATTCTTTTACTTATTTATACACTCTTCTTGTAGGGCATGTGAAGTGTTCAAGAGATGTTTATGATTTAAGTGATTAATCTTTTCATTAGTGTTACATAAGACATATTTTTTATTTCTCCTAACCTTATATATCATCTAGGAGTCCACAATGTAGTATTGATGTAAGAAGACATAGATTTACGAAAGTGTATGTCTAGTTATTTTCATTGGTTTTAAGAGTTGAATACAAATTGGTTGGAAGTCATATATTTGATTTGGTGTATCACCTCTATAGTTTAGGTTTAATTCATTCAATTCTTAGCCCTTTTCCACCACAAGATTTTTTATAATTAAGAACATGATCTCAAATGGTACATCAAGGGAAGGTAACCCCTAATCTAGAGATTCACTGCATGATAGGGATACCCATAGCCCTGGAGTGTTTGCATGATGCCACTTGAAATGAGGAGAAGTTAGTCCATATCCTCATATGGTGAAATTTCAAGTGACAAAATTAAAAATATGTTCTATGAAGGACTTTAAGTAATTGTCTGCTACAAATCAATCCCCTCTGTGGTGCAAGACTGCTCAAATCTATTGCTGACATATTCACCTCCATTGTCAATTCAAATAACCTTGATGGATTTCTTAGATTATTTCTCAACAAGAACATTGAAGTCTTGAAAATATTCAAACACTTCAAACTTTTTCTTAAGAAATTAGACCCATGTATATCTTAAGATATCATCAATGAAAGTGAGAATGTACTTAGCCCTTGTAAAAGATAGACTGGGAAAAGGTCTAGACAAATCACTGTGTACTAATTCCAGTGCTTGTGAAGCTCTCCAAGATTTGCCTTTGTAAAATTTTTATTTTGGGTGCTTTCTAAGAGAGAAACCCTCACAAAGTCCCTTAGATAATTATACTTGAAGTAAGTCTATGAGCATGTCATTTTTGCTAAGTTGTTCAAGGTAGCAGTAGTTAAGGTGGCCAAAATGCTCATGCCATAATTTGTTAACTCTATTTGAATGAGTCAAAAATGAAGTCAAATAAGAATTAGGTACTAAATGAGAGAAGGTGTATAACTTGGCTTGGTGATCTACCCTCCCCACTACCACTATAGAATCACTATACAACTCCTTGATGATAACTAAATCTAGTAAAAACTCAAACCTCATACCTTTATTGATATGGGTGATTTGATACATGGATAGGAGATTGGTTGAAAGAGAAGGAACACTTAGAACATTATTGAATGTTCTTCCATTTCAATATACCCTCTCCCTATAATTATTATAGAAGTGTCATCATCTAAACTGATAGAAGACATGTTACAAGGCTCTAAGTAAAAAAACACAACTAGTGAAAAGCCTATGTGGTGAGAAGCACCTGAGTCAATAACCCATGAAGATTTTGAAGTTGTAACTAATACAAGAGCCTTGCCATTTTATTTCTCTTTCCCTTTTCCCTTTGCCTTATTATAATCTTGGGTAGATGAATTTTATTTTATGGACTCAAGAACACCTATGTTATTATTCTCTAAGAGATGAGTTAGGTGATCTATTTGGTTCTTAATGCAATTGTGTTCATCACACCCATTTTTATTACACTAGGCACACTTAATATTCTCTTTATTAGGTTTTTCATTATAAGAGGAGGATTTAATGTTGGTTTTGGTAGAGGTTGATTCATTCTTATTCTCTTGACCATTATTCTTTTTCTTCTTCTCTTTGTTTGAATTGTTTTCTTTTCCATTCCCAATAATTAGGGATTGAGGTTTTATGGACTTCAATGAACCCATCTAGATCAACTTGACTTGCTCCCTTGTTAAGTCAACAATGAAAGAATCTAAAGAGGTCATTTTCCATGTAGTGCCCAATGCACTTTTAATGTCATGTAAAGTAGAGACAAAGATTGAATAGTTAGGACCTAGCTTAGAAAGTATAGAAAGAACAAGTTAGTCACCTTCTTTATTTATGCTACATTATTTCAACTACAATCTCAAGGACTTAAAATTAGTGAATAAATTTTGAAAGGATTCAAAGTTGCAAGGACTTATGATAATGAGTTCATTCTCAAGCTCATGACCTCTTATCACATCTTACTCTCTAAATAGTTTATCCAGAATGGTCTATATATCATGAGGTGATTTGGAAGGCTCTAAATGAAATAAGAGATTAGGTGCTACAAAAAGACATAATATCCCATAGGATTCATCACTATGGTTATACCACTTAACTATCTCTATATCTATCGTAGGGTTAGTTTCATCACCCATAGTTATCTTATAAAAACCCTTACTCCTTAGAATGATTGTCATCTTGATTTTCCATTCATGATAGTTAAAGGGAGTTAGTGGGCCAATTGAAATTGAATCCATTAGTGAAAAAAATAGTTGTAGTAGTAGTGAAATTTGTAGTTATTACATAAATAAAAGTGCAAGTAGAAATGAAAGAGTGACATAGAAAAAGTACACCCCCCCAAATTATGAAATGGTGAACCCACCCAAATGTTATAAATGGATGCTCAAAAGACATTAGACTCAGCTGATGGTGCATCTAAAATAATTAGTGCATGTGTTAGAAAGACATTTTTTGCAAACAAGGTAAGAATGTGAGGCTCAAACGATAATGCATTCAAGAGTGTACACGTGTAAGAAGTGGGTCAAGTAGAGAACCCCTAAAATATGGCACTTTTTAAATTCAATGCATTTACAAAATAAATTAGACTAATGGAAAGAGGATTAAAAAATATGCAATTTTGAAATATATGGTACTCAATTTTAAGTCATTGATCAAAATTTATACCACTTTATATTTCCCATCATTATTGTCCTATTTAATAAATTTGTACAAAAATTTTAAATGCACAACTGGAAAGGCAATGAACATAGCCTTCCAACTAGTCAATAGAACCAGAATTAAATGTCGAACCTTCTTAAGAAAATTACAAGTCTTATTCAATCCTTCATCATATATATATATATATATAAAATAAAAATTTAGCAATAATCTCTAAATTTGATGTTTTTGAGTAGCAGTTACTAAAAACATCATTTTAACAAAATTCAAAAATTGAAAATGATTTAGAAATATGAGAAGAAGATGCACCAGACCCAAATTTTTTTAATGCAACTCTCTATGGTTGGAGTGAAGTTTTCAAAATAATATTCAGATGGAATACCAGTCATGAACATCAATGTATTTCCTACAAATATTCAAGAGCATAGAGCCAAAAATAGAAGCATACAATAGGCCTAATATATATGACTAGTTTGGAAGCATGCATACTTTATATTTGACCTTAAAATAGATTTATTAGAACTAATCTATGAAATTGGAAGATAAAATAACACACATAGTTTGAATAATCTAATAAAGAACTTATGATATCAAATGAAAGCTTAAAAATAAATAAAACTACACTAACATTTACCATGGGTGATACCATATCAGAGATGTCACTAGGTTTGGATAACATGAAAGTAAGTTGGAAGGATCATAGGAGATGAAGCTTGTGCACACCACTATGTTGTTGAAGCACGTAGAAATCACATAAAATGAGAATATTACAAGAGATAAAGGAGAGTGGATAAAACAAATCATTCATTAAGAGAATAAGGCTCAAGTATATCATACATATATTAGATAAATTAACTCTTCATCAAATGGTGGTTAAATCGCCCTTAGAATAAAAATATAACTCCTCCACAAAAGGTGGTCACAGGTGCCTAGAATAGAAGAGTAACTACCATACCCAGAATAGCCAGTCAAGGGATTGACATCCTAGTCTTCTAGTCAAACCTATGACACATATAAAACACTATCTCCACCTAATCAAGCATATCCCTCAAATATATTAAAACTCTATGTGAGCAAATATAAAATTCCCAAATAAATAAATCTAGGAAAATAAATACCTATACTAACACTTTTGCTCTGTGATTTATGTTAGTTCATGAAGAGTGACGTTGGCCTTATTTTTTTTTTCATATCCTCAACAATTTTGTATCCTTATTTTTTTTTTCCTCTCTATTCTGAGGTTGACCATTCCCTTTAGGAGGAGGATATTATTTTCAGCCTTGGGATTCAAAGGGATACCTATTTTATTGGGAGGATTAGAAGTAGTAAATGGTTCCATATTCCTCATATTATAATTTCTCTCATTAAACTACTATAATTATTGCACTTCATAAAAATTATCCTCAAATATATTGTCATCTTCATTAGGTAAGGAGGACTCAAAAGTCTCAAAGACCATAGCTGAACTAGAAGGGCTAGATTCATGAGGGAGATTTAGAGGATTTATCATTTAATATTATATGATCATCTCTCTCTAAAATATTTCAAAGGCTACACATAACTCTATAGATTTTAATTCTCTATGTTGAGATGTATTATGGACCTTACACCATTTAGGCAAAGTTGTTTTCATGATATTGATTTCTAGCAACTTATTGGACTATTGTTGTTTTGAATTATTAGTGGGCCTATTGAAATGTCTGTTATATCTTGGAAAGGTATAATTTTGATTTTAATTTTGATTATTTATACTATACATCCTCTTATACATATTCAAGAAATCATTACTCATATTCTAAACCATTCTTTATATAGAATCCAATTCAGCTTTGTTGGAGTCAGAGCCCTAAACAACTACAACATTGGTGTGAGCCTGATGATGATTCTGTTGTTGGTTATTTATTTATGTCTGATTGTTCAAGAGATCATAATTTTTATTTTTTAACTATTACACTATGGGAAGTAGAGTATAAAATTGATTTTTATTATATGTGGAATCATTTTGACTTTCATGTGGAATTATATTCAAGGATAGAAGTCCATTATTGAATGTTTGACCTCCTAGATTATGAGGGATAAGATATGGATTGAGATTATTGTCAATGTTGATAGCTTCCAAGAATAACAAAGTTAGATTATTGACCATGGTATCTCTTTACAAGAACACTATAGTAATAGGATCCAAGGCATATATATATATATATATATATATATATATATATATATATATATATATATATATATATATATATATATATATATCAGGCATTATATTCTCATTTATATTATACATGGCATTCAATCGAGTGTGCATCTTCTTAAATATTAAATTGAAGGCTCAGATTGACTAATTAGGTTCCCTTTTAGTGCTGGTAAAGAGATGATATACTAGACTTGGATTAGCTAATTGCCTAAATTGTGAGAGGAATGTATTTTGACACTCATTCCATGAGGTGATGGAATTTTCCTACAAATTGAGATACCAATCATAAGAATAATATTTAAAATTAAATGGAAATAATCCTACATGCAACATCCTCATGGATAACATTAATTAATCTCAAGGAAACCTTGAAAGATTTGATATGTTCTTCAGCCATCCTCCCACTTGATGGGGAGAATTAGGCAAATACTTCTCTAGATTCCTTGGTAGGTCATGTTGGTCCCTAGGGATGGTAATGGTAGATTTGATTAACTAGGGTTGAGCCATAAGAAAATTGATAGGTAGGATGTTCCTTATAGGGGAAGGTGTTTAGGCTTGGTGTATCTCAATGATGATAGGTATGGGTCTAGGCCTCCTAAATTTTTACAATGGTGCAACCAAAAGGATGGCTTGGGCCCTAAACCTTGTTAATATCTTGGCTACCTCTATAATTACTAGTCCCTATATATTGGGAAAACACACAAGTGTGCCCTCCTTCTAGTGCCATTTTTTTATTCTTCTATTGATTTGGATTTTATGAACACCTTAGAGAAGTTTTAAATGAGTAAACTCTAATTTTTTAAGCATAATTTGTCCCATCAAACAAAGGTGCCTTATTTGTAGAAAAACCTTCATGTGATCTAGCCATCGTGCTTTCCCCAATCTACCTTTAAGTTGTAAAACTTTTTCAAAAAGAAACTTACTCTGATACCAATTATTAAGTATGAAATAAAATGAGAGGGGGGTTGAATCATTATATTATATATCTTTTACTTAATTTTATTTATTTTCTTTAACCACTTAATCACACATCAAGATATGCAATAAAACTGAAACAATAATATGCACCACATGAGAGAGAGAGAGAGAGAGAGAGAGAGAGAGAGAGAGAGAGAGAGCAGATTTTTATGTGGAATCCCAAAGTGGGAAAAACCATGGAGAATAATCTCAAGTATATGAACGAGCACTAAATGAAATTGTGCTTTCCCTAATCTACCTTTAAGTTGTAAAACTTTTTCAAAAAGGAACTTACTCTGATACCAATTATTAAGCATAAAATATATTGACAGGGGGTTTGAATTAGTATATTATATATCTTTTACTTAATTTGATTTATTTTCTTTAACCACTTAATCACACATTCAAGATATGCAATAAAACTAAAACAATAATATGCACCACACAAGAGAGAGAGAGAGAGAGAGAGAGAGAGAGAGAGAGAGAGAGAGAGAGAGAGAGAGAGAGAGAGAGAGAGAGAGAGAGAGAGAGAGAGAGAGAGAGAGAGAGAGAGAGAGAGAGTATTTTTACGTGGAATCCCAAAGTGGGAAAAACCATGGAGAACAATCTTAAGTAAATGAATGAGCACTAAATCAAATTAAAATTTGTGCAAGCACCAACTTGCAGGAGTACCAACCCCTTTTCTGAGCACCAACAAAACAACTATTTGTGAGAATTAACCCATAAGAGCACCAACCCCTTGCAAGTATTTTTGAGAACTAACCCATGGGAGCATAAAACCCTCTTGTATATATAACACAACTATATTTCAGTGTTGCTTACTCAACAAATGATATAAATCTACAATATCTCCTACTTTTCTCTCCTCTAAAACAAATACAAACCATGCATTCTCTTTCATATTACAAAATAATTCTCTATCCTTTATTTATATATTTCCAAATGACCTTTATAATTCACCCTTTGTGACCATTCAATACTCATGGTAAATGGTGTCAAACTTGCATGACCCTTTGTATCCTTGCATTTGAAAAGTCACATGGTGACCCTTCATAAGCAAATGCATCTTTTCCTCTTTTGTCTTTATCTTGGTGAATTTTCATAGTCTTCAAAGTGTCTCTTCATGGAAAAATGTTCCATACCCTCTTTTGTCTTCACATGGTGAGTCTTGGAATTCCTCAAGATGACTCTTCATGAGAAAATACATCCCATTCCTCTTTTGTCTTTACCCTGTGACTCTTTGACTTCTCCATGGACCCTATTTTGACTTATATGCAACCAAAAATATATTAATTAATATTAAATAAATATTAACACACATTAGCCAAGATATGAATATTAAAAACACCATTAAATGCAATGGGGCCTTTATCACCAATGCTAGACCTTTGACATCAATGACAATATTTCCAATAATCTCCTTTTTTGTCATTGATAGCAACCTCAAACTGAAACTATTACATCCTAAAACATACACATACTACCATCTAAAAAATATATAGTAACTTCCCCTTAATATAGAAACATATACCTATTACTTGTACCTATTCTTGCACCTATTTCTACACTTTTATCTGTACCTAGTCTTGTTCTTCTCCCCCTTTGACATTAATGGCAAAGGGCCTATCCTAGAGCTAACACTTAGCTCCCCCTCAACTGATATTGATCTTGAATGGTAGGAAGTAAAATAAATTACTCTCGACTTCTTCTGCATATTCTCAAATGTGTCTTTTGGTAGTGCCTTTGTGAAAATATCTACAATCTGCTCTATAGTACTGATATATTCTATCTTAACTTGTTGATCTGCAACTTACTCTCTCAAGAAGTGATATTTGATGGGAATATGTTTTGTTCTTGAATGTATCACTGGATTCTTTTAAATATTAATAGCAATTGTGTTGTCACAAAAAATAGAAATAGGTTCATCATATTTTACCTTGATATCTTCCAAAGTTTGCTTCATGAAAAACACTTGAGTACAACATAATACCACTGCAATAAATTCTACTTCAACTATAGAAAGTGATACTAAATTCTAATTTTTGATTAGCCATAATACTAAGCTATCACTAAGAAAGAAAGCTCCTCCACTTGTACTCTTTCTATCATCCAAGCAACCTACCCAATCTAAATCTATATAAGCAACCAAAGTTAAATCTCTACCTTTGGGATACCACAATCCATAATCTAATGTCCCCTTGATATATCTAAATATTCTCTTCACCAAAGGAACATGATTATATTTTAGAACTGACTGATATCTTGAAATCATACCTACTACATGCATGATGTATGGCCTCAATGCTATCAAATATAAAAGACTACCAATCATAGATCTATACAAAGATTGATCTGCAATAGGTGAATCTTCATCCTTGATCACCATATTTTCTATACACATTGGTGTGACAACTATTGCACAATCCTCAAAACTTAATTTATTCAACATTTTCTTGGCATATTTACTTTAAGATATGAAAACTCCTTTATCTGATTGAAATATTTGCAATCCTAAGAAAAATGACAATTTTTATGAGCATAGACATCTCAAATTCTTTTTATATATTATCAAAAAATTCTTTTGTCATATTTTCAATATTTCCTCCAAAAATAATGTCATCAACATATACCACAAAAGTCAATTGATGCTCACCTTCTATTTTGATGTAGAGATTTTTTTCAACAAATCCTCTTTTGAAACCTTGATCTTGTAGGTACTTATCAAGTCTTGCATACCAAGCTTTGGGAGCTTATTTCAATCCATACAGTTTTTTCTTTAATCTGCATACATGGATACTAATATTTGAGAGAACAAATCCCTAAGGATGCTCAATGTATACCTCTTCTTCTAGATTCCTATTTAGAAAGGTAGATTTGACATCCATCTAAAACACTTTGAAATTTTTGAACACTACATATGAAAAAAAACATTCTAATAGCTTCTATCCTTACCAATGGTGCAAAATTTTCTTCAAAATCTATTCCCTCAATTTGAGCATATCCTTTACATACTAATATTTCTTTATTTCTCATCACTTCTCCATTTTCGTTCAACTTATTTCTATAAACCCATTTTGTTACTATCACATTGTGATCTTTTGGTCTAGGCACTAATTCCCAAGTATAATTCTTTTCTATTTGATTTAATCATTCATCCATTTCCTTAACGCAATGCTTATCATGTCCATCTTTTGAAAAAGTTCTAGGTTGAATTTTGGATAACAAAGAGAAATTAACTTACTCAGATTCACTTACCATCATTCTTCTAGTGCAAATTCCTTCATTTATGTCCCCAATGATGTCACTTTCATTTTGATTTCTCTAGACATATTTGGATGGGGTTTTGGTGTCTTTTTTCTCCTTCTTCTCATCTTCACCTGATTCTTCAAAATCTTCCTCTTCAATGATTTCAAGAATGTCTATTGGATCACTAATTCTTTGTGCTCCTTTTATCCTGACACTTACACTTTCAAGTATTATCTTGGTTATTTTGTTATAACATTTATAAGCTTTAGTTTTGAAATAATAACCAATAAATATTCCTTCTTCTACTCTAGGTTCAAACTTACCCATTTTTTCATTGGTTCTCTTTATAAAGCACCTATTACCAAAAACTCTAAAATAATCAACTATTACTGGTTTGTCTTTCCATAAATCATAAGGATTCTTGTCATGTTGACTCTCAATAATGCTCTATTCTGAATATGCACTATTGTAGAAACTACCTATCTTCAATATTTATCTGGTATCTTAGATTCATTTAGCATTGTCCTTGCCATCTCCTAAACTATTTTTTTTCTCTATTCAACTACTCCATTTTGCTATGGAGTTCTAGCTATTGAATAATGTCTCTTTATTCCATGGTCTTCACAAAACTCAATAAACTAATCTGACATGAATTATTCTCCTCAATCTAATCTTAGGCACTTAATCTTCAAACCAAATTTAATCTCAACTAATGTTTTGAATTCTTTGAAATGTCTGAAAACTTTTGATTTCTTCTTTAAAAACATTACCCAAGTCATACGTGAAAAATCATTAATAAGCAACACAAAATATTTCTTACCTTGAGTAATTTTAGTTCTCATAGGTCCACACAAATCAATTTGAACAAGCTCTAACATCTAAGTGGTCAAGTACTCTTTTTTTATAACTACCTTCTATCCTACTTCCCATGCTAACAAGGTTCACAAAGCATTTTGGATGGCTTTGTAATCTTTGGAAGATTTCTAACTACTTGATTTTTGATGATATTGACAAGATTATCAAAATTCATGTGTCCCATTCTCTTGTGTCATAGCCAAATTTCTTCAATCTGACTCAAAAAACATCTTTGACCTTTGATATCTGATAACATATACAAATTATTAAATGTTCTTTCAGCATTTTGCAACCAACAGATTTGAATCTTTTCTACTAATTTCACAACCTTTAGCATAGAACTTTAGTGTGTGCCCCTAATCATAAATTTGACCTACACTCAAAATATTATGCTTAAGACCTTATACATACAAAAACATTTTTAGTTTTAGTTTTACCATTATCCAAATTTAGTGTACCTTTTTTTTGAAAATTTTGGCAGTAGTATTATCTCCAAATTTCACTATGCCACCATTGATATTCTTCAAGGTTATGAGCTTACTCTTGTCTCTTATCATGTTCCTCAAACATCCACTATCAATGAACCATGACATTTATTCATTTCATGAATTCAAATTTGTCTGCAACAACATAGATTTTTCAAGTTGTTTCTTTTGTCATGAATCTATCTAAACTTTCTTCTTGATGAATGGAGCCTTGAAACTTTAGTCCTTCTTGACTGAATTTAAAATTATTCTACAATACCAAGTTATGTGTCTAGATTTTTTTTCACTTGTAACATATTATGGCCTCTTTATTAAATCCTGATAGAGGAGAAAAAGAGTTGTGGCTTATGCTTGACTCTGCATGAATTTCCTTCTCCTTATTATGAAATTATTAGCCTTTTTTTGAAATTTTATTTTCTTATGACCATATACATTACAATAAAAATAGTAATCATAACAATAAGACCTATTTGTGTATCTCTCACTTGATTGCCTTTTGTATCTTTGTTCCTTCCAACCTTTTTTGTTTGAGATGTCCT
>JARHVA010004879.1:1352500-1403220 GCA_037957365.1 Torreya grandis | reverse complement strand
CAATAATTTTCCCTCAAGATTTCTCTCTCTTAATTACAAACAAAATCAACTCAAGCACAGAGTTGTTGTTCTCAACCAGTTAGTAACAATACTGCCAGTACACCAACCAGTAAGTGACAATCAACTCAACCATTGTTGCCTACTTCCAGTACCAACTGAGTACACCACGTACTCCAAGTAGATCTCCCTGACCTTGCTCTTTGTTATGTTGTAGATCTCCTTTGACCTTGCTACCCCCAAAAATCTCCTTTGACCTTGCACACACACACACACACACCTGCAGATCAACTGACCTTACTTACCATGTAGATCTCCTACCTGATCTTGCACAACCTGCAGATCAACCTGGTCTTACACACTTGAAGACTTAGATCTTACACTCAAGAAGAACCCTTGTCCTTGCCTCTCCAAGTCCTTATGATTCTCTAAATTAAAATACAGCCCCATGGGTCTCTTAAATAGATCCCATACAAACAATAATTAGACTATCCAATTACAATAATTAGAAATGTAGACTCAAGATTAAAATTAGTCTTTTACATGCAAACTGACTATCTGTCTAAAATTAGACCAGTTTTGGAAGTGCATGCAAATGCATGCACACACAAGTTACCAACGTCGGTTCCTATCTGACTAATGTCAGCCAACCCATAACTGACGTCGATTACTACAAACACTGAAGATGACCAATGTCAATTGATCAAACTGACATCGGTTGCTCTATAACTTAGTAACCTCCTCCATTTGCATCAGTGAATCTTTTAGCTCTACAACCTAACAATCTCCCACTTGGAGATAAATAGCTACACTTATACCTATACTTGTACATTGTCTAATTTTGTTTCCCAGCTTGTATCCCTCTTCAAGTTCAATCTTGAAAACCAACCACCACATATCCTATGGTGCTACTCCTGTCATCCAAGTAACCTGCCATATCTGAATCTACATACCATGTCGAGAAGTGCTTGACCTTGCATAGCATGAATCCCTACTGCTGGTCCCTCTCAAATACCTAAGAATCTACTGAACTACTTTTTAGTGCTCCTTTCCTAGATTGGCCATTAACTTGCTAAAAACTCCCACTGCTTAGGTAATATCAGGTCTAGTACACATGTACTTAACCTCATCATGTGATTTGGGACACTATTCTGTGAACTGTCCATCCATAAGTGCACTAACTAGTTCTGCATCCTACATATTAAACCTCTCCACTACCTTATTCACATAATCATCCTGAGACAACATCAACCTGTGACTTTCCCTATCTCTAGAAATACTCATGGCAAAGAATTTCTTTGCTGATTCCAAATCCTTCATGGCACACCTCTGAACTAACTTTACCTTTAGCTCAACAACTCCCTACATGTGTGACCCTAAAACAAGCATATAAACCACATACAATAATAGGATAATGTATCTAATATTATCCAACCTAGTAAAGTAATCACAATGGTCACATTGACATTGACTAAAGCCATGCTTTGTCATACACCTGTCAAACCTTAAACACCATTGTCCTGTAGCCTGCATAAGACCATATAACCTAGCCTTTTGTCTCATGTGGTCCATTCTCTCCTTTCTTTAACTTGGGAATCCATTCATCTTTCAATGCTTTCTTTCCAGCTGGCAACTCTACCAAATCTCCCATTTGGTTCTTTTCCAAGGAATCAATTTCCTCATTCATGCCATGCTCCCACTATTTCCTGGATTCTACCTACATTTACCTCTTCAAAATTTCTTGGTTCTTGACCTATCAGTGAGCAACAAGTAGTGTAAAGAAGGGGAATAATGAATTTGAGGCTTACTTACCCTTTTAAATCCTCCACATGGGCATTTGAGACTCCTTGACAGCTTGTTGTCTACCCAAAATCCATTCTCTGGTCGACCTTGGTCTGCACCCGATCGATGTCAATTCCACCTGATCATTGATGCTAGTTCCCTGACTAACATCAGTGTCCACTTGGTCACTGACGTTGGTTCCCTGACTAACGTCGATCTCCACCTACCTGACACCACTGACTCTGGTCTGCACATGACCGATGTTGATACCTACTTGTTTGACGTCGGTTCCACCTAACTGACGTTAGTAACTATGTTTTCTTGTGAGTGATGACTTTTTACCTACGAGCTCACTTTAGATCAAAACCCTATCCAAACTGCCATGCTTAGAATTATTCAGCCCCTTGAGCTGATCTTTGTCCATCATCTTCTCCATGAAAACCAAGGCTTTCCAGTTTTTAAGTTTTGTCAAAGACATCAGACTTCCTCTTAAGAACATGCATCTCCTTCTTATTCATGTGACCAAGCCTACAGAGCCACATCTTCTCATCTACATCTGAAGTAGATAAACCAAAAGGAGAATCAATAATACAAGTAGATAGATAAAGAGTACCTACTTTATTACCACATGCTAATTCAAGTGCACCATTGGAAACTTTCCAAGATTTCACTGTGAGAGTAACTATGAAACCCTCATCACCAAATTTCTTATAGAAATTAGACTCCTCTTCAAGATTGGGACATGCATGACCTCTCCTTCAACACCCATGTGTTGCCCATATACAATTTCAGCCACACTTCCCCTTTGCCAACAATTTGACAAGGCTCACCAACCCCTAAATAAATCTTTCCAAAGTCTCCATGGACATAATCATGGAAAAATACTCTATTTTGGGTTGCATAGAAAGAGGCAACATAATCTAAAACCCAAGATTCTACTTTATCCAAGGAACATACAAGAGCATCCTATGCAATAATACCTGAAACATCTACTTCTTCATTTCCTTCATGCTGATCTTCTACCAAAAAACAATCTTTCTTTACCTACTCTTTCTTTCCATAATTCCGTAATTAAGAATTCTTGCTATTGAATTCCTCCATTCTTAGTGTACTTTCTTCTACCATTGCTTTACTCCCACTCAAACAGAAACCCCTGTGAGTGACTTGTAATCAACAAACACTTAACACGCTCTGACCACCCTGTTAGTGTACCTAACCAAGCTCTGATACCAATTGTCAAGATCCCTGCTCCTTAAGAACACACTTGATTACCTTTGTATAAGCAACTAAACAAGGAATTTAACCAGAAGTAAAATGTAACTAGAAATCAGAAATAACACAGAATATGAGAGATAATACAACCTTGTATTAATACTCTTCTAGAAGGAAATACAATGAAGAAATCACACTCTTCCCACACCTCTTGGGCATACCGGTAATTCTCCCTCAAGAGTTCTCTCTCTCAATTACAAACAAAATCAACTCAAACATAGAGTTGTTATTTTAACCAGTCAGTAACAATACTACTAGTACACCAACCAGTAAGTGACAATCAACTCACCCATTGTTGCCTACTTTTAGTACCAACTGAGTACACCACGTACTCCAAGTAGATCTCCCTGATCTTGATCCTTGTTGTGTTGCAGATCTCTTTTGACCTTGCTACCCCACAGATCTCCTTTGACCTTGCACACACACACACCTACAGATCAAATGGCCTTACTTACCATGTAGATCTTCTACTTGATATTACACAACTTGAAAATCAACTTGGTCTTGCACACTTGCAGACCTAGATCTTACACTCAAGAAGAACCCTTGTCCTTGCCTCTCCAAGTCCTTATGATTCTCCAAATTACAATATAGCCCCATGGGTCTCTTAAATAGATCCCATACAAACAATAATTAGACTTTCCAATTATAGTAATTAGAAACACAGACTCAAGACTAATATTAGTCTTTTACATGCAAAATAATTGTCCATCTAAAATTAGACTAGTTTTGGAAGTGCATGCACATAGGTTGCCAACGTCAGTTCCTATCTGACCGATGTTGGCTGACCCATAATCGACATCAATTACTGTGAACACTGAAGATGATTGACATCGATTGATTAGACCGATGTCAGTTGCTTAACAACTCAACAACCTCCTCCATTTGCATTAGTGAAGCTTTTAGCTCCACAACCTAATAGATACATCTCCTCAAATGTTGAAAATCTAAGTGACAACATGAAGGTTGGTAAATATTTTATGGAGGAGCTAATAAAAACTTAATGAGGAGATGGATATGAAGCAACATTAATTGTGGCCTTTTGATCACTCTTTTTTTAAGTGGTACTTACCTTATATGGAGGCTTAATTGAAATCTTAGCAGTTAATTATAATCATTTGGTATATTTTAGTTTTCCCATTGATAAAATCTTGACTTCTCTATCATTTAATTTATGGCACAAATATATGAATATTAGGAACTTCTTAAACAATATAGATTCATGTAATGCTGATGGAAGACTCTATTTGAAGATGATGTGAAGCTATTTGTCTACCATGGGGCTAGTCAATTTAGCTAATATAGTATTGTATCTTAAGATTCATTCTACAATAGGTTCATTTGAATTTTATTAAAACTGTACCACTTGAGCATATGAGATATTATCATTGGTATTTATGGAGAAGTGTGTTAAAAACATTTTTTCCAAAGGATTGAATGCTATGATAGATTGATTTGGTAAGTCATAAAACCATTTTAAGGCATAATCCTTTAAATTATATGGAAACAACTTTGTGAGAATCTAGTCATTGGAAACATAGTCCAAAAATTCTATGTAAAAATATTATATATGGTACTCTGGGTCACCCTTACTATCATACAATGTAAGTTTAGGTGACATAAGTATGGATGGAAAGGGAGTTAATGCTATGTGATGTTCTAAAGGTGTATGTAAGATAACATTATAATTTAAGGCATGTGATGGCCTAGTGTCTCCCTTCTCAATATGTAACACCTTAACCTATAGAGTATGAACCTCATGTATAAGGGATTGTACATCTAGAGTGGAGGAACTAGCCATAATAGGTCTAGTTATCACTGAAGGTTATTTAATTATAATTGTTGGCTGTGCTAGCTGAGTTGGCCACAATATAGGTTTAACAATGTTATTATCTAAGGTATTTGAATATTTACCATTGTTTGATTTTTGAATTTCTTCTATAATAATAGTGATAAGATCATCTTGCATATATAAATGTTTGGACATAAAATCTTGTAATTTTTTAATATCTATTTCATCAAATTGGTTGTTAAATTTCGCCATTGTAGTTGGGAAGTAGGAAAATAAGTTGTATATTTGAATATTTAAATAATTTTACTCTAATAAATATTGTAAAAAATAAATATTGAAATAAATCTAAAATTTTTGGAACTAAAATATGAGGATATACACAAAAAGGATACAAAACCTAAGACCATATAGGGTTTGGGTTTGATCAATGTTTGAAGTCAGGGTCACCAAATGTTTTAAATTTTTTACACTTAACAAGTGTAAATCCTATGTTTGTAAAAAAATTGAGTACACTAAATTAGAGAAATAATATATAATAAATACAACCACTAATTTATTAAATAATTGACTAGTTTTGACTTTTCTTAAATTAGTCATAAATAGTGCAAGTAACGACTTAGCTAGAAAACACTTGATATAAATTATTTGAGTAATTAAAACTGAGATGGGAGCTTGTCTAAGTGCTATAAACAAGATTTTCATATCATAACACTCCCTAGACATTAGTACCATAATTGGATAGTAGTGCCATTATTATAAAAGTGGTAGTAGTGTCATCATATTGGTGGTATTCCAATGTACATGATTGTCTTGAGCTTCTAAGTACACATGTGTTTGGATATCTTGGGTCTATTCCTATGTGTACAGGTCTTAGAGACCTATATTTTTATTATAATGACTTATTTATTATGTAAACTCTAACCCTCTATGTAATTAGGACATGAGCTTAAAATTGTGTTCGTTAATAGGGTAGGTTGGACATCCTCAAAACTTTATTAAGAAGAGAGTTTCCTATATACTATTACTCTAAGCAGGGTTCAAGCCCAATTTAGTGATCCCCACATAAGTTCTGGTAAAATTGAAAGTGATGCTAGTATGATAGTGTCCTTGACTACTTTAAATGTGCTTGAGACTATAAATTTTGAAAATCTGAGCTTAGGGCTACAATAGGTGGTAGTATGTATAATTAGAATGTAATAAGGGTTTATAACCTTGATTGTCCTCAACTTATTCTATGTTTGAATGTGCATTTTGCATTTGATTTCCATCTAGTGGTATGTGGGCTAAAAGTCTTGTTTATACTATTTTTTTGCTTGTGTAGATGATAAAAGATGTATAGGTTGACCTTATGAGGCTTTAGTTTAGAAAAGATATTTGTTTGGAAAAACATAGGGTAGAGGACATTAAATCCATTTTGGGACCACTAACACTATGTGATGTTAGTGTCCTTATTATGGCACTAGAGCTCATATGGTATAACACTAGGGACAAAGGTCTAGGATTGATAAATGAGGGTATAAAAATACTTTGGGGATAACTAGGGATGATTGTGGCCCAAACAAAGGCTAGATTAGTGTGACAATAGGATCTAGGATAGGTCTAGGGATAAGCTAGGGATAGGTAGTCTCAAGTATCAATTTTAGTACTCAAATACCACTTTTGGGTGATTACACATTGAAACCCTACTTATTCACTTCCTTGAGTAGCTAACCACCCAAAATAGACCCTATCTAAGAAGAAAAAAACCCTTTTACCACCTTTCCTACTACTTATACCAAGTGAAACTTGTTTTAGGCTCAATACATATTACGAAACTCTATCAGCCAAAGCTCACATAATTCAAGACCTAATGGCTCTTTTTCTCTGCTATCAAGGTCAACCAAGCTAAATACATTGGCTAAATTATTGGGAGAGTTTAGGGTCAATCCATGGATATGTATACCCTCTTTATATCATCTATAAATAGTGGATGATTCAATTATGCATCATTACTTCTCATAAATCTTATTGTATAATCAATAGGAGGTTATAATGCTTAAGTTTTTACCTTGGATAAGTGGCACTTATCTTTTGGAGGTCTTGGATGCATAGGAGAAGTTTTATAGTCTAGAGATGATTTGTCTTCATGATCCTTATAAGCACATAAAAAACTCTTACAAAGAACCTTTGGCCAAGGAAGAAATTAAAGAACTACGGGTTGACTTCAACAAGGTATGTATATTCATATCCCTTCATATTTAGATAGGTATATGTTGTATAACTAATGGATTGAATTGTATCTCTCTTTACTTAGATCATTTATATGTTATATTAGATATATTTGTTAAGCACAGGATATACTGAGAAGGGGGGTGAATCAATATATCATATATCTTATAAAAATTTCCCTTAATCAAATTCCACTTAACCAAACATTCAAGATATGCAATTAAATTGAAACAATAAACACCACACAAGATAGAGAGAGACACTAGATATAACATGGAAACCCAATGTGGGAAAAACCATGAAGAACAATCTCAAGTATATGAATGAGCACCAACTCAAATAATATTCACAAGCACCAACTTGGAGGAGCACCAACCCCTTTGCTGAGCACCAACACAACTATTCATGAGCACCAACCCACAAGAGCACTAACCCATTTGCTAAGCACCAACATAGTAACAATTCATGAGCACCAACCCATAAGAGCACCAACCCCTTTGATGAGCACTAACACAACAAAAATTCATGAGCACCAACCCACAGGAGCACCAACCCCTTTGTTGAGCACCAACATAGCAACAATTCATGAGCACCAACCCATAGGAGCACTAACCCCTTTATGTATACCACAAAACTATATCTCAATGTTGTTATCTCAACAAATGATATTTCATTACAATATCTATTTCCTCTCTCACCTTTGCTCTTCTAAGCTAGATATAACAAATACAAATCATACTCATCTCTCACAATGATCTTCTAAGCTAGATATTACAATATCAAATCAAACTCTATCCCATATTATAAATGGCTTCTCAAGCCTTTATTTATATCTTTCCAAATGACCTTTGGCCTTCCCCCTTTGTGACGCTTCAATCCTCATGGAAAATGGTGTCAAACTTGTATGACCCTTCATATCCTTGCCTTTGAAAAGTCATGTGGTGATCCTTTATGAGAAAAAACGTCCTTCCTTGTTTTGTCTTTACCTTGGTGACTTTTCATATTCCTCAAAGTGTCCCTTCATGAGAAATTTCACCCTTCCTCTTTTGTCTTCACTTGGTGACTCTTGGAATTCCCCAAGATGACTCTTCATGGGAAAATGCATCCCATTCTTCTTTTGTCTTTACCCTGTGACTCTTTGACTTCTCCATGGGCCCTTCTTTTGTCTTATATGCAACCAATAATATATTCATTAATATTAAATAAATAGTAACACACATTAGCCAAGATATATCTATTAAAAACATTATTAAATGCAATGAGGCCTTTATCACCAATAATGCTAGACCTTTAACATCAATGACAATATTTACAACAATCTCCCCCTTTGTCATTGATGGCAACCTCAATCTTGAAATTGCCACAACCTGAATCCTACACATACTATCATCTAAAAACATACAATAACTCCCCCTTACTATAGAAACTTGTACCTGTTCCTTGTACCTATTTATACACTTGTACCTATAACTTTTATTATCCCCCTTTGACATTAATGGCAAAGGGCATACCTGGAGCTAACACTTAGCTCCCCCTCAATTGATGCTGAACATCAATGGCAGGAAGTAATAGAAATTACTCCCAACTCCTCTTATATATATTTGAATGTGTCCTTTGATAATGCCTTTGAGAAGATATTTGATAATACATATAAATTGTTCCTTGACCTTTGAACATTTGAAATCAACTCATTTGAATATTTTATTCTAATCTCACAACCTTCTACATGAAACTTTAATGTGTATCCTTGATCACATATTTGACTAACACTCAATAGATTATGCTTAAGACCTTTTACATATAAAACATTCTTAGTCTTAGTTCTACCATAATCCAAACTCAAAGTAACTTTTATAGCTATCCTGGTAGTGGTTTTATGTAACTTTTATAGCTATCCTTATTTTTGGATCTTATTTAGAGTTATAACTTAATTTTATCTCCTGTCATATGCCTCAAATATTTTCTATCAACTAACCATGGCTGATCTTCATTTCTTACATGCAAAGCTGTCTAAACCATCATAGAATCTTTAGGTTGTTTCTTTTGCCATGAACATGTTTGAACCTTCTTCTTGATGAATGGAGCTTTGAAACTCTGATCCTTCTTGACTGACTTGAACATGCTTCTATAGTACTGATCTATGTGTCCAAAGTTGTTGCACTTGTAGCATAATATGGTCTCTTCATCAAAGCTTGATAAAGGAGCAAAAGAGTTGTAGCTTCTGCTTGAATCTACTTGAATTTCCTTCTCCTTATTTTTGAAACTATTAGCTCTTTTTCTACATTCTAATTTCTTATGACCATATCCATTACAATAAAAATAATAGCCATAAAAATAAGACCTATATGTATATCTCTGACCTGATTGCCTTTTGTAGCTTTGTTCCCTCCAGCCTTCTCTATTTGAAATGTCCTCTATATTCTTCACTTCTCCCCTTTTTGTTTCCTCTTTTGTAAGAGCTTTAGCATAGCTCTTTTTATTTTCAAAACTAATCCCCATCTTATCTGAATTTGATTTTTGACTTTCCAATATCTTATTCAGCATGTTAGTGTTATCCTCAAATTTTGAATCATTAACTACTTTATCATTGACTGCTTTGTCAATATCTTTTTTTAAAGAGGTAATTTCAATAACATACCTTTCACATTCTTTTCTTGTTATTTCCAAATATGTTGTTAGATATTCTTAATTCTTCATGGCTTCTTCCAAGTGTGTTTTTAGATCATCAATAATTTCCTTTGACTCTTTTTCATTTTTCTCAATCTGATGCATCAATCTTTGATTCTTCTTCTCAATAGCTTCTAACTCTTCTAAGGCACAAATGATTTCTCCTTCCATATTCAATTCAGCTTCCTCCTCTTCTTCTTCTTGATCATCTTCATGTATGACCATGAATAAAATCTCTTCTTCTTCTGAATCACTAACTCCACTATCTTCGGCTGAGCTAGGATCCTTAGAATATAGGCTCTTCTTCTCGAATCCCTTCTTGTATTTGCCTTTGAAATTATTCTTGTATGTAGACTTTTCTTCTTCTTCATAATTACCCTTATTTGGGCATTTAGCTAAAAAATGTCCAATCTTTTCATAATTAAAACATTTAAAAGGTAATTGTCCTTGATATTTACCTGTTCCCCTTTTCAGCTTGTGAATAAAAAGTGTTCTGTTGTCATCTTCATCATCACTAAAACTATCACTTGATTCTTGAATCTTAGCTTTCTCTTTCTTTGATGTCTTCTAAGCCACTTCTCTCTTTGACAATTTATCTTGTTTAGTCTACATCTCATATGCTGTGAGAATACCATGAAGCTCATCCATCTTTATCTTAGCTAAATTCTTCATCTCCTTGATTGTTGAAACCTTTACATCATATCTCATTGGTAGAGATCTCAAAAACTTTTGTACCATCATTGAATCTTCTAATTTTTATCTAAGACCTTGAATCTAATTTACTATTTGATCAACTTGCAAGAGATAACTTGTTATATCTTCTTCTTCTTCCATCTTCAAACTTTCAAACTATCTTCTAAAAGTCTAAAGCTTAGCTTGCTGAACTTTTCCATCACCTTTGTAAATATTCTCAAGTTTTACCCAAGTTTCATGAATAAATTTACATTTCATAACTTTAACAAATTTAGATTCACATAAACTACATAAAATAGAATTTAAAGCTTTAGCATTACATTCACTTGCCTTCTTTTCTATTGGAGTAATTACAAGTGTCTGTGGCTCTTCATATTCCTCTACCACTATGTGCCATATGTCAAATCCAAGGGCTATCAAATAAGTCCTAATTATTATGTTTCAAAAATAATAACTCATCCCATCACACAAAGGTGCCTTATTTGTAGAAAATTCTTCATGTGATCTAGCCATTGTGCTTTCCTGATCTACCTTCAAGTTGTAAAACTTTTTCAAAAATAACCTACTCTGATACCAATTGTTAATCATGGGATATACTGAGAGGGGGAGTGAATCAATATATCATATATCTTATAAAACTTTCCCTTAATCAAATTCCACTTAACCAAACATTTAAGATATGCAATAAAATTGAAACAATAAACACCACACAAGATAGAGAGAGACACCAGATATAATGTGGAAACCCAATGTGGGAAAAACCATGAAGAACAATCTCGAGTATATGAATGAGAACCAACTCAAACAATATTTGCAAAAACCAACTTGCAAGATCACCAACCCCTTTGTTGAGCACCAAAATAGTAACTATTCATGAGTACAAACCCAAAAAAGAACCAACCCCTTTATTGAGCACCAACATAGAAATAATTCATGAGTACCAACCCACAGGATCACCAACCCCTTTGCTGTGCACCAACACAACAAAAATTCATGAGCACCAACCCCTTACTGAGCACCAACACAACAACAATTTGTGAGCACTAACCCCTTGTGTGTACCACACAACTATCTATCAATGTTTCTATCTCAAAAAATGATAGTTCATTACAATATCTCTTTCCTCTCTCACCTTTTCTCTTCGAAGATAGATATAACAAATACGAATCATACTCATCTCTCACAATGCTCTTCTAAGCTAGATATTACAATATCAAATCAAACTCTATCTCCCATATTACAAATGGCTTCTCAAGCCTTTATTTATAGCTTTCCAAATGACCTTTGGCCTTCCCCCTTTGTGACGCTTCAATCCTCATGGAAAATGGCACCAAACTTGTATGACCCTTCATATCCTTGCCTTTGAAAAGTCATGTGGTGACCCTTCATGAGAAAACATGTCCTTCCCTCTTTTATATTTACCTTGGTGACTTTTTGTATTCCTCAAAGTGTCCCTTCATGAGAAATTGTACCCTTCCTCTTTTGTTTTCACTTGGTGACTCTTGGAATTCCCCAAGATGACTCTTCATGGGAAAATGTGTCCCATTCTTCTTTTGTCTTTACCCCGTGATTGTTTGACTTCTCCATGGCCCCTTATTTTGTCTTATATGCAACTAAAAATATATTAATTAATATTAAATAAATATTAACACACATTAGCCAATATATATCTATTACAAACATTATTAAATGCAATGGGGCCTTTATCACCAATAATTCTAGACCTTTGAAATCAATGACAATATTTCCAACAATATTTATCTTTTCATGATTATTATCTTCCTCATTTATGCCACAAACTTTGGTGAGCATTATATTAGCTTGCATATGCAGTTAATAGATTATCTTGCATAGTTTTTTATTAGATTAGCTTTCTTAATGTTATTTACAACCATAATACCTAGCTAGGGTTATCACAAAATGGCATTTGACTAGTTTTTGGAAACCTCTCCTTTTACATTGTGGATAAGATATCCCTTAGTGTAAGTTTAGTAAATACATTATTTGTCATGAACCTAATATAAATGTATTTCCAAGTGGAAATTTTAGTTGATTACATTCTTTGATATTGAATATTATTAAGTAGGATAAGTTATATATATCTATTTTCATTTGCATACACAATGAATTAAATTAAATCTTATAAATTAGACATTATTGCAAATATAAAGACATAAATTATTCAAAATGTCAATTTTTCATGCATAAAACCTTCTCATGATGTGTGTATGAAAAAATATGAATGCATATTTCCTTTATCAAATGATTTATATATTGAATGTATTCCTTCTTTACCAACTAGTTATCATATTACTAAAATTAATGAATATTTTCCATTCATAAAAAAATCAAAAAGTGAAGTTGTTTCTATCTCTCAAAATATCACTAATACAAATATGTGGAGACTTTCTTACCATCTCCTTCTGGAATAGAAATATGAAAATGATATGAATAGTTAAAATAATATACATGCTACATATAAAAGTAAATAAAATGATTGTGATAGTGTTGATTGGAATAATAATGATTACAACATTCATAGTGATGAAGAAGTGTATTCTCATTCACCTTATGTTTCTTTTAATATTTTCATGTATAGTGCAAAAAAAAGTGAAATGACATTTCTTTCATGTCATGAAGATTCAAGTATTCAAAATCAACATAATATCCATGATATGCCAATTGTAATCATATGCAATGATTCTTTACATAATATTTATACAAACCTTGGTGATGTTAAAAATAATATAATTGTTTCATTGAATACATAAATGCTATAAGTGTTCCTTTATGAAATAATTTAGAACATTAAAACAATTACAAGGCCTAAACCAACAAAATCTTCAAGATTATATTATTAGTTCAAGGTTGAATTATGTTCTTTAATATATATACCCTCATATTTGGAGGTATAATTAATATTTGTTAGGGTTATTCTTTCTCCATTAAAAGATAAAGATTTTCATGAACCTTGGACTTCACTTGATAACCTATATCTAGATGTACACCACTATGCACATGAGCTCATGAATGAAAACACAAATTTAAAAGCATGTTTGTTAAAAGAAAATGTGTTGTTAACCATTATTATAAAGGAAAATTAACAATTACATAGGTTCCTAATAAATTAATAAGTATGCATAGTAATGATAAAATAATAAAATTAATTATAGAGGGAATGAATCAACATATCAAGTACCTCCTACAACTAGAGAATCTAATTCTAATAGTAAACAACCACTTCAATTTTATTTCACCAAGGATCAAGAACATGACATAATGAATAAATTATTAGACAAATAGTTGATTTCTCTTTCTCCAAACTATTATCATCCACCATACAAATTGGAAAATATATAAGGAAAACTTTTTTGTACTTATCATGATATTAGTGTACATCTAATAGTGTTTTTTATGTTTTAAAACAAAAGTTTTTAAAGTTGGTAGATAGAGGAGGAGTTATTAAATTTACAAAGGATAAATCAAGATATTTTTCTTATAATTATTCCATAGGTCATTCTTATAGTGATGAAAAATAACATGACACTCCTCACCTAGAGCAAATGGTCTATTGACCCATGTAGAAACAACCCATTGGAAGAAGACCTTCCCTTGAGACATGCTCTACATTGATCAATATTTCACACACTAGTCCTATCAAGGAATATTTGGTTGATGAATATAATATATATGCACCTAATAGAAACACAAATTTGGATATTTTGTCACATACCCATGCATTGACATCTATATTCTCCACACAATAATAAAAGTTGATGAAACTAAATTAGAAAGTAAATATTTATTCACAACATAATCATTATAACTAGACAATTTCATTTCTAACAAGATTGCATGGTATACAGTGATTGCATTCAAATTCAATTCAAAAAATATATAAAATAACAAAAATTAATAAAATAAACATCTCACATACATTATGCTTTGAGCAATATGATATACAAATTATGATAAAATTCCAATAAAAATGATCTTATATAAAAAAAAATAATACATAGTTTATATAATAGTTCAATAAGATATTGGGGGCATATCCCTAGGTGTTTATGAATCATCCTTATCATCATCTTGGTTCTTAATCCCTCTTGATGTGGAATCTCAAATATCCCATCTAGAACCTTGAGCGAATCTGCTCTCACAATCTCTCCTTTAAGGATCCTACCTCACATTAGGTCCACTTATGCTCATGTCACATGTCCTCATACATGTTAATAAATCTCTAAATAATCTCTATAGTATTCATCTTAGGAATGAACCACCTCTCTAACTTTTCATGTAACTCATCTCAATCGGTGGCCACTATATGGTGTGTATCCAAAACCATGGCCACCTGATAAAGAATTGGTGCATGTGGACAAAAAATATTAGTAACATGCTCTAAAAACCTATCACCTACAATTTCCATGGGAAAATTACATGTGAATGATCATATGACATGATCAACCATGGTATCCATTCCTGATTTCCTAAAATCAAAACAATCAAGTTATAAATTAAATATATCTCTTAGTATAATCTACCAAATATGCTAACCTTAATTAAAATTCAATTATAGTACTCACATCCTAATTTGATAACTACCTCATCTAAAGGATATGGGCCTATGGCATAATTTTCACATATATATCCTCCATATTTTCCCTATACTATAAGAACTAAACAAGAGGGAAATAATCATAGGAAACAATAAAAGCCATCGAACCCTAGACCATCACTATGTGTATACCACTGAACACCCAACATAATATTTATCTACTAATAGAATAACATGATCCATTTATCCAATAGGAAAGGGTTCTAGATATAAATTAGTGGGGTAGGTCTATCATTGGGATTATGATCAACTCTCATGATCTAATGCCATGGATGTGTATTTGATGGGACATCTTGTTAAATTTCAAACTGATGCAAAACATGATCAAACTAGAACCACTCATACACACCAAAAACTATATCTACCAACCATATATTAACATGAATATTTTGTAAATCTTTCCCATACTTGGAAAAACTAGAAAAGGTCCTATAAGGACACCAAATAATCTATGCAAGTGTTAATTGGTCTAGTATAGTGTGATACTCCATTGTTAAATGTACTTGATGATTGGGTGACACACATCATGAAGTAAACACATGTGGGTAGCCCCACATAGTAAGAGAAACAACTATAGGTTATAAAACTAAAATATTATTGTATACCCACACATGTATAAGAGTGTCTACACCGAATCAACATCATGGGTCTCTAAGCAAAATATGTACAAATATCTATACAAGTGGGACACCATGGTGTGCCCCCAAGAATATTTGGTACCCTACTAATCAATGTTCCACACAATATTATATAGTATGATATAGTAACCCTGCCACCATCTATAGTTATAAAATAAGTGGTCATATAAAATTCAAAAATTGGTAACTCAAGCATGGCTAAATACATCCAACCCTTAGGTCCCTCTTTCTTACTCTCATGACCCTCTTAGGCTTACTTTCACTAATTCCCAGTCATCCATGGCCCTCCAGACATGACCCTAGCTGATATAGGACCCTCTCTTCATACTAATCCATCCCCTAGGTCTCATCTAATCAAGACACTAGCACCAAAGTTAGACTATATCACTAGACCCTAGGGTGTCCTCTTTTCAATGCTCTTATACAATAAAAATTTGAGCCTAGATTACCATTTTTTCCTAATTCATCTTGTTCATTATGTTGAACTAGTTTGGTTTCATCTAACCCATGCCCAATAGATGCATATATAAGCCCATTTAAAGATAATTTGGAAAAGGCTAGAAAATATCATTCAAGCAAGAAAGAATACAAGAAAAACTACTTAAGCAATCTTCCCTATTCTCTACATAAAACTAGCCTATACACTTTCAAGCCAATTCAAGTCCTTACACCAATCCCTAGTTATTTCAAACATACCTAGTTTTAGCATTTCTTGTATTTCATTCACTATTGCACCAATCACTCTTAAAGGGAGAACTACATATGGCTTGATCCTTATTTGGAGTATTGGTATGTAGGTATAATTCCCACACACAAGGTGTGAAGCATGTCCAATGCATCTTACACACATTAACCCCTTTTCCCCATTTACCAAAGTTTCTTTTAATTTCATAGAATATAAAATTACATGAATAACCAGCTCTATAGGGATCTCTATTGATAGTGAGGACCTAAAAATTAGTACACAGGCTCATACCGAGTAGACAAACAAAACTTAAAAATATTATATCCTCAGTACAATAGTGTTGGAGAAGGACTACATCACTGGATCCCATGGTTTCTAGTTTTGGCATTCCTATCTAATCAGAAAACAAAGTTGAGGATCCTATTTGTGATAGTTTCCTAGTCCTACACAATTTTTTGGATATTGTCTTAGTTAGAATAGTCTGGAATAAGATAAGTTTAATTTTATCTCTCTCAGTACTATTTTTAGAAAAGGTGTAATTGTAATTTAATTTCACTAACTAGTAGCTTTAATTATGAATATTATTAAGTAATTTCTCCTAATCAGACCTATTTATTTAATAAGAATAAAAATTCATTATTCATAAAAATAAAAAATCATTTGGTGAACCTGACTTACTTTGAATTACACATAAAAACCCTAGTGTAAATTCCTAGATGATTTTTCCCATAAATTTCTGAATATTTTAAGAAAAAATTCATCCCCAATTTTAAAATTTAGTAGTAAATTTTAAAATAATTTTATTTCAAACCCTAGTTTCATCAACTAGCTCCCAGTAATTTTCCAATATTAATCCAATAATTTATTGATTTTTTTGCTTGCATATCTAAATCAAAAATTTGATTAAAATTCTCAAATTCAATAATAATTTAAAAAATAATTTTATTTCAAACCCTAGATGCATCAACTAGCTCCCAGTAATGTTTTTAGTAAATTTAAAAATAGTTTTTGAATTTTTAGTTGAATATTAAAATTAAAAAAATCACTTCAAACTCAAAAAATTCATAGTAATTTAAAAAAAAAAGAAAATCATTTTTTTCACAAAAACCTAGTTGCACATACTAGGTCCCATTAAATCTATCTCCCATAAATGTTTGAATTTTTACTTACATACTCAAATCAAAAATTTAATTTCAATTTTAAAAATTTATAGTATTTTTCAAAACTATCACTGTTAAATCCCTAGTTGCATGTACTAGAACCTATTTGCTTCTTGAGGTATCACCTTACATATATAATCAAATTACAAAAATGATTCTCCCATATGTATAAAATTTTCTTACATTTCTTGAAAATAACAAGGAAAACATAATGGGAACTATCATGTACATGAATGATGAATCCTATCATATGTTATTACAAATCTTCATCCTTTGAATTTCATGCTTATGTTTCATTATATGGGATGATATTACAAAATTCATTGCCAAAAATGCATAAAATTTCAAAATTCTTTTTACATATTCTCTTTTGATCATATGAAATAATTACCAAATTCATTTTTATAAATGCATTTAAAATGTTATGTTACATGTCAAAAGCTTATATGCCTTCATTAAAAAATTCATGATCTCTACCTTTTACTTTTTATCTCTTATATGGAATTTTTTTGAAGTTTATTATGCTAAACATGTTAGAAAGATTATGATTCATGTCAAAATTTTCTATACATTCATACACAATTTAATATTCTCTATCCCTTTCTTTCTATATCTCATATGGAAATTTTTTCAAGTTTATCATGCTAAACACATTAGAAATGACATAACACATGTCAAAGTTTCTTATGCATCCATGCATAAATTCATGCTTTCTATCCCTTGCTTGCTATCTCTCATGAGGAATGCTCTTTATAAACATACTATTATACAACTTATAACTGTAATTTCATGCATTTTATCACACATACATGATTTATACCTAGAGTATCCATTATATAATCTAACAACCACTTGTCAAGTTTTAATTTCATATCTTATGCATAACAAACATTTTCCATCTCTTCCTCTCCCCCAATAGGGTGATAACTATTTTCCCTCTAATAAAGTCCATTATATCACCCCTATAAAAGGTGAGGTATCCTATACTATTATTCCTAATGCATAAATTCATCCTATATCTTCTTCAAACCCTCTTCAACATATGTGCTTACATGTTCAATAAAAAGCAACTTGGGTTTACACTTATGAGACTCTAAGGGATCAAATCACCAGTATGAGAAAATTAATTTTAGATTTAAAAATGCATGATCAAATTTTACATTAAAATATCATAACATTTGAAAATAAAAGTATAATACAAAAGCCTTAAATATACCCTAGTGTCAATAATGTATATTCACCTTCACCTAGTCAATTGGTTACAAGAAATGCTAGATATCAAAATAATAAGTCACAATAAAGTAACTCTACAAATAGTGATTCAAAAGTCATTAAAATATCAAATAAGAGTTAAGGTGAGGTACTAAGGGAAATTATTAAATCTAATTTGATTAAAATACATCCTCTACATCCAGTGAGGAAATCTAGATATCATTATACATATCATAGAATGCATGGGCATCACCTAGATTCATGTTTGGCATTGAAAAAATATACAATAGATAATTGCTAATGAGGACCCTATACAATATAAATCAGTCAAGCAATCCACAATGATACAAGAACACATTCACAAAGGGTCAAATTAAAAAATAGTATAAAAGTGGTTACCAAAGCATAACTCAAAACAACAAAAGGATTAAAAAGTAAAATCAAAACAATAAATAGTACCACAAGCATAGGTAAAACATGAAAAAGATAAAAATATAACTCTCTAAAAGGAGGCTCAACTTTCAAATTAGTATGGGTTTATTCAATAATATCTACAATAGTTTGATTATCAAGGTCAAGGGTTGGGCAAGCATGCTCAAGGCATAACTACTCCTATTCTAGTAGTTGATAATGTTTGTCACCAAAGTTTGAGATTTATTGAACATCCTAAGGAAAATAATTCACAAACACAATTTATAAAAGGAAAGTATCTATATATAATAAAATTCAACACCAATATTCCATTGGTTCAAAATCATGATGATAATGATGAGTGGAACAACATAAGTTATTATGATTTCTAGGATGCTGATAATGAATCCAGATATTTAGAATCATATTTTCAACCATTCTCTCATGATTTATAGTCATGCATGATTAATTTATTTGATATAGGATAGCATGATAGGGAGTCTCCCATGAGACTCATTGGTTAATATAATCTTTTCCTAGTTGTTCTTATACATATTTTTTATTGCTTGATTGTACATAGTTTCTTATGCTTGATTGTACATAGTTTAAATAATTTTAAAATACAAAAACATTTCAATTGTATGTATCATCCATGCTTTACATTTCTAATAATATGTTAATAATTAATTTTTTGTTTCATGATATTTTATGTCAATTTATCTACATTACCATGCTTCACTTGATCTTCTTTGAGTGTGTATAGTGACATCCAACTACTTGATTGTTTCACTCTACCCATTGAGGGGGCATCCTACTTTTATACTCGAGACACACATAGATATGCATACTTAATGGGGTCATCTTGTTTATGAATACACCATCTATGTTATGTCATCTCTACACTCCACACTCTAAGTTATCATGATTGATGTACACTATCTACTATCTTATATAGATTATTTTATCTACATATCATTTGTATCTAACACTTGTGTATTTACTATAATATACCAAGTCTTATACTAAACATTTCTTGCATACTTTCCTTCTTGATTTGATTAAGTTATATGTGATTGTATCTTTCTAGTATTTACATGCTTTATCTTCTTTCTTAGTATATCTTGATGTGATTCCATTTCTAGTTCTTGCTTATCTCATGTATGTGTTTTAGGAAATTTGAGAATGTCCTTTACTTTTGTTCATTTGTGCCTTAGGACATTTGCCAATGTCATTTATTTGTACTCATTTATATGTTTGTGGCCCTTAATCCAACTTTTCTTGCTCCACTTTTATGTGTATGTGGCATTTGAACATGCCTTGTAGGCTTGATCTCTTATTTAAGTGACATGTGCCCATACCACTTGTTTGCATGGACATTTGGCCACCCTTGTATTCTTATTGATTCTTAAATTGTGTGATTTTTGCTTGACTTCATATTCAATTATTGTAATGCTTTGATCCATATCATGCTTTTTTTCCTATTTTCTTAGATGCCATGGTGGACATCATGCTCCATCCCTCCAACTAATAACTAACAAATTGATAACTAACACTTTAAGTTTTAGTTAAATACATTACACATATTATTACATTATTAAATCTATCTATTCATACCCATATTGATATAAAAATCCCTTGAATGAAACCATGCTATATCTTGAGATATCTTGTTGATTATCAATGTTATATCATATATATTTCTATCTTAACATACTTGTAGGGATTTTTCTTCTAAGGGCAGTCATTGTAGGGTAATTATTCTTACACTTAGAATATGGGGAAAAAAATAGGTGTTTTGCTACAGATATTAGGGCTCCTATTGGTCAAAAAGTCTAGTTTTAGAATAACTAAAATAGAAACCAGTCATCTAACCACTTAAAATAGACTAGGCAGATAATCAAGATTTTAGATCAATGATCAATTTCAGCCTAGGTTAATAGAATTGAGGCTAAAAAATAGTGTCAAACACTAGGGTGTCCATTTTTGGCACTCCTATCCAAATAGTAGAAAAACCAAGTTTTCTAAAAGTAGGTAGAAAGGTAGGTTTAGCTACAGTTTTGTACACTTAGACCAATTCAGATCAATAGTTTTTAGTATAATTTTCTTAGAGAATCCAAACATAGTGGGCATCATGTGCAGAATGATTGGTTCTCACTTCTAATTTTAGATATATTAGTTGGTATAACTTCTAGATCATAATCCATGTTTTAGACACCACTTGGGGTAGATTATACAACACTTTTGCTTATTTTCTTTTAGTTTTCAACATTACCCAAGCATTCTTAGTAGTTTCATGCCTTAATCCAATTACAGGTGGTTGGAATCATTTTGGAGTGGCCTTCATACAAGTCTAACCTCCACATTTCCTAATTACTCGAGTTCCCAATTGGCTTCCACATAAGCCAAATTTTTAGTTTTGGAGTGGATTTCATACAAGCCAAATCTCCATCTTTTTTAAGTTGGCTAACATTATCCTAGTTTATATCACACATTCAATTATCCACACCACTTTGTCAAATTTCTAAAACATTAAGGGGCTTTAGGAGCTATCTCATATGACATACACATTCATACATACTAGTATTAATTCTTAGCTTCACTTCATGGGGAAAAATGGATCCAAAGGGAAAACCTTTGTATTCTTAAGCCACCTATTCAAAGGGATTGGATACATAGTCCAAAGACCAATTAACACATGCATGATCATCTAACTTCACTCATTATGAAATAATGAAGCCAAAGGGCAAACCTTTGCATTATTGAGCCACTTTTTAGGGAATTAAGAACTTAACTTTGTTCACAATATAACTTTTGGTACAACATCATCTAATGCATCCAACATTACTTAGCCTTACTTAGTATAATAATAGGTTTTGTATCAGTTTATGTACCTGGTGAGGTGTATTCATTTCTTTCTCTTATTCTCTCTTACTTAGCTTTATACATAATAATAATTGATCTACTCTTTATTTTCCTTTCATAGATTCACACTTACACAATGCACTCTCTATGCACTATCTAACATTACTCATCATCATAATCTTTATGGGCTTCACCTTTATAGGTAATTTAGGTACACTTTCTATTTTCCTTTATCCTAATATTTCACTTTGTTGTATCATTAGAATAAAGGGGGCGAAAATATAGTCATATAAAATTCAAAAATTGGTAACTTGAGCATGGCTAAAGACCCTTAGGTACCTCTTGCTTGCTCTCATGACCCTCTTAGTCTTACTTTAACTAATTCCCAATCATTTGTGGCCTTCCATATTTGACCTTAGCTAAGACATGACCCTCTCTTCATGACTAATCCATCACCCTAGGTCTCATCAACTCGGGATAATAGCACCAAAATTGGACTATAGCATTGGACCCTAGGGTGTCCCATTTTTATCACTCCTATCTAATCATATCTTGAGCCTAGATTGCCATTTTCCCCTGATTCCTCTTGTTCATTATGTTGGCTTAGTCTAATTTCATCTAACCCATGATTAATAGATCCATATATAATCCCATTCAAATATCATTTGGAAAGGGTTGGAAAATATCATTAAAGTAAGTAGGAATACAAGAAAAACCACTCAAGCAATCTTCCCTATTCTCTACATACAACTAGCCTATACACTTTCAAGCCAATTAAAGTCCTTATACCATCTGCTAGTCATCTCAAGCATACCCCTTTTTAGCATTTCTTGCATTTCATTCTCTATTTCACAAAGCACTCTTAAAGGGAGAACTACATATGGCTTGATCTCTCTTTAGATAATTGATATATAGGTAACATGCCCACACATAGGGTGTGAAGCACATCTAGTGTATTATAAACAAACTAACCCCTTTTCCCCATTTACCAAAGTTTCTTTCAATTACATAAAAGATACAAGTACATGAAGATTTATATGTATAAATATCTCTATTGATAGAGAGTTCTTTAAAAATTTTACATAGTCTCACATTGAGTAGGTAAACAAAACCCAGAAAGCTTAAATCCTTAGGCTGATAACATCAAAGAAGGACTATAGTGTTGAAGCCTAAGGTGTCTAGTTATGTTACTCTTGTCCAATTATAAAATGAAGTCTAGGATATTTTTTGTGATAGTTTCCCAATCCTACACACAAATTTGTAGACCCTATCTCAATCTGAATAGTCCAGAATAAGCTAAGTTTAATTTTCTATATCTCACTATTATTTTTAGAAAAGGTCTAATTATAATTTAATTTCACAAAGTAGTATATTAACTAGGAGTAATATTTACTAATTTATCTTACTTATACCTATTTATTTAATAGGAATAAAACTCCATTATTCCCAAATATAACAAATAAATAATCTAACAATAAACAAAACTAACTTCCACAATTGTAGAACATCAGATTAAACTATGCCTTCTAGATGGAAAATTCCATAGGGATATCCTACCTCTACTTGATGACCTATAAAATATGAAAGGGTTATCTCTATATACCCCAAACTACCATACACTAGCACCTAGGTCCTCTCCCTTATCATAGATAAATTTAAAATATGATACACATCATTTAATATGACTATCATCTCCCCTATGGGGAGCCAAAATGTATAAATATCAGCATTACACCTCTTAAATAATGATGTCATCAAGTAAACCTCATAATTAATCATACCTAATAGGCCCAGCTTCTCAATCTTGGCTTGATCAATAATATCCTAATCAATATCATTTAAATCTAACTCCACTAGAGTGGGTATATGTCACCCATATCAAAAATCCTAGATATGAATGAATTTATACAAATATAAACAAGTTAAGTTATCCACATTAGTTATCAAATAAATATAATATTAGAATTTTAATTATTATAATACATTAATAACTATATGGATGTTAACTCCATATGATACCATCATAATTGGATAGTAGCCTAAGATGCTAACATCAAAAATTTGACACTAGAATTGAGAATTTAACACTACTATCTGAGACCCCCATTTAAGTCCCAAAAAGAGGGTATGAAAAATAAAAATATTCAATTTTAAAATTTAAAATAAGGTAAAATAGTCTTACTTACCAATTCATCTAGATCATGTCCTCCTAAGGGTGATTGTAGGACATGAAATTACATAAGACATATTTATTAACCGTGAGGCATGGTGGAAAATAAAATTCTAGAGAAAAAAATCACAATTATTCAAAATGAAAATGAAATACAAATCAAATTGAAAAAGAAAAATATTTTAGTTGAATTTTCCCACCACTACACACATTTGTAAAATTCAAAATTCAATATCTAAATCTCTATGTAACCAAATCATGAACCATGAATTATTTTAGGATCTATACAATGAGAACTTCTATGCCATATAATTTTTAGGAAAATTATTTTAAAATTAAAAAAATGAATAAAATTTATCTAGTTTGCTACATGATGATAATTTATAAATAAAAGAACATATTTATTAAAAAATATTTAAACATAACAATTTACAACTTATTAAGGCATAACATTATCAAATTATAAGAGACTACATGATTGATACACAAGATAAATTTATTTTATCCTTTGTTACAATAAGGTGACAACTATGATACTTTCCCCTTTTCCCAAAAGTGGGGAATATTAGTCGAGGCATGTCATAGATACTTTACTCTACATACATGAAAAATGAAATAATGGAAATTTTTTGATACAATTACATTATTCAGATTTATACTTGGGTTATAATTTTAAACATATGGTACATATTTGGAACAAGGGTTTTTTATATTTATGATACATATTATACACAACTTATAGATTAGAGGTTACATTTTGATAGATAGTCTAGCTTCAAACATATCATAGGTGCACATGCTTTGAAAATATGCAAAAAATCAATATATATATATATATTATACATTATCCACAACATACATGATAAGGGGCACAAGCAGAGTTCCTTCTCTCATTTATAGAGATGCACGGATCCTACCAAAGAGCACCATTTGATATTTATATATATGAATAAATTGGATCATTTTTTAATAGTGTGATATATATTATATTCCCTTGATGAACTTAACACTACTATTATTATAGGTTGATATGGTTACACCATTTGACTTAGGTGATATTAGCTATACTAGTTAGATTGGCTATATTGGTTATATGAAATATTTTTACACTTGATTGGTGTACTAGAGATTCAATTATCTTTATGGACTTGGCACTACTCATATTATACCAAGTTAGGGGCATGATCAGCTCCCAACCCTCATTTTACATGAAATCATCCCCATGAGGCAACATACATGATCACTTGCATACTCATTTATGTTCCTAGAAAGAAAATAGATGGAATGTAAGGTTCCCTTACTATTTATCCATACATTTTAAATATATCTATTCTCTTTATTTCTTGATTTTTTTATTCATTTATCATTTTTTATATGTTAAATATATTGTATTGTGATTTTAGCTATAGGATAATACCTACAAAATTCAAGTTGAAACTACCATGGGCCCAAGGTGTGTTTAAACACCTAGGTTTGAACTTACTTTAATTATAGTAATTTAATTTCATCAAAATGTATTACTATAATTAAGGGGGGTGAATGTGGATACCCATATTTGGTATAAGATTTTTTGTATATTATCATTTTACTTAGTTTTGGATGTAGAGGTATTTTGAAGGAGGATGTGAATACTTAGTGACATGGCCTCAAATGGGACCCTTGGGATGCATGTATGTTTATGGAAATGTACTATCTATGGATAATTTCTAATTATTTTGTTACATTTTATCCATATTGTGGTAAGGATCCTTATATTTTTGTTATCTACTTTGTATTCTGAGGTCGTGGACACTTGTGTTCACTATTAGACACTAGCATCGATACTAATGTCTAAAGGTTAATGCAAGTGTCAAGCCTTTTCTTCTTTTCTATTTTCATTATTATCACCTTATGACCACTATAAAGGGCTCATATGTTTTGTTCCATTGTCAGTGTTTGCAAACCACTAAGTTTTTTTATTCAAATTCATAAGGATCAATATATATATATATATATATAAAAGGTTAGGACATAATATTTGGAACCAAACAAAGTTTCTAATTTAGAATATACATTTTAATTCAAAATATATCAAATTGGAATTTACACTAAGTTACATAACATTTTAGTATGAATTATTACAAATGATCAAATCACACTTGCATTTGTTGCACCAAGGGTTACAATAGGATATCAAGCATATGGTTTCACAATAACCATCACACACACACACAACTAAGAGGGATAACTACATTAAATTTTAGGCCCTCCTTGGTTTGTGTGTGTGTGTGTGTGTGTGTGTGTGTGTGTGTGTGTGTGTGTGTGTGTGTGTGTGTGTGTGTGTGTGTGTGTGTGTGTGTGTGTGTGTGTGTGTGTGTGTGTGTGTGTGTGTGTGTGTGTGTGTGTGTGTGTGTGTGTGTGTGTGTGTGTGTGTGTGTGTGTGTGTGTGTGTGTGTGTGTGTGTGTGTGTGTGCGTGTGTGTGTGTGTGTAGGAAACACTTAAAAATAATAGGGTTTCTAGGGTTAGCTTGAATCACATGTTAATTTTTTTTATTGAGTCACATGTAGTAAGAGATAAATATCTAGGTTTTTGGGTCATACTATGACATTGAGATCATGTGCATGTAATCTAAACACACAATTTTAAAAGTGACTAAATACCCAAAAAAACTTAGCTGGAAGATTAAAAAAAGAGTGCATATTTTGCATAGGATAAATGTGTTTAAAATCAAATGTTTTCATCAACACAAGTATCCTCATGGTGCTGTAAGTGTATAGGCCTAAAGAAATAATAAAACCCTAAAAATGGAATAAAGAGTTGGGTAGTGAGACAAAAATGAACCCTGATAGCTATGACAATCTAGAATAGATAAAAAAAAAGATACACTCTCTCTTAGCTATAAATCCCATAATTTTAAAATTATTTCTATATTTATTTCACATGTTGAATGTATTTATTGTTAAATATTATATGGTATTTTTTGAATCTAAATATTACATTAATTTAATCAAAAGTTTTATTTCATAGGGTATTTTTTTATAATCACATTTTATATAAAATAATGAAGTATATCATGATCAACAAGTTTGCCTAGTGTAAATACCTAAATATGGTCATAATTACTTGGCAATGTTAATTATTAACATATTTTAAACCAATTGAATTATGATAAAATACATTACACTTATTTTCCATTCCTAAAACCATTTATCTATATGTGATCTTGACCATTTTGTTTTATGTCACCACTACATATAAGTTCATAAGTCATTTCTCAAATATCTTTGTATCACTCTTATTCTACTTCCAACCTTAGGACAATTATCTAATTTATGGGGATAGGTACACTTTATGTAGATAGGTCTGATATCCACCTAGAGTGGCCTTATACTTATGAAATTTAGTGATTATTTTCTAAAATTTGAAATATTCATTTGAGTTTTCCAAAATGTTTCACAAGTCAGCTAAAGGGAATTATTAAAAAGGTTCACTATAAATATAAAACAAAGTTCATTAATTAAGGGACTTGATACCTATCTAGGTTCTATCTATTAAAATAATACACACTGAGAAAATATACCATATTCTCCCTAAATTGAATATAAATTACTAGGATCAATCTTTAATAAAGTTTAAATCATTCCAAATAAATTCTAGAGCTAACATTGTGAAGTATCAAAACTAAATTTTTAGCTAAATACATATATTCAAGGAGCACAATTTCATAATCACACTAAGTGGGATAAATATGTGTGGCTTGATTATATAATTAGAGTATCTAGATATGTAGGTAGTTGTCAATAATTAATGAGGGTGATCGGGGTCAACTCAACCCATTACACTTCTTATTTTGCCAAGTTTCTAGCTCTCATAAGTACATTTAGGGTTTCCAAGGCAAAGAGAAAGAAAAAAATATTTATAAGCAACACTAATATAATAAAAATATCTTAGTAGACATATGCACTTTCAAAAAAAAAAATTATCATTTTTTCAACTTTACAGTAGACAAATTTGCAATCAACAGATAGAGCCTCACTACATAGTTGTCTAGGAAGTGGAGACTTGTCTAGAAAAAAACCACAAACTTTGTTTCCTAACTTGAGTCATCACAATCCTATTTTATTTTGTTTATCATTATTAGACACCTATTATAGTTAACCAAAAATAAACAAATCTAAGTATCTAATTATTGGTTCTACTTACTATATTTACCATATGCCTACTTTACATTCAAATTTAAACTTGAATATCATATATTATAATTTGAATAATGTTTCAAATTTTTATACCTATTAAACAATAAAAAATAAAATATAGGGTAAAACATATTGGTGAACTAAATATTTTTTAGCATTGTCTTTTTGAGTTTGTAGGGTTTAAAATCAAATTCCTAATTCACATACAAAAAAAACTTTTATTTTGCTAGTTTTCAACATCCTTTTCCTTTTCTTACTTTCCAAAATTGTGTTTGACTAGTTTAAAACTCATAATAACTATCATTATATCCAAATTAATCTTAATCTTTACCTAAGTAATGGTGTGAGGGGTACTACTCCAATATTCAAGCCATTAGAAAACAATATATATAGACTTAAGATTCCATGTACCTGATGATTTATAAAAAATCATAGTATTTTTTACTTTTCATACATAGGAAGCCTTCAACTATTTGGTTTTGTAGTGCAAATGTAAGTATTTGATTAACCTAAAAATTTATAAGGTATGGGTATTTAGGGTTAAGAAATATATAATTAGTTATAAAATGGGTGATAAACTAATCTATATCAAGGTAGTTAATAGAAAACTTAGATAAATAATATTTTGAATTTGTATATCTAAGATTGATAAAAGTAGTAAAATAAAATTATTATAAGATATTTCAATAAATAAGGAAAAATGATACTTAGATGGTTTACTATGTGCAAACATATCTATAATGAATGCATGTGTAAATTATGTAGGGTAATTATTCTAGATCAGTCATCAGATTATATAGATTATACTTTTGTGATCATAGACACTACCATCAATGGTACTATATGTATCTATAGGATTGTTAACTAGTGTTATTTTCACAATTTTAGATAATGTAATCAAAAAAGTAAATGAAATATAAACTTGATCCTAGGACTTGGATGAGCATAAGGTAAAACTAAACAAAATTGAAGCAAATAAGAAAAACACTTGATTACCTTCATTTTCATGAATTATTTTCCTTGCCACAAGTATATGTGGCTTAAATGTATATTCAAGTAGTATTTGAAATTATTATTATCTAAAAATGGAGCATATATCCTTGAATACATTAAAGAATTAAGTTGATAAGCATGAACTTTGATGCATAAGTTAGTGTTTAAAATTGAGAGGGATTTCCTATGAGTCTTGAGCATGAAGATTTTCAAATGAAAGGGGTTTATTTATAAGAATTAATAATCAATTATTAACCCTCATCTTGATTCAAATATGGATGGTTAAAAATGCATCCTCAATAAGGCACACATATCAACACATGGATAGATAATATGAGCCCTTCATCTTGCCCAAGATGAAGGGTGGAGGAAGGCTCTTCAAAATACCTGAAGGGGGATTAATTTGATCCCTCCATCTTAAATTTAAGATGAAGGGTGGAGAACCATTATTAAGAAATCACATGGATAACCAATGTGGGCCCTTCATCTTGTTTTGATGAAGGGGTGATAGTGATCCATAAAATATCTCAAAAGATTCATTAAGGGCCATTAATCTTGTCACCAAGATGAAGGGTGGAAAATAATCCTTGATATTAATTTATTTAGTAATTGGTTAGCTCACAAAAGGATATTCTTTAGGATCTCAAGATTATTTCTCAAATGAAGATGCCCTTTGGAAGATGAAGAAAAAGAAATAAATAATAATTGAAAGGAAAATATAATTCCATTTGCATAGAATTATAGTTATAAGAATGATTAATTCATTTAATGAAGATATAAATTTAATTAATAAAATGTGGGGAATTTGATTAAAAGAATGATTTAGATAAGGGGAATTAATTGCATTAATTGATCAATGAAGGATAATTGGTGAATCTATCAGACTAGAAGAATTGACCAAAGAAAATTACTAGAATGATAATTGAACATAATTAATATAGTGAATTATCCCACCTAGAGATTCACCAAGGTGAATTCAAACTCATATGTTAGATGAAAAATAAATTTTAGAATAGTTTGTGTGTAATTGTGTGAAGTAATTCCATTTTGAAACTTTGACACATATGTGATAAAAATAGAGTGTTTACATTTTCTCCTATTTGAGAAGGCATTACGAGATGTAAATGAAGTAATTTATTCTCAAATACTAAGAAAAATGTTAAAATACCCAAAAAATAAAATTAATAGATGTTAAATATGACAAATTTTCTAAATGTGCTAGCAAATAGGTTCAAATATGTCCCAAAGTAGTGCTTGATATGCCCTAGATTCCCCATCAAGGGGAGAGTCATACTTCTTTTTGATGAGTGGACCCATAAAAGGATGAAATGATAACATGGAAAATTTAAAAGAAGAGAAAAAATGAAATAGATAAGATAGAATGGGAGGAAAAATGAATATTTGAGCTATAAATAAGGCACAAAGAATAATGAAAACATACCATGTCTCGTGGGGGGATTTTTTTTGGAAACAAAAGGATATATATTCCCCTTAGGGGATAAAATTGATTCATTTTTACCCTATTTATTCAAAATTTACTTATGATAATTTGTGCAAAAGTGACCTAGATAAAATGGCTCACAAAACACGTCTGACATCATTTTTTTCTCATTTTCAAGACTTTAAATGACCATGGGGAATATGGCCAAAGTAAGTACATTTATTTATTTGTGAAATTGTATTTTGACCACATTTATTACACTTAGAAATAGCTAAAACCACAAAGTCACTATTTTCAAAATGACAAATTTGACCATGTAAATGGTGAATTCATTTGTGAAAATGTTGAACTCATCATGAAAATAATGAATTTGACCATGAAAGCAATGAGTTTATTCTTGAAATCATCAATTTTTTCAAATGGTGAAATGGTGTAGAGTGATTTTTAGAAAATGGTGAATTTGACCATTAAAATAATGAATTGGCCATGAAAATGACAAAAGATTTATGATTTTGACAAACAATGAAATTGATCTAGAAAATTATGAAATGACATAATATTCAGTGAATGGTCAAATAAAGGATGAGAATTACCAAAGGAATTATCAATTTTCTATACGATGAAAATGACCATGGAAATAGTAATTTGGATGAATAATTGATGAAATGGTTGAGTAAACATTGACTTCACCATAAAATGATGAAAATACCTAGACCCTACTTAGTAGAGAATTATCCATAAAATTGATGAAATAGTTTTGATAAATAATGAATTATTTTGAAAATGGTGAAATTTTTTTAATGCATATAAGAATAAAATTTGAATAAGGAGAAAATTGAGAAAGTGAATGATGAAACTGAACTGGACCTAATGAAATGATAGTGCTAGGGAATAGATTTGATTAACAAGTATAAATTTGATTGAATTAGTTACATATGACTAGATTTAGTGACCTTGATTAGATTATAGGAGTAGTTTTATGTATTCATATCATACAAGAGGTGGTCCTATAGCTTACATCAGTTAGTGGTATGGACATATGACATTCTTAGTTTTTTATAGTGATTGGCCTCTCACATGTGGTGATGATGTCAATGATTACATTAAATTGGGATTTGATCAATGCTTTAATAGAGATATGTCATTTAGATATTTTGACATTATTCTTATCGATAGGTGAGGTTACTATCACACTAGAACATGTCTAACATATTCTTTGGGTGCCTATTATAGTATTACCACTATACTGGATAGCCCCAAGGCTTATATAGGGTATGTTGGAGGAATTGACAAGACACTTTGACATTGAGATAGTTTGAGGTAGGTATGTAGACATCAATTTTATTAATCTAGTAATGGATGTGCCATATGATGGGGCCATGGAGGTTGATCCTCCAATAGTTAATAAGGTAGTTATTATTCTTATAGATGTTGTCATATGTATTCTATTTACTAACAAGAGTAGTTAGTTATTTCACATGGGCCTAAGTGGAGTAGTGAGGGACATGCTAGAGTAGATTTCTATATTTTCATGGTTCCCTACTATATTATCAAATTTATATCATGATATTCACTATGTGGTATACCAAGGAGGTAGAGTATTGATGAAACTACATTGCTCTAGGTTTAGGCATGAGAGAACATTTTGATTAAGAGACTACTAGGGTAGTGGAAGTAGAGGAGGCTAGATGATTTAATGGCTTATGGGTGGTATCAGGTGGGACTTGGACACAAGAGACACATGGGAGCTATTATACTATATGTGAGCTCTAGATGATATGATAGAGGTATATTTGACATGGAGGTCCTATTTTAAGTATTCAATATAAATAAACCAATGATTATAAGTATATGTTAACTATGAACCTAATTAATTATATCATTGGATCCCATGATTACACCATAGATAGGTATATACTAGATAGGGTGAACATAATTTTGAGTTACAACAAGATATACCTATGGGGCCACATCACTTTGCTCAAGAAAATAAAAAGACACACTAATAGGGGATAGAAGTGGATCAAACAAAGGTAGGAGATAGCTTTGGGTTGATTCCATAGGTGACTTAGGCCTATGTAAAAGGTCTAATAGGTGCATGAGTTACTATATCATATGTGATAGGTGGGCCTAATAGTGGCCATTGAGATTGATCATTCCATTGGGTGGTACCCATGGATAGGTATAAGGAACTCAAGGAGATTAGGAACATGTATCACTATGGGTTCATTGACCAAGAATTATAAATATGGTGGTAGGGTTTATATTATAGGAGGAGGGAGGAGAGGATAAGGTAGAGGATAAGGGATATTAGGGGGAGGAAGAGGGGATATTATGTTAGAGGTGGATTATATAGAGGAGGTGGAGATATGATCAGATAAGGAGATGGTGGAGGTGGATGCAAGAGACATTGATCATGCTTTAGTTATGATGGTAGACCTAGGGCAACCTAAATCCTCAAGATAAATAGTATCATATTCTAATCATGTTACTATTAATAGGTTAAGATAGGACAAAAGTATTATGGATACTGAGTTGACTAGGTTATAGGTTAGATTAGATTGTTGCTCATAATATTTGACCACAACACATAATTAGATTAGTGAAAATTAGGTAGATACTGCTAGAATAATGGTAGAGGTGAGTCAAATGTGAAAAATATAGGCATATGTGGCCATAGAGAGATATGCCACTCTAGTAGAGTGGGATTAAACTCAATCAAAGTTGGATTTGATGTGGCCAAAGTGGGATTATGCATGGGTAGAGTGGGATAATGCCAAGACACAGAGGTAGGGCCCAAGTGGATTTGATTAGGGTACAAATATAGAGATGTGATGCTTTGGAGATTATTATAGAGAGGGGTATACTTCAATATTTTGAGAAGATCCTTCATGATAAGGATGAGTACAACTACTACAAGAACTTGTATGAGGTCGTAGTACTAGGTACAACTAGGGGTATTATTTTTTAGAGTATAGTAGACAAAGATAAACATCTAGATCAAGAAAATCTTAGAGGACTTATACACCAGTTAGATTTGTAGTCCAACTACCTCCTCAATCATCATTTATGGGTCCTCTAGCATAGTTGACCCTACCTCGGGATAGGACATGAGAGAGTTCTCCATGAGATGATCCACATGATATATCTACCAAATATGGGCAAGACCAAAGTTTTTTTTTGAGATAAAACACTATAGTTTTGATTTTTGAGATGTATAAATTTATATGATGTACTTAGATGATCTGAGATGTACATGTATTATCATTGATGTGTATGACCCATTTTGATGTATTTATGGACATTTGACATTTGATGTATATAAGTAGATCCATGATGTTTATTTATATCTCATGTGATGCTTATTCTATTTTCTAATGTCTCTTTTACTTAGATTAGACATGGTTGATAATAATTTAATTTATATATTCTCTTTATATTATGATTTATGAGATAAATGTTATGCTTAGTTATGATGTGATGATCATGATGTTTGTTAGTCTTATGATTGGATCAGATAGAGAGATATTTGATTATAACATTGCTTAAAATTTTGAGACTTAATTTTTAATATTTCACATGATAATATTCATCATAATATATAAATGAATCATGATAACATTTGTTTTACAATATACATAACTTTGAATTCAAAATGTAAATGATACAACTTAAAATAAGATATTGAAAATCAAGATTTAAATGTAGAACATAATGCACTTAAATAAATTCTAATTTATATATAATTTTTTACAACTTAAAATCATGATATGAATAATCAATACTTAATTGAAAAACATAACGTACTAAATTAAGGCAATCGAGTAACAAATCAACACACAAATAAGCAACCAAATAAATAAAACATAAACACACAAGAGAAATGACATAAACATTATGTTAGTAATTTTGTATTATAATAAGTCATTACTCTTGAAAGTAAGGGTGTGGCCAAACAAATGTGACTAGTGGGGAATAGAAGAATAAAGAAGGGGTATCTGAGCTAACTCCAAATTCCCCATGAAAGTGGATGTTGCCTACATAGTCCTATGGACTTCAGGCCAAATTTATTTCTCTTATAGATTTGGAAAAGAATAAAAGTGATGACAAGTTAACAAGACATATTATAGATGGAAAATGGGAAATGGATCCACAAAATGGTGAGAGCATATAACAAATTATCTTTCCAAAATGATAAGAGATATGCTCAAAAAAAATCAAGAGTATGGGATAAGGAATGGCCAAGCTAACCTCAAAAAATTGAGCACTACCTACATAGTCCAATTAAACCTCAAGCCATTGTAGTGACATATAAATTGGGCATAAAAAATGATAAGTATGAATAGGGACAATAAATAAATGATTTTGATTAGATGGTTAAACTTAAAAAATTGTGAGATCATGATATCTAGCTCATAAAACAATGAGAGAGTAAGAAGTTGGTCCCAATTTTTTAGATGTCACACTCATAAGGAGATGAAAATGTCCTATGAGGTTTATGAAATAAAAATAATATATATCCATAACTTATATTTCTCATTAATATACAAGCTTAGATAAGGTTATCAACCAACAATCCACTTAGAAATACTTTGTCATATCAAAGTAATGACCAATTATAGATTCACTGAACCTAAATAAGGGATATCTTACTACAAAATAACAAAGGAGAGGTTTCCAATTCCAATATTTAAATGTCATCATGAAATAATCCTAGCTATGACTTATAATGTGATAAATGGAAATTAACTAATATACTAAACAAACATACAAGATAATATAGTAAATAAATATATAAGATAATTTATTGCATACCAAATCTTGTGTCACAAAGGGGGAGGACAATAAAAAATCAAATATAATTATTTTTATTACAATATATATGTAATTTAAGAAAGGAGAGATAAAATTCAATCCATTAGTTATGCAACATCTATTTATCAAAATGAAGAGCTAGGAATATACTTACTTTGTTGAAGTGAACTTATCATGCCTCAATCTTTCCCTTGGCCAATGGTGCTTTGAAAGAGGTTGTTGTGGATTTTAAGTATCACAAGTATAGATTAATTTTAGGATATAATACTAATCATATACATCCAATACCTCCACAAGATGAATCCTATTAATCCAAAGCAAAATCCTAAGCAATGAAACCTTAAAATGATAGTATAAGCATATTTATGAGTTGTAATGATGCAAAATTGAATTATCCTCTCTTTAAAAATGAATTTAAGGGGGTATTTAATCTAATTATTAAACCTAAACCCTATCAATAATTTATATAATAAGTTCAGTTGGGTTGACCTTGATTGGTGGGAAAAAGAGTTGTTAGGTCTCAAACTAGGTTGGTTAGGCCGACCTAGTTCTGTAATGTGAAAATTAATATATTTTATAAAAAAGTTGACTTGGTCAACCCTATATTTTATTTATCTAGATTAAATTTTATGAATTATGGATTTATCTTGGTTAATACATTATGATGAGATTAATTATAGAGTTAGATTAGCTAACACATTAGGAAAATAGGCTAAAACAAGCAGTATATATATCAAATAAATATTTAAGTTTAAGAAAGTTTATTATACTTTATGTTATATTTTATATTTTTACTTTCAGTATGTTTGAGAGTGTTTTTATACCTTTAGGATTTATAATACAAATTTTAAATTTTGAAGGGTCTTATTAGATTTAAGACATGGCCATATTTCAGGATTTTAGAGAGGCATCATATGAGGTAAATGGATAGGCACTCTAAATTAGGAGGCTTTACTAAAATTAGGAAGGATACACATACATAATAATATTTTGAAACACCAATGGTCTATCCACCTCTTTCCTAGTGAACCCTTTAAGGTGTGTACTTAGAGAGATTAAAACTTGATAGGTTCTTATAAGAGATAAAGTGTTAGTAAGTGATAAATATTTTAAAAAAAATTGTGTATATATGAGGTATTTCAATATGTTCCACCTAACTATGAGTAAATTGAAATCCAAGTTGAGTAAAAATATGGAAATTAGTTAATAACATCATATATTAAAGATGGGCACAAATGGGGAAAATTTGTATTTTTAGGTATTTTTAGAATAGGATATAAATAGGAGTATTTTGACCAAAGAATATATAATAAATAGGAATAGATGGCTCCAAAAACACCTATCAAAGAGAGGAAGGGAAATTTTGGGGATAAAAACTCAAGAATGAACAAGAAATTTGAAAGGGGTGTCTATACACAAGCAATTAAAGGGGTACCATTCAAATAAAATTTACAAGAGGATGCAATGCCTTATCTTGAAATAAAAAATTGGGATGTGAAGGGGGTGAATGAGAGAATGTAAAAAAAAATTGTTAGGAACTCAATAGAATGATAAAACTCATATGAGTGGAAAAATCATGATGTTTCATAATTTTGACATGTATTATACAAAGAGATTATAAAACAAACCATTTTGTAACTTTGATTTACTTCTATTAGATGTTTCTCTAGATTCACTTGTTGTACCTATATAATTGTAATCTAATCAAGGTGGTAATAGGAAATGGAGGCAAAGAATATTGAAGGGATGCCCTAAGAAAGGGATGAAAGGATAGGGAAGATATAATAGAATAAAGATACCCCCAAGTAGGATCACTTATAGACAAGGGTGAGATAATTAAAGCATGAAAACACTTAACATGAATAATATTCATTGGATTATCTAATTCATATCCTTCTAAAGTATCCAACCTATATTCACTAGAGCCATAGTTCACTGTAATAATGAAAGGTCCCAAGAGATTAGGTTCAAACTTGCCTTTCTTTTCACATTATACATTAGTACTCTTTTGATTTTATTGTAAAACTATATAACCAAGATCAAACTCTCAAGAGATAATGTGCTTATTATAACCCATCATAGCTATTTATGATAGGATTTGAAGTGGGTAATTATGACTAGCCATTTATCATCTAGAAGCTCTAACTTTGATAATATATAAACTCAATATTATTATTCATCAATAATATCCCATAGTGAAATGTCCAAGGAGGGAAGCTCTATATCAATAAGAAGAATTACTTCACAACCATAGACCAAGGAATACAATTTTGCACTAGTACAAGTGTGAACATTAGTTCTATATGACCATAAGTCTAGGAATATTTTCAAATGAAAATCATGGCCAAATTCATTGTCATTATTTTTGATGATTTTTACAATAGTTTTATTGGATGCTTTAAATTGACCATTACCTTGAGGGTAATAATGAGTGTAAAATTGTGTTTAATGTAGAACTCTTGAAAAAGGATGCAACATCCTTATTTTTAAAGGATATTCCACTATATGATATAATAATTGGAGGAATTCCATAATGAAAAATGATGTGGTTCAGTATGAATTTTGAATTCTACTAACTAGTTATATAATTGAGAGGTATTACCTCTATCCATTTAGAGAAATATTTGGTAGTAGTAAGGATATGATTTTTTCCATCTAAAGAGTTAGGGTTAATATTTCCTATGAGATCAAGCCCTAAAATATCCCAAAGGGATTTACTTGAATAATGAATTAATTTAAAAAAAATTACATAACACTTATTCTTTCACTAGATTACACAACAAGAATATAATTAGTGATCTTAATATACTAACTAATCATATTAAACATATTTAAACATGTAGCATTTATAGTTACTGATCACTAAAATCTTATATAACATAACATAATTTCATAAAGAAATTAATTACATTAAAATCTAGCCATGACAGCTATAAAATTAAAGCCACTACTATCAATGTATAGTATGTCATCAATTACATTTCCAATAGGTAGTATGCCTCAACATAAATAAAATAACAACTCCATAGAACTCTAGTCACTATAACTCTAGTATCTCTAATAATCTCAAGTGTAGTCTCCAATAAGTATGTAGTGAGAAGGGAGAGCATCATCCAAGTGCTTTTCTATAACAACCATGAACCATAGATCCCCAACACAATCCCTCAAATATGGAATGACCCTCCCTTCATGGATGGGTAGATAGTGGCAGTACATGAATCTACAGAGACATGTTATTACTTGTGTGCTATAATATTCCTACTACATGATGTGTACCATGAAAAAATACATTCAACATGATACCACACCAACATGTAAATCATACATATGAAATAATAATGTCAAGCTAAACATTAATTTGTCTAAAGTTTTTAAATAGCTAATAATCTCTAGAATCAGTCAAATTCACACACACCACTTGATTAGATTACCTTCATCTAGCATTGGTGATACTAAGAAAGCTAGTGAAGTTCATCTCACTACTTAGTACCAAAAATGCGAGAGTTGGTTAACAATTTTTTAACCAATAGATTCATATAGATTATTATATTAGCAGGTATAAAAAAATGCTACTTACAAGAATAATCTTTATGCATACATTTAGTCCATCAAACATATGTATGAATCTTTTCTATATTATTTAACATATAAATAATTACATAACAAGTAAAATTTTAGTACTAGATAGGTAGAATACATACTTCTATTGCATGATCTATCTTCTCCAAGTAAATACAAATGTAATAAAACAAACATTATCATTCATATATATATATATATATATATATATATATATATATATATATATATATATAATTAAATTACAACATCAATCATAATGATTTAAAAGACACAATCCTTCATTATATTATACCTATTTGGAGGCTTTATGCATAATATTAAAGTACCCTATCCTTTAGGTTTTTATGACTTCATAACTAAACAAAAACTATAACTACAGGTATGCATAATATACTCATGCCAACTATATACATGTATGTGGACCTAAGTTCACATATATACATATAACATATGTTTATACACTTTTCATTATATATATATATATATATATATATATAATATTTTACTGTTATGTTATGGTATTTTCCCATTCACTTTAAGACTATATAATTCAATAAATTTCCATTAACAAGCATTTAAATCTAATGATGGTCTCAACAGTTCCTAAATATCCAATTTTATTCATAAATTTAAACAAAGATGTTATTATTTAATTATGATCAAATCATCCAAATAGTTACCCTTTTTTTCCTTTAATAAAATACTTATATTGTATATGTATAAAAGGAAACATATTGAAATAAACCAATCAACCATCCAGGCTTGAATTTAAACTTAGTTATTAATGAATGTTTTAAATTATTTCAAAATCTCTAAGAATATCTATTAAATAAAACTGGTACCAAAAACCAATTCCTTGAGAGCCCTAATTTTTTTAGAATGAGATAGAGTTTATATAACTATTTGAAAAATATGACCCATTCACATATATTCACTGAAACTTGACATAATTATCCTCTTAATAGATCTTATAAGCTTAAAAAATAAATTTCTTTATAGGTTTTTAAATGTAAACTTAACTTATATCTTTCCTCTCATAATAATTTACATGTATATATAGTCTTAAAATGGAAGTTCCTTAGAATGGAAGATGAATATATACTATATGTATATATATTTCTTGCTTGAATATTTAATATAGAACCAGTCATAAATTCTTACAATTTCTATATCAAAAGTGCACCATTCATTTATGCGTATGCATATTGTGTTCAAGTCTTATGTCTAAATTCAAAAACTCATAATTTAATTGAATAATTATTGTATCTAAATTTACTCATTTCATTTAATGTCACTAATATTATTATTAGTCGACACTAATTTCATTTATCCCATTTATTATAATTTATCTTTACTAATTTATACCCTTTTAACTAATATATCCCCCATCAATATTTCTTTGCTAACTATATTCTTATCCCACTTCTTCATTAGCTCCCCTAATCACCTCTTATCTTATCCTAATCCCCACTTATCTATTATTTGTGAATTTTAAATTCACATGACCCACCTACCCACCTAAACTAGCCTACTTCTAGGCTCTCCTACACCTCTACTCTTGAATCATCCACCTAATCCCTATCTAATCCCATATCTAATCCTAATTAATCCCTTATAGGAGTTTAGAATAAGAGAATTCTAGAATCCTCTCTATTCTCACCCTTCCTCTCTAAAAGCCTCTAAATATAGAGGCTTCTAAGGAATTTTAAATTCCTTAGATAATCCTCCACCATAGATCTCCATAAGCCAACTTTGAATTTCAGCCATTGATCCTTCCCTCCTTCCTCTATTCAAATCCATCCCTCCTCCATGACCAAATTAGGAGGAAGAAATATACGAAATCCATTATCAAACAATCCATCATCCATAATCCATGATCAAGCAACATAGTGTCAAAATTATGAGTCTAAGGTAATATCTATCCAATATTCTTGTTTTTAGTCCTTTTAATCTTGGTTTGGAACAATTAGCTTTAGGATTGTAATGCTAGTTTGAAGTCTGTATTCATATAGTTACATTTTGATTATAATGGCTCTAGATCTTACCTAGGTAGTTGGACAATTTTGGTTTTAAATTGCATGATATAATCCATATTACTAAAAATTATTACTACATTTTGGTTACCATGGTGGGACAATACTCCCAATTTAACAATTTTGCTTGTAAGAAGTATTTTGGGCAACTTGTAGGTCTAGTTGGACAAGAACAAGAGCTGGGTTTTTGAAAAAAATTCACACATAGGTGATATTTTTGGTATTGCACTGGAATTCATGAATTTATAGTCATGGTTTTGCCATGAGAATTATGATTTTACACTAACCACTAGTTTTAACTATTAATGGTTCCTCATTTTTGACAGGTTGACACTATTGTGAAATATTGCTACTTCAAAAGTAGTAACATTGCATTATAAATAGTGATATTTATTATTTAGTCATGATTTTTCTTGACTACTAATGGTCTCTTTTAGAATGTTATTATTTGACAGAAAAATCATGACTTCATAAATCATGGTTTTGCACTAAAAGTCATGATATTAACCCTTTAAGTTGTGATTTTACATGGATATCATGTTGAGATTAAAATAATTTAATTTACCATTTTTTTAATGATTTATGACCACTTTTGTTGTTATATTAAATGTTTTTGTGCTATAAATTAAGACTTTTTCTCTATATGTGAAGGATTCAAGTAGAAAATAACATCAGGAAGGAGTCTAGAAGTCAAAATTTAAGGATGTAAAACCACTAATCATAGAGTTATAGTTTTGACATGAGAGCTACGTTGTTATGATAAAAGTTGTAACATTGCAATTTTTGAAAAATCACTCACCCTTTTTAGTAGCTTCTAACTTATAGGTTATATATTGAAATTTTATATATTATAGGGACTCATCATCATACATTCTAGCATATAACACCTTGTTATTTTTGTATTCTTATCCAAGATTTTTTGATCTTAAAATATATTTGTCACTAACCATATTCTATAAAAGGATTTTACATCTATGTGATTTGTTGTGTGATTAAGTTTATTGGAAGGGTCAACAAAAAGGGGCAAGGCAATAAGGATGTCTAAAGTCAAAACAAACATTGTTCTTACCTTTTTCCCCACTTATGTAAAACTATAACTCATAGGATTGTGATTTTACCTTTTAAAAAGAGATATTGCATCTATATTAGACATTTTGTCATTCTATCAAATTTTTCCATTTTAAATTAATTTTGAGTTCTATAGGGCAAATTTAAAATAAATATTTAACTATAAATACTTGTTATTATTCATATTGTTTAGAATTTTGTCCATCTTAATATCTATTTTTTAAAGTTTGATACATTGTAATTAGTCCAAAACCTATCTAAAAATAAGCATTTCTAGACATCTGAGTAACTTATTATAACCTTCTTAAGCATATGTTTTTGTTAAAAATTCAAGTTTATAATTTTTTTATGTTTTAGCATAAAACTGATAATCTTAAAATTTTGATAGTTATGATTTTACCTTATCAAGTTATGGTTTTATAGATTAACCATTGTGGTTAACTACCTATTGTAAAATCACAACTCATGATTTGCAATATTGAAGTCTAAAGTTGTGATTTAGCACTAACTTTTTTGTTCAATTTGGTCTTTTTTGAGTGCATTTTTAGAGTCATATTTTGTGATTTTTGAGTCATTCAAGGCTTTTTACATGGCCCAAATTGCCTTTATCATTGGGACTTTGCCCCTTGATCTCACCCTATACCATGATAGAGAGTGTGCCTAGGGAACTACCCCCATACCCCACAAGAGACTCTAACCCTTGACCCCATAAGGGGTACTATCCCTTGACCCTACTAGGGGATGCCTCCCCTAGACCCCCACATTGTGGCCCACTCACCCAAAGAAGTTATAGAGCCAAATCAAAAAAAATTTAGCATGTTTTTCTGAAGTCCTATTAGACTAACATTTTATTTCTTAATGAGGTAAATAGAGTAAATATTTTGTCTACCCAACATCATCTTTTGAAGGGCATATTTTGGTCTAATATCTTGTCTTAAAATCTTCGCCTCAAGGTTATTAATAAAAAATAATCACTTGTCTTACATGTTACCTCTTTAAAAGTGCCACTTGAAACTAATAATCATTTTCTTGTAGGCCGCTTGTCAAAGACCCATTTTGGCATATTAAAAATCATTTTGTCTTAGAATATTTATCATTTTTATCTCATTATTTTTTATATTATTATATATTATTATATCTTTTACATGCTTCACATATCAAATAATCGGTTAATTAATCTTTTTTGTTTCCCTACTTGTCACCTGAGGGCTACAATGGTGTATGCTCTCCTCCTTACATATTTATGGTGATTCTTGGAGGATAAAAAATCACCAATAAACCATCCCCATTTTTTTGTTTCTAGGGTTTGATGATGTGGATTTAATCACCACACATTAGACCAAACTCCATGTTCTAGTGGAGTATAAATATTAGAAGAGTTATTGTTAGGCACTAAAGTAGAATTCCCCATAAAGGGTTCTATGGAGTGAAGGGAATTTAATTTCCAATAAGCAAAGTAATTAGATAGAATCCTACATGTAATTGGTCCCCATTTTACCTTTTCATATATTGGAATACCCCTAGAGAGTTTGCATATCATAGCCTAAGACCTTCCAAGTAAATAGGTGATCTGCTATTAGAATAAGTATCAACTCCTAATTGACCATTATGTACAGACATGGTTAAGAGGGTTCAATTAATACAATAATGGGTCATCAGCATAAAAAATCACGTATAAATCTATTAGATGGTGTGTTTGTTGGCTTATACACCCATCATTTTACTAATTTTAGGTTTGTGGTTTACTTGATTTGGTGAGTGTCATGTTAGACCTATGTTATTTGTGAGCCAAGTAAGCCTTTTACCCAAACCTATATAAACTTATCTAGGTATTTTACATATATAATCATCTTTTATATCTTTTCTAACCCTATTTTACATATTTTTTTCTTTTGTATATCCTTCTAGTCACATCCTATCTTAGTCTCACCAGTCATTGGTCACACCCCATCACTCACATATTATAGTCACATCTTGTCATCAAAATCTTGTCCCAATTCCAATCTATCCTTAATAAATTATTTATATTGACCTTACCTTTTCCTATTTATATCATCCCATATCTAATCTAACCTTATCCTATCTTATCCTAATTGGATCTTTGTGTCACATATCTATCCAAACCATCCATGTCTCATTTATATTTACCCCTTATCATTTCATCATCACCTATGTATTCTTGTTTATTATCACCATTTTCATTCCATTTGTCCTTCATCACATAATCCTTTCCCATCCCATCTTTAATAAATTAGTCCATGGACTAAGCTAGTCCTCTTATCCTTCATATCATCTTATCATCCTAGTCTATTATCGCTCATTATTTGGTTAGATCTCATACCTAGTTGGTATCCTATTAGCATATTATCACTTTGTCATATTCAATCTATTAAACCCATCACCAATCAATCTAATCTCTAATCCAATCATCTTTCCTATTCATAACTATCACCCATCCAACAATCATCTTTCTAGTTTGAATCTAGGCACCCATAAAATCCCCAATCTTTTTGATAGCTTGAAAATAGGCATTAATGATAGTTCACTAGCACTTATTGTAATATAAATTTGAAATATAATCCTAATCCTACATCATATCAATCATATTTTATCCATCTCATCCTCATCATCACCTATCATATTATCTTGACCATTCAGACCTACTTTATTTAAGAAACCATATCTAATCCTTAGTCTACTTCTACCTTAGCCCCCTTTTGTCATCCATTACCATGATGTTAAGCCCCATTCTCATAGACCAATATATATTTACCAACAAGGATGATATCATCTTGTGGTTCTTTAAGATGGGTATCCCACTTCTTGAAGGCATTGATCCCATTCAAATAATTTCACCTTAAGTCCAAACCCATTCATGTGAGTCCCATTTTAGACCTCCATCCACTATTCATAACCCATCATCTGACTATTCCTACACTATCAAAGGGAATCCAATCATAGACACCCCATCTACCACTAGTCCATCCACCCAGTCACATCAAAAACCATATGATCTAAAGTCCAATGCTTCCACATCTATGTCACAAAGTAAAGTGGTTCCTTATATTCCCCTTCCTATGTCCTTGGAATCCCATTTCCAATAACTAATCAACACTAATATGATGGTCTATCTACCCATAAATCATGATCCTACTAAGCCAAATCTATCTGGGTATAAATATAATCAATATTATTCATATCACCGAACTTGGTGGCATACTATTAATCAATGTCATAATTTACAAGACCTTATTACATCTGGTGACATAGTAATTGAGGATGAGTCATATGCATCTATACCCCTAGGTGAATAATAAGAGAAATTCCAATATTCCATATTCAATCCCTTCCATTTCCAATCAAAATTCAAGACACCATACCCATATTCCATGATTCCCCCATATTTAACAAATCCTCCATAATAGATGATCCTATTCCCTATGAATCTAGTTGTCATTAACCCTCCCATGGTCCTATCTTTATTGAATCCATTGTTTTCTATCATCTATCCCTCACCCACCATATCAAAACCCCTATGTTAAGAGGTCAATCATGGAAAATGAATCTTTTACTAGTAGTATTACATATTGTACACAATATTTATCATTAGATACAACACAAGTCTTATCTACATTAGGGTCATGTTCAACACTAGTATCTACATCAAATTAATCATTTGAAATGTCATCCCTTATTGATATTAAAACATATGCTAATAATGCCTATCTTTTTAAGGATACCTCTAATCTAGATACCTCTAATACATCACTAGGCATATCTTTGGATCTTAATCAGGATGATGAAGTTATAACTAAGTTCTTGTAAGCTTTGTCTATTAAAGATAGTCTAAGTGAATTTGATCCTACTTGGGATGCATATACCACAACTAGTCTTAATGATCATTTTATTAATCTTTAAGAGGTCTTCTTCGATGTCAAAATTAGGTCTCCTAAGAACCCTTATGAGGACCATGCTACCCTATCACCACTCATTGACCTCATCATACCATCTCCACCACCTTCATCCATCATAGACCCCTTTCTTCTTATCATTGATCATTTGATCACCTCCTTTCATAAGGATGAACAAGAACACACATCATTGCACCCTTTATTAAGGATGTAATGTGTGCCACAAAATCTAAAGTCTAAGATAATATTATAGAAGTCAATCATCATAATCAAGTCATCTTTGATACCATAAGTTAAAATCAAGAGAATTCAAACCATTGACTTAATCAAAAAAATTCTTCCCCTAGTGAAGGCCAATGTTAGGCACTAGGGTATCATCAATGTCAAAAGTCAATCTCCCTTAGTGAAGCCAAAAATTAGGCACTAAGGGACCATGAAAGTCACATCCAGTCAAAAAATGAAAATGAAATCAAAAACACTATTAGCATGGTTGATAATCCATCAAATCATTAGATCAGAGATGAACCATAAAGTCAAAGTGTCTTGGATCTCCTATAGTCTTTTTTCACCTGGCACCAATCAAATGTAGAATATATATCATCTCTAATGATGTATGTGATTGCTAGTCATAACCCTCAAACACCCATCACACCTCCCCATCATGATCCTATCATCCATCTAAGTCCTATACACCCCTATCAACATTAAGATATAATCAAATCCATGCCTTACATCACCTTCATAAGAAACATTGTCTCTTATAGTGGTGACAAAGACACTTGGTCTAGATATCTAGAGGGATCATAATAAATAATAAAACTAGGTTACATAGACCTTAATATATTCAATAGTGACAACATGATAATAAAATCACACACCTCCAAAATAATTATTGGCTAAAAATTTAGGTAGTGTTAGTATTCCTACATATTTTACCCATATCTAATAAATTAAGGTTCCCAAAAGTAAAAAAAAATCATTCATCCAATAGTGAAAACTAGTCTTCTAGCACCTTGGGAAGGTACCATGAAGAAAATTGGTTTTAAACATCATGTTAAAATAATATATTATCCACATTATACCTTACCACTTGGGGGAAAAATCCATCCATTTCATATCCCCTATCAAACCATCCCTTGCCCATCACTTCTATCCATTATTATTACACATCATACACCATCATATCATGCATCCTATTATTTCCCTCCTTTCTTTTAGTCTTAACCTTTCTAAAGACAAGAAATGTATCTCAAGAAATGTTTTGAAATAATCTTGGGATATCCTCCAATAGACAATTAAGAAACTGAAAATGTGGTTCCTTCATAATATGGACATCCCTAGTCCCCTTTGCCTTGGTCCTGATACCATTTTCCACTTCTTTTTATCATTCCATCCATCCCAATCCTATTTTATGGACTTGGTATTCACTTTGATGGTAACCCCATTTAAATAGTGTATATACATATTTCAAACAACCCTAAAAATTAACATATGTCAAAAACCCTAAAAATCATAAATTTTGAAAAATCCAAAAATAGTCCATCATGTCTAGTAGTATAATTTATCCCCCATTCACATACATCTCCATGTTGTTCATATATTAAAACCTCTAAAATCAATCTTATATTTTCCCATTTATCATCTTTGGATTCAACATTTAATCTTGGAACCAAATCTAAGTGGTCACCCATCTATCCATATCTTCATCATCCTTTTGAAAAGGTATTATTAACACACATAACCCTATTAAACAATATAATATAGAACCCATCACTTCCCTATCATTGCCTCTTCATACCCAAAACCCATCCAATCACTATTTTACTAGTATGAAAGGTATTTAATCCCATCATTTCCTACTTTTCTTGATAGATTGAAATCTTACCAGGTTTAATCTTTTTGTAATCCTTGGACATCTTAATCCTCACATATAAAAACACCACCTTTTGAAATCACCTTATTTGACCACTCTTATATTTTATTTTTAGACAAAATTAGTATTAAAAAACCTTATCACACCCCATCAGGTTATCCATCTTCTTATTCTAAACTAGGGGAAAATATAGTCTATATCAATCCTAATCTTTATCCAGGTCCCCATATCTAAATCCTCATCTTTAAGTCCTTATCTTGATTCTAATCCATATCCTTATTCAAAATTTTACCCTTATTCCAAATCATTAGTCTATTCTAATTCCATATTTACATCATAATCATCATAGTTCAGTACATCACCTACTCACTCATCCCATCATTAGGCAAGACATTGTGACTTGTGTGTGTTACTTGCATAATATATGTTGTTTTAATTGTTTGAATCATTTATATATCTTGTTTGGATTATGTTTTATTTTTTTTGTCTCTTTTTATCCATTGTAAAATGAATGAGGATGTTATGAGGTCACTAAATCTATAATAATTCTTATAAGTTCCCTCATGTATTTGGCACTTTGTCCTATTGGTCATACTTATATCATGAGGCATACTATCAAGTTATATATTTATTTAGATTTATTAGACTATGATGAGACTTATGATAGATGTGATGGATTTATCACCTACACCCTCATCATTTATCTAATCATCTAATCATACTTATTCCCATCACTAGTCTAACCATCATGATCCATTCAACTCACATGCTTTTATTCTCATCTAATATTTTGAGTCATATACTTTAATAACTAACATCATCCTCTAACATCATCACTATCAATTTATAATCCATCAATTTTCATTTATCCCCAAGTTAGAACTACATCAGCTTGAGGTTTCCTAAGACTATGTATGCAATACTTGGCCATTTTTTAGTGTCCAAGGATATATCGACCACTATCTCCTATTTTATCATCACATATATCTTATCCTTCATCTTCAAGTCATACATAATCCAATTCATTGAGCTATAATATCAATTAGTTTAATGATCAATTAGCATCCTCATCATCATTTCCCTAATCTTTTTGTCAATCTCCCACACCTATCAATTGGGATCGACATATCATAGCATCCATGTTTTCTTCCATCCATCACTAATTGGTAAATTAATCATATACATTTTATGGTTCCTCCCTAAATTTGGGCATGACATGAACTATAACTTTATTAGCATATTATGACTCATTGAGTTGATGTAATGCAGTCTATTGGTTACTTGATGACATCATTATTCATGTTCATCCTCTTTATCATATTAATCAAACTTTAGCTCTGTGATACACCTATCATTACTATTATCAAATCTTTATCTATCCTATCTTATAGCTCTCCCTAGCATGCATCCTTGCTTGGGATACATCTAAAGCTTGTGACATTTTTAATATTATCATCATCATGTTATGGTTGATTCCCCCTTGAAATGCATCAACAACCATGAAAAAAATCATCTATACTCCTTGTTTATGTGTCTTTGTTAGGGGAATCATCAATTTTTAGCTCATTGCTTAAAGTCAAATTCATATTATCGATATTCTATCTCAATATTTGACATCCGATCCCCTTGGTTGTCCATCTCATCCCACCCATTATTTCTTCTTTCAAGTGGCCATCCATCTCATTCTTCCCTTCATGTCCCCTCAAGGGTGCATCTTATCCACAAACATAATTTACTAACATTCATACATGACATGGTTTTTTTTGAAAGACCATTACTCCTTCCATTTCACTTCACTTGTAATTCCCTTTCAACTAAGGGTAAAATGTATGTATCTAAATTTTCTCACTTCATTTAAAGTCACTAATATTATTATTAGTTGACACTAATTTCATTTATCCCCTCTAATATAATTTATGCCCACTAATTTATCCCCTTTTATCTAATATATCCCTCATCAATACTTTTTCACTAAATATATTCTCATCCCACTTTTTCATTAATTTCATTAATCACCTCTTAACTTATCCTAATCCCCATTTATCTATTATTTGGGAATTTTAAATTCTCATGACCCACATACCCACCTACACTAGCCTAATCCTTTGATTTCCTACACCCCTAATCCCTAATCATCCACTTGATCCCTATATAATCCCCTATCTAATCTTAATTAATCCCTAAGAACATTATAGATTTAGAGAATTGTAGAATCATCTCTAGTCTCACCCTTCCTCTCTAGAAGCCTCTAAATCTAGAGGCTTCCAAGAAATTTTAAATTCAATGGATAATCCTCCACCATATATATCCATAAGCCAAATTTGAATTTTAGCCATTGATCCTTCTCTTCTTCCTCTATTCAAATCTACCCCTATTCTATGGCCAAACTAGGAGGAAGAAATATACCAAATCCATGATAAAACAATCCATCATCTATAATCCATTATCAAGCAATATAATGTCAAAATTATGAGTCTAAGGTAATCTCAATCCAATATTCTTATTTTTGATTTATTTAATCTTAGTTTGGAGGAATTAGCTTTATGATTTAATGCTAATTTAAATTGTACATTTATCTAGTTACATTTTGATTCTAATGGCTCTAGATCTTACCTAGGTAGTTAGACATTTTGGGTTTTAAATTACATGATTTGATCCATATTA
>JARHVA010004879.1:1345000-1350000 GCA_037957365.1 Torreya grandis | reverse complement strand
GTAATTATCTATCATCTACTATAATTACATTCTTGTAATCATAAACAAATATAAGTAAAATAAACTTATAAAATAATATTATAATATCAATCACTAAGTATATGTTAAATATACACAATCTAATCACATAAAATATTTATTCCATATCTATGTACTAACATTTATAAATGGCAAACTTTAATGTTTAACTGCAATTAACTTTAAAAACATACCAACTCTAACAATCCAAAAACACAATGCATATACATATAAAATATAATGTGGTGTGTGCATGGGTTTAGCAATTCCTCTATCATCCTTTATCATCTCCATCTACATTATCCTCTTTGATGATGCTCTCCCTTTATCATGCTCTAAGGGATGAACTCTCCTTCATCCAACTCATGACAAGAATGTAGTTATTCAAATACATCATGATATATATCATAAAACAATGTTATAATATAAAATGTAACATAATCATTATGTATAGAATTCATAATTAGCCAACTCATAATAATGAAATCATGAAATCCAAGTAATATACATCTATCCCATAATAACATATGACTTAAAATTTAGTTAAAAATTAATAAATCAATTTAACAACCATAATTATCCATAGATAATTAGGTAAATCAGATTAGCTATAAATTGATATTTAACATCCTTCCCCTCTTAATCTAGTCATCATCTTGATGATACTTATTCAAACAATAGTTTTGAATAACAAAAAGAGTTTAGTAGAAAAATAACATAGTATGAAGCATCATATCAAGAAAATAATTATGGAAATAACCTATATAACTCATCATAGTCCTCCAAACAGTACCATCCTTAGAGTATTGGTCCCATAAGACCTTACACTATGACACTTATCTATTATGAAAATGAAATTTATGAGTGTCAATTACTCTAATTGGTTCTACCATGACCACCTAGGATCCAGAACCTACAAAGCATTCCAATCAAACACATGTGAAGGATTAGCTATATAATTTTTAAGATAAAATACATGGAAAACATTATGCAATAGAGTTGGGGCTAGTGAAAAAACAAGCCTATACACTATAGGATTAACCACTTCTAATAACTCAAAGGTTCCCATATATCTCAGTGAAATATTTGCTAACTTATCAAAGTAATCGAGCATTTTTATAAATTAACATACAACAATACTTTATTATCTACTAAAAAATGCCTAGTTTTTATCTTCAGATAAACATAACTCTTTTTCCTATCATTGGCCTTAGCCAATCTCTGATTGATTATTTTGACTTGATCTTCTATTAGTAAAAGCATCTCATGTACAAATACCACCATATCTTCAAACCTATCCCAACTAATTGGTGTCCTACACCTTCTTCCATAAAGTGCTTCAAATGGTGCCATCTTCAAAGTAGATTGATATGAGTTGTATGCAAAATCAACTAATGGAAGGTATTATTTCCATTTTTATTGATGATCTATGAAATACATACAAAGAAGATATTCTAACACATAATTAACTTTCTTAGTTTGACCATCAGCTTGTGGGTGATATGCAATGTTAAATTTTAGTTGCATACCCAAAGTTTAATTCAAAGTTAACCAAAATCTAGAATTCATTCTTAGATCATGATCTGATATGATCTTCTTTGGAAATCCATGTAATTGATACACTTCCTTTACTAATCTCTTCTAAAGATTTAGTGCATCATTGGTCAAATTGATTGGTATAAAATATGTTACCTTATTTAGTTTATCAATTACAACCAATATCATGTCATGATTATTATATGATAATTGTAATCCTTAGATAAATTCCATACTAATCACCTTATATTTCCATTTTTGTATGTCATGTGGATATAACAATATAGTTGGATGTACATGTTTACATTTTAGTAGATGACATTATAAATAATGTGATGCAAATTCCATAGCATCTTTCTTTATTCCATTCTAAAAATTAAGTGGTCTAAACTCTGTCATGAGCTTGGTTACCCCTAGATGTCCTAAATATGGGGCATTATGTAGTTACTTTATCATGGTGCATCTTAGATTCTCCCAATATAGCACATAAATCTTTCCATTATATTGTAGAATACCTTCACTCTCTAAGTTATATCCTTTATACTTAGGATTATGACCATTTTTGGATAAAGCTTCCCTAACCTAATCTTAGAATTTATTTCTTTGTGATAACTTGATCACACAATCCCTAAAAGTACACTTGATAGTAGCCACAAATGTTATGTACCTTTTATAAATTAAAGAATCAACTACTCTATTCTCCTTGAATTTGATGTAATGGCTATCAAAGTCATAGTTAGATAAAAAAAAATATACCCAACATCTTTGATGAGCATTCAAATTTGGTTGGGTGAAGATGTATTTAAGTCCCAAGTTATCAGTCTTAATCTCAAATAGTTTCTCCAATAAATAATGTCTCCAAACTTACAAATCATGAATAATAACTTCAATTTTAATATCATGAAGGGAATAATTCACCTCATAAGGCTTCATCTTCATTGATGCATAATCTACTACTACACCATCTTGCATAAGGAATCCTCTTAGATGCATCTATGATCACTAATTACTTACCATTGGGATCAAGAAATTTTAACATCGGTGCTGAAGTAAGCCTTATTTTCAATTCTTGAAAATCTAATTCACACTTATTTGACTAGATAAAACTTTGATTCTTACATCATAAAGAGGTAATCAGATTAGCTATCTTGGAAAATTTTGAAATGAATTTCTTATAATAACCTACCAATCCCATTAAAATCCTTACCTCATGGACATTCCTTGGTGTCAGTCACTCTATTATGGATAATATAAGTAGATCAATATAATTTCCAAAATAAGATAATTTAAGTAGATCAATATAAATTCCATCTAATAAGATAATTTAAGTATGATATTTATTTTTGTCTTTTTATATGACATTATTGAATATTCTAAGGATGAAAAAGAACATATTCAACATCAAGAGATATTTTTTAACATCTACGAAAGCACATGCTATATGGAAAATTATCCAAGTATGCATTTTTCCAAAATAAAGTGTAATATCTAGGACATATTATCTTATTAGATGGAATTTATATTGATCCATATAGCATGTGCTTTCGTAGATGTTAAAAAATATCTCTTGATGTTGAATATGTTCTTTTTCATCCTTAGAATATTCAATAATGTCATATAAAAAGACAAAAATAAAATGATCTAGATAATATTTGAACACATTGTTCATGAGATTTATGAATTTTGTAGGTGCATTCATCAACCCAAATGGTAACACTGTAAACTCATAATTCCCATAGCAAGTTCTAAATGTTGTCTTTAGAATATCCTCATCATTTATTCTTAACTAATGATATCCATCTCTAAGATCAATCTTATAAAATATTGTTACTCCTCACATTTTATCAAAAAGATCATCTCTTCAAGGTAGTTGATACCTATTTTTATGGTCGCTTTATTCAACATTCTATAATCAATGCAAAGTCAAAGAGTGTCATCTTTATTCTTAATGAAGACAACTAATGCACCCCATGGTAACACACTTGGTTTGATAAATCCTTTAGATAATAAATCCTAAATTTGTGTCTTTAATTTGACTAATTTACTGGTTGTCATTTTATATGGTGCCTTAGACTAAGGTTTTGATCTTGGTTTGATATCAATACAAAATCAAAATCCCATTTAGGTAGCAATCCTACTAATTAATTTATAAACACATTATTACAATTCCTAAATAAATGATAATCTTTAATTCATGGTTCCTTAGTCTCCTCCATTTCATTTGTCTTGATGATAAATTCTTGACATCCTTTTCCTTGGGCCTTCCTAAGTTGCATTTTAAAAATCTATCTAAGCCTTAACTCCATTTTCTTGCCCTAAATTAGTGTATAATTTCTAGAATCATCAAGACACTCAACCCTTTTTAGATAATAGTCAACTTTGGCCTTATGCTTCATAATCCAATTGACTCCTAGGATCACATCATATGGCACTAGTCATGCTACATGAAGATCCACAACTGTTGTGAATTTTGACAACCTAATTTTTACTTCAAATAAAAACTTGTCAACTTAGACTTTATAATCATTCCAATATTGTACCAACCATGCATTTTTTACACCAACTTTTATCTATAGTTTATTTATAATTATATGAGCTATAAAACATTTTGTATCCCTTGTATAATTGAAAATGGAAATTAGATGTTTAAACAATATACCTGACAATTTTATGGGTGAAGATTAAATTTTGGCTTACTTATTATCAATTTCCACATGAATATATTGATAAAAATTTCCTTGTTGAGGTGAAGAAACTTTGTTCCTTAACTTATCCTAGGTACATTCACATGTAAAATGGTCACCTCCATAGATGAAGCAACCTCTTAGTTGTTGCTTCATATAAGACTATTAGTTTCTTTTGAAACTACCTTTGAAGACATTACCCAGTTTCTTACTACATGAACCACTATTGAATCTAGTATTATGACTCTTGAATTTACTCTTGGAGTCTCCAATCATTTGCTTCCATATCTTCTTCTTAAAATTTGACTTAGAACTTTCAAACTTTTTCTTAAACTTATCCTTGACCAAAGCAAGAGATTTCAACTTTTGTTCCTATTTTAATTCCTTCTCAAAGACTTGGTATATGGTAGATGGTCCATGAACATCCACTTATTCACCAATTTTTGGTTTTAATCGCATGATAAAATTTATAATCTTGAACCTCTCATCTTCTTGATGTTGAGATACATATTTTAGAAGTTTGTTAAACTATTATCAGTACTCATTCACTAAAAACTCCCCTTATTTTAGATTCTAAAAACCTGTAATATTTTGGTCAAAATATAACTATGGAAGCCACCATGATATAATCCCAATTAGTGGTGTTTAAATTTAGATTCATTTCCAACTTCTTGTTGGCACACCGCATAGTTATTTATCTATCCAACTAGTATGCTATCCAAATGACTTTGATAACATTGGAGTAGTTTTGAATCTAAAAAT
>JARHVA010004879.1:1305000-1340000 GCA_037957365.1 Torreya grandis | reverse complement strand
TATCCAACTCATAATAATGAAATCATGAAATCCAAGTAACCTACATCTATCCCATAACAACATATGACTTAAAATATAGTTAAAATAAAAAAACCAATTTAACAACCATAATAATCCATAGATAATTAGGTAAATTAGCTTAGTGAGAAACTGGGATGTAACATCCCCATGTAGAAAATAGCCAAGTAGTTATAACTAAAAAAAGTGCCTATGTTTGAGCATGAATAATATCACCATATTTTGACATTATAGACATTTATTAACATAAGCACATGCATTTGCTTCCATAATAGGCCAATAGTAACTAGTAAAAAGGAGATTTTTAGCTAGGACCATATCGCTAGTGTGGGACTCATAAATCCCTTAGTGAAATTATTTAAGAAATAAGTTATATTATCATAAATTTAAAAAAAAAAGTAGAGATCCATCATAACCCTTATGATAGAGCATGTTGTTAAGTATGTTGTAATGAAAGTAGTTTTGGATATAGTATTTTATATGGTTATGTGAAAGGTCAGTGGGAAGAATTTAATCTTGGAAATAGGAATAAATGTCTATGTACCAAGGGGAATTGGGACTAAAAATGAGACATATCATCTCAAAATATGAATATTAATACACTTGAACAAGCATATTTTAATGTAAGGAATTGATATTGTTTGACAGTAGGAGAGATTGAAATCATGGAGCTAATGGTAACCATAGTATCAACATAATTTTATTTGGCTTGAGGGAAATATTCAAATAGGATGACTTAAAAATTTATCTTTAGTGTATATATCATGCCTTTTTATGACATAATATTTCCATCCTTAGTTTGATATTGATCAATGACTTGATTTATAATTAGTTGTAAATCACCATATACAAACAAATGTTGAATATTGCACTCTACTAAAAGATTAAGCTTGAATAACAAAGACTCATATTTTAATATGTTATTTGTGCATGGGAATATAATAAAAAATTCCTTAGGAATAATATCTTGTGGTGTAATGAACAATATCCCTACTCTAGAACCATCAGATGTAAAATAGCTATCAAAATGTAGCTTCCACTCTTTGGATTCCTTTAGAGTCTTAATAAACTCATAAATAAAGTGTAATGTGATAAAATTGGAGTTTTTAAGTGGCACCTTATCCAAATTTTCTACTAATACCTATCATTTAATATCCTTCTAGTGTGTGTATTTGATGTCAAACTCATTGAGCAACTTTGCCCATTTAGCCATTCAACTAGTTAAAGCTTCTTTTAATAGTAGATACTTTAAATGATCTAATTTTTTAATTTTCATGGTCTTGTTGTTTAATATATAGTGCAATATTTTGATAATAGAAAACTAATACGAGATAATTTTTTTCAAATTGAGTGTAATTATGCTCAAAAGTAACCAGTGTTTAGCTTAGATAATAGATAACTCTTTATTTACCTTGACCATAATGTTGGGTGAGAAATGCCCCAAGGTGATTTTAGTTGTATAAATTTATAATAATAAATCCTTCTTAGGCATTTGTGGAATAAATACCATAGGATTTATTAGGTATTGCTTACATTTCTCATAATATTTTTGACATTCAACATTTCATTAAAATGTAGTGCCCTTTTTAGAATATGTGTAAATAGATGACATCGATTAGTGAGTTGGGAAATGAAGCATCAAATGGATTGGATATTACCTTGTAACATGTGAAGTTGTTTCAAATGGATAAGAGGAGGCATTTATGTAATGGCCTAAACTTTAAAAGGATCAATTTTAATGCCCCTAAAAGAGACAATGAAGCCTAAACTTTTTTTTAGATGTAACCCCAAAACATACTTTTTAGGGTTTAGATGCACTTTATATTCATGAATCCTTTCAAATATTCTTTAGATTACTTTAGGATTCTCTACATTAGTTTTTTATTTATCCAAAATGTCATCAACATAGTCTTAAACACTGGCATGCATAAGATCATGAATGATAATATTTATTTCACATTGATATGTGGCTCCAATATTTTAAATCCAAATGGCATTAAATGGGAAAAAAATATTCCCCATGGAGTTTTGAATGTAATTTTAGTTTGATCCTTGGGAACAATCTTGATTTTATTATAGCCAAATAATCCAAAGATAAGAGATAACATCTCATAACCTACTATAAAATCCACAATCATATCTATATAAGGTAGTAGAAAATCATCTTTGGGACAAAATTTTTTAAGATATATAAAATATATGTAAATTCATATGCTTAATGGCTTATTAATATCTAAAATAATCTTATAAATCCAATATTCATAAGGAATAGGCTTACTAAAACCCACTACAGGTAACTTTTATAGCTCTATTTTGACTAGGATGGAAATTCATGGATGCATCTTCATCAAATTTTATTTAATAGTCTTAGCATTTGAGTAAATAACCAAATGATATACTAACAAAGAAGGATCTAAACTAGGCATATCAGAGTAGGCCCCAAAAAATATATCAATGGACTCCAATAAAAGAAAAATAATCAAGTCATGTTCCTCAAGAGTGAGAAACATGCCAAGATTTATCATCTTAGGATTATCATACATGATAATATTAACTTCTATAGTATATTACACAAGGAGTAGAACCATATTAATTATAGGAAAAGAAGGAAATTAATCATCTATATTTGAATTTGGGCTCTCAAACCTACCTATGTATGAATAATCAAAATCATTCATATGAGGTGTTGGATAATATATCCACCCTTAGTCTCTTGAAACTTGATATGCATGGGACAAAGCACTTATCTTGATAGATCCAGATGAGTATAGTCTTTGAAAGCACCTCCATGATTATATGTGAACCCAAGAATAATTATGCTAATATTATTGAGATTACTTTCACTTTTTACTTCACTTAATGAGGCATAACAATCATTTTATGAGTTCATGAGTTGGTTTTAGTCCTATAAGAGGCCTATTTTCATGGTTTTAAATGTAGCGATGTGTGTTTAAGGTCTTATATGAGGTCTCTTACCTTTTAAATCCTCATTTCATGTCTAAAAACACCCAAGTTTCTCCCTAATGCATGATCTTATAAAAAGGCCTAATAAGTCAATCCTAAGGTCATTATAGCCTAATGAATCCTATTTTATATCTAGAGACATGAAATGTTTTTCAAGGTTAAATGCATCTAAATATTATAAAAAATCATTCATTAGTATCATTTTATCCTTGTATAGACCTATCCATCACTTTATAATGTAAAATAAATCAAGCCATCAAAAGGTCCTATTTGAAGTATTTAGGTCATAAAAGAGTGTAATCATTCTATAAAGGTATTATAAAGTCATTTTTTATATTTTAAAACTCCTTATAATATATTTAATTCATACAAATGGTCAAATAGTGAATTTGACTTGGTGGTTTTCCCCCCATTCCTAGTTCATGATGGACTTTTCCATTCTCTCAATATGGGATGTTTGTATTCAATCTATAAAAATACCATTTCCTATCTTCAATCCTTAATCCATGGTAGTATCCATAACTCATAGCCTTTTAGGAATGATTTTTAGGATCCTTAATGTTGTGGTGAGGAGAATATCATGGTTTCAAGATTATTTTGTAGGTATATAGGTCTCATGTAATGATCCTACATGATACATTATTAAGAGATTGTAAGTTTTAAGGAAAAAATAACATGATTTTAGGATTATATATGTCTAAAAGTCCCTATTAATAATATAAAGGTATAGATAACAAGGTCTCTTTGAATATGTAATAACATTATTTAAGTTCCCAATGAAGAGTTGATGTTTTATAGGCTACAAAAAGACAAAGGTTATAGGTTTCAATGCAAATGAAGAAATTTCAAAATATCCCAAATCATAATGAGCTTATCATGATCTATAACTACCATTCATAAATTCTTATAATCCTCTAAGATCCATAAAATTAATCTTATATATTTAAAACTAGGCTAAGACCATTTTTGTAGGGGTCTCAAGTAATGACAATCATGCTTATTTCTTACTTATGTAGGTATATGGTATAATACAAGTTTGGGAGTGGTTTTTAAGGGTAATAATACACATTTTTATAATATATAAATTCCTCTATGATCAAAAAATCATTTTTATTCAGTCCATAGACCTACATACCTGAGTTTAAGGTGAAGTTTCAAGGTTTTTATCTTTAATCAATCACATGTTATCTTCATATTAATGATGCATGGGATAAATAAGGTATTGGGGAGTGTTATCAAGGTTTTAATTATACCATTATTGATATTTATATTAATAAATAAGGATATAATCACTTCATTCTATCAAAAGATGGAAAATATGTCCCAAACCCTACATAAACCCTAAAAGCCCATAGATGCATCTTTTTGATATTTTGAGGTTTGTAGAGGCATAAAACATGGTGGTTAAATATGTAATATTGATATAACCACCAATATAAGTAGGCTTATGATTTTTTGTGATGTATTGATCAATTTTTAGGCATGTGTACAAAGCTTTCTCAAGGTTTCTAAAACATTCTTGAATGTCTATCAAATATACCATATGTTTGATAAAATAAGTGTATTTAAAGTTTTTTATAGTCTACTTTAAAATAATTAGGCCTATATAATGTCTTCAAGTGGAAATTTTAGATTATCTAAGGGTTTAACATGATTCTAAGGAGTCTTTATGGATTTAAGTGTCATGATTATAGGTTTGTAAAGACATTCAATCATGAACATGTCCTCATGACTTATCAAACCCTAAAAAAATATTGATATGGTCTTCCAAGAATATTCAAGTCTACAACATTGCTAGGTTTTGGGCATAGAGATCAAGTTACCAGAGTTTCAAGGTTTTGATAAGATAGTATTGTCTCCTAAAGGTCTTACAAGTGAATATCATAACAAAAAAAAATTAATGAATATCAAGGAAATTTTTAGGTATGTAAAATATGGTTTAAAGTATTAGTTAATGTTCATATGTATTCTAAATCATGATCAAAGATCTAAAGACCCTCATATAGGTCTACAAATGTATTGTTACAAGTCTAGGCACTAAATCTTATTTAATAAGTTTTAGGGTTACATGATAAAGATAAAGAACATGAAAATGTTTAAAAAAAATTTAAGTCTTACATGATGAATAAACATGAGGTTATAGGCTCTTTCAAGACAGTTATAGGTTTGTGAGTAGGTTTACATGATTAGGAGGTATGAAGACATGCATAAAAAGTAATTTGTAATCATATATTGATACTTGAGAACTCTAAATTTAAATGAAACAAGTATTAAGACCTTAACCCAAGAGACAAGTTTATCCAATTTAAATACCAATGTTTTCAAACTTTAAATAACTAACATGTAGATCTGAACCTCATCTTACAAGGTTTTAAAACTCTCATTTGCATATTTCATAAGTATGAAGAGTTTCAAGGAGATTAAAGCATGCCAAGGTATAGAGTGATTTTAAATATGTTAATACATATTTTATATATGATTATTTATGATTTTAACCTTTGAAAAAGTTTCTATGGAGTTAAAAATAACACCTACAAGTCTACTAGCTGTAAATAGTCAAGAAAAGTGCCAAAAATAGTCAAGAAAAGCTTATTTTCTCCATATTTTAAGGTTGACCAAGGTAACTAACGAAATATAATGTAATTTTATAATGGGTAAGAACTTTTAATAGTTTAATGGATCCAAAAAAATGTTTGAAACTCAAGTTATGATTTTTTGAAGGCTCTCGGTCTACTTGTTGGTTTATTAGGGTTTGGAGGTCAAAAATCCTTAAAAAACATAAAATAACCTAAAATTTTTGATTAAAATTGGTATTAGTGTGAGCGTACATTTTATAAAAGTGTTTTAAAAGTTATTTGGCCTTTGGAAATAATGTTATGCTTAAAACATAGTTTGTAGGCCTAGTTTTAAGCCTAGAAAACCCATGTTTTATGTTTTATTGCATGATCAAGGTTGGTTGAAGGTACTGATCATTGTGATGAGTTGATAACACATTATATAGTTGTGATGAATAATTTCATGTAATAAATACTAATTTTTCATTAATTTCTATAGCCACGAAGGCCTACATGCCTCATTAGCTCACTCAAGTAGGTTACAAGTTGATCTTATTTTGAGAGATCCATGGTATTAATCCCTTAAAAAGAGTTTGTAGAGGATCATACATGGTTATAGATACATTATATTTACATCCAAATTCTCATACATAGTATTAACAACTAATAAGACAAAATGATTTAGCATGGAAAGTTATAAGCCTACAGGCTTGTCATATGATTTTCATGATGTTAAAAGAAAAGATAAAGGTTCATGAGATTTAAATGGTGTATATATAGGATCACAAGATATAAAAAAAGGTTTAAAAACTTTTACATGTCAACCTATAGGTCTAAATACATCTCAAGAATCCATCACAAGCCTATGTTAAGTTCTTGAAATCTTATGAAGATTACATGCTTGCAAACTTTCAAGCAAAATTCATGAAAATTTAAGCCTTCAGCAAGGGAAAAGCTATCTTTTAATCATAACCCAAAAATATTGTAATCTTAAAGAACCCACTTTTAGTCCTATCATAATAAAAGAGTAATGTTTTCAAGATTCACAAAACCTCAAATGTTCTTAAGTATGCATATAGTCCTATAAATCCAAAATGATGAATTTCAAGCATGATTTCAATAATAAATATGTATATAGGTATAAAATACCAAGAGCTCAAACACTTCAAGATTTTAGGTCCTAAAAAAGACCTAAAAGGTCTTATTACATGTTCATGTTTTATAATCTAGGGAGTATTTCAAGCTTCTCAAAGTTAAAAGTCTTGAATAAGGAGCTTAAAGATATCAAAGAGCCTACAACTATCTCTAAAGATCCTAAGTCATTCTAACTAATTTATTTTAAGAATTGATAAGAAGGTTTATTGAAGTGATCAAAGATCATCAATATTTTTAAAGTTCCTTCACACCCAATTATAGGCCTAGTTGATAGGTTGAATAATTTTCAAAGTTATTGTCAAGTTTTGAAAGGCTATATGAAGAAAAGTATGGATAATAAGGATATCAAAGCATAGAAACCACCTATGATGCTTGAAAATTAAAAATATAGATATTTTAAAGGGATGATTACATGTTTACAAGGTGAAAAATAAGACCTTCACATAAGCTCCAAGGTTTATTTCAAACATTTTAAGTGCTCCAAGACCTGCCAAGTAACCCATCCATAAAAGATTTGTAGAAATAGAAACTATCAAAAGGTGAAGGCCTCAATTCCATCATTATTCAAGCATGAAAGGAACATTATATAAGTCTCTTGAATAACCCCTCAAGACTATGAATGGTTTAAGTGGTCATTAAAATCATGATATAGGATGGAGGCATTGGAAAATTTATCTTAGAAACATGTAACTCCCTTCATGTAGTGGTGGTCAAGAAAAGTCAACTCAAGGCTCAAAATGGGAATTCCACTTCCAAGTCAACCATTAAACAAGCTCTAACATGCATGCATGAGAAGTATAAATTGGTGAATTAAGGTTGAAAGTAGGAGTTTATCAAGAATACAATAGTTATGAAGGAGCACATTCACCATGTTAAAGCCTCCAAAAGGACAAAAATAGAAAGAATGAGGTCTCTTCCCTAACTACTACACTCACTTCCCATGGAGATCAACATGAAGACAAGCTTAATGCATTAGGGAGAGTTTAATGATCATATTTTCCATGTTTATTTAATTGAATAGGCTATATTAATGGTGTTATAATAACATTTATGGGTCATTGTAGTGTTCCTCTCTTCTCTCTTAGCTCATTTTCTTATATATGGGGCTGAAAATGCCTTGTTCATATCCCTCCTCTTGGGTATAATGAGACTATGCTATTTTGGATAATTATAATCCTATATTAATTCTATTTTCCTTATTCAAGTTTTTGTAACTTATATGAATTTCATGATTTTGTTGATCTATTCTTGTATAAAATTATTTTCTCTTGAATTAATGTCCAAATTACCCTCACCTTTATGCAAGAACACCATCTTTTGTAGGTTGTATTCTATGTATCATTGGACTTATGCATGAATTAGTTGTGTAAACTCACTATTCCAACCTTTTTTAAGGTGTATGATGAATCCTCTTAGTTTTGTCCTAAGTTTCATACCTATATACAAAACACTTATGCAAGAGAGGTTCAATTTTAATATTATGTGTAAGAATTTCCAATTCTTATAGGTGTGTGAGTTAAATTTAGATGTAAATTATGCTTAAAAAACACTAAAAGTAGTGAGATATAATATAATATAAATCAAATAAATATAATATAGAATAATAAATAAAATAACTAAAATACAAAATTACACCTTACAAGCTCCTTCCATTATGATTTTGAGTTGATTTGCTCTCTTGGATATGGTTGTTCATATTTTCTAAATCAAGGAGAATTGGGTAGTGTTTTGGTATATGAACTTTGTATAGCTTGGATGTGATTAGATGTTCTTGAATGAAAAATATGTAACTCCCTTATTAACTTAGCATAATAACTCTATAATGAAGAAGTTTCTCTAAATTAGAGGAAGAACATCTAATTTATAGAATTTGGAAATGGATGTGAACCATCCATCTTGAGATGAAGATCAAGGGCTGAGAATAAAAGGTAATATTTTATTCATAATGGGAATTTTTATTTAAAAATTAGAGTGGAGGAAATGTGGGACCCATAAATGAGTATAAAATTCATTTTTGAAGAAGATATAATATAAAATTAGTAAGTGGATGTGAGGTGAATTATTAAATTGAAGGAAAATACATCCTAGAAGATAATGGGATTAGAGATGGAGTATTAAATTGTAAGAAATAATATCATGGAAGATAATGTGATTATAGATAGAATATTAAATTACATTATGGAGGATAATAATATTATTAAATTATAATGATGGGGGACAGGTGGAGCATTAGGTCATGTGAAGACAATTTTGATTTTTGGGTTTATAAAAATTATGAATTTCAAAAATCCATGGAATTTTTAATTAGATAAATATTATTTGATTAATATTAGATTAATTTATGTATAATAAACATTGAAAAATGAATAGTGAATAGTGAATAGTGAATAGTGAATAGTGAATAGTGAATAGTGAATAATGAATAGTGAATAGTGAAAAGTGAATAGTATGATTAATAGTGATGATGAAGAGTGATAATAAATTAGGATTAGGGGAAATTAGAGATGATTAGATATGATTAGGTATTATTAGGGGTTTATTAAAAATTAGGTTAAAATCAACATAAAGTGTCTATTTATAAGTTTCTACATTTTACCCTTTTTGAGAAGTCATTGTGAAACACAAATGAAGTAATGAATTTTAAAAGAATGAATAATTTGTTGAAAAGGTGGAATTAAAATTAGATAAATAAATAATGGATGTTATGATTGTATCATTCCAAACCAATAAGTACATGAGTTTGGATGGAATAATAAGATAAGGATTTAAATGAAATGAGTGACCCATGATGCCCCCTCGATTTTTCATGAAGGAAAGTGGATGGATGCTCAAAATTATTTAAGAGGAAAAATGATGAAGTGGTGATAATGAAGGTCATCAATAAAATGAAGCACTATAAATTGATATCATAATTATAAAATTGAATTTTGTGTAAAATGATTTGTCCCTAGGTTAAAACTAGTGAATATATCACAAAAAGAATATTTCTTGCTCATAAATTGCATGCTTAGATGGTTCTCAAGACTCAAGAGTCACATAAGTGGATGTGGGAATGATATATCCAAACAAGGGTAAATTATGGGTTAAAAAATGAAAATGATAGATTTTCCAATTTGAGATAAAGATTGTATAAAATTGATGATTGCAAGTAGTTGATAAATATTTATAGTATTTCCATTAATTATGGCCTAAATTTTGGATTAAAATAATTGAAAAAGATGAAAATTATGGGTTAGAAGAAAAACTATTTGAATGGGGGGTAGGATATAAATAAAGGGAGGATGAATTGGAAAGGCATTTGGGAAAATTGATTGTATGGATGGTTACATAGTTGAATTATATTTGTTTTGTCCTTGCATTGGAATTATAACATGAATAGGTGAGTAAGAGTTTAGCAACCTAATTTTTACATTATCATAAAATAATAATCAGTAATGATATGAAATAATCATGATGAATATTTGTGATTTATGCATAATAATTTAAATGATTTAAATTTATGAAAAATAGAGTGCATCATGATATGGAAAAATATAATCACACTATAGTGTAATACATTAAATAATATTTTGTTAAAAAACAATAAAAAGAAAAAATAATTAGATCACAAAACTATGAGAGTGTAGCTTTTATTATTCATAAAATAGTGAGAGCATGGCTTAAATTGATCACAAAATTGTGAGAGCAAGGATAATCTCACAAAAGGGAGAGAGCCTAAAATATATTGCAAAAGGGGTGAGATCTTGGAAATAAGAATAATTGAAAAAGGGAGAGATCTTAATAGAGATAAAAAGAGATAAAAGAGGAGTGGGAGAAAATATGAGTTTTATCCTATTTCTTGATGAGATAATCATAGTGTCCAATTCATCTAAGGCAAGATAGAGATAATAGATGAGTAGGAACTTTTATAGTGTTAGAAAAATATGTGCTTATAAAAATAATAAGTATTTAAAAATAATTTTTTAATAAAAGGGTGAGAGCCTAAACATGGAGCTCACAAAAGGGTATGATCTTGAGATAAGGGTGGCTGAGATGGCCTCAAAAAACTGAGTGTTTCCTACATAGTGCAAATAATTGACCTCAAGCTATGAAATATGTGTGAAATATAATAATATGATTGAATAAAGTACAAAAAACTACCAAGGGCAAGGGGAAATGATGGGGATTGTGAAATAAGATGAAGGATACGAAGGACAAGGTTAGTAATGAGTGGAGAGAGAGGAGTGAGGAACTAAGCATGCATAATAAATGAAATGAAAGGTGATTGGGTGATGAACAAATAATAGTGAATGGTGGATAAAAAATTGTTTGATTGATGAAGTGTTAGGTTTTTGATGTATAGATGAATGATTTCCCTCCTAATAAATATGAATGAGTGAGCAATGTCGAGTGGTTTGTAAAGATATTTAAGTTGGTAGATGTGGATAGGTAAAGTGTGTGTGCTTTTTGGAATGTTTGTTTTAAAGTGTGCATGGAAATGGATGTGATAACATTGGTTATATATAAGATGTTATTCTAAAATGAACAAGGATACAATTACACAAATACAAATATCACTCCTAAAGCTAAGATACAATGAAAGGGAAGACAAAATAAGTGACAAAGGACAATGTGTTATATATAAGTGACAATTATAATGATATTATATTGTGTAAATATGGTGTCTATGAAAAATGGATTACACATGGCACCATAAATTTGGTTTTCACCATGGCACTTGCCCAAAGCACTAGTAAACTAGTTTTCACTTGTGGCTGAATTTTGTTTCTCTTCTCTTTTATTTATTTTATTTATTTTTTCTTCTTTTTATTTTTATTTTTTGATGTTAGTGATTTTTTGACAAATAATATATACACAAAAAATTAGAATGATTTAGGCATAGAATATTTCGAGGTGCATGATGCTCATAATTTCATAAATCTCTTCTCCATCTTCAATAACCAATGTTTAGGATCTAGATACATATTTGGAAATCATAAGATATGGGCCCAACTAATTTGCTTCAAACTTTTCTTTCTTCTCCCACTCAACATTGGTATTCCATTGGTTTTCCTTAAGAACACTATATCCAATTTCAAACTCCCTAGCTATAATATATTTATTATAGGTATGACAAAGGTTGTTTTGATAGATGTTTATATGGTTTAAGGCGTTAAGGTGTTTCTCATCTAGAAGTTTAAGTTCACTGATGTGTGAAGTGTGGTAGGATTATTAGTCGATAATACTATGTAGGTATATTCATAAATATGGAATATCAACTCTATAGTTAGAATAAACTCATTGTCATAAACAAGTGAATATGGGGTTGACCCTATGGGTGTGCAAATGATGGTATAATAATGCCAAAGGGTGGCATAAATCTAAGTGTGCTGGTCATGACCAACTATGTTTATAACTCTTTTAAGGATTCAAAGGATGATTTTATTCATTTATTTTTCTTGGCCATTATCTTGAAATTTATATGGAGTGGGCATTTTATGATGTATATGGTAGGTATTACAAAGGGTATTGAGTTATTTATTAGTAAAAGATGATATGTTATTAGAGATGATAGTGGAAAGAATTCCAAAGATTTAAACAATGTGGTTTAAAATTAAATTAAAAATCTAATTTATAGTGACATTTTGTAAAATATTTGGTAGTAGTAATGATATGCTTGTGGTTGTTGAAAGAGGATAGATTTATTTTTCCAATGAGGTTGAACCCCCTTATGGATAATGACCAAGGTGTTGTATTGTGTTTTAAAGATTGTGAAGGAATATGTATGAGATAATCATGATTTTAAAAATATACACATTTATTAATATAGGAACAAGAATCATATTCCATTGTAGGATAATAATAACCTACACATAATATTTTTGGCTAGGTCCATACCACTAGAGTTCACACCATAGATTCCATCATGAACCTCCTTAATGGCCAAAGTGGACTCTTTAGAATTTAAAGTCTAATAATTTTCCATCATAGCCTCTTCAATATAATGTTTGGCCAAAGATCATATAGATATATTTGTGTTGGATGAATGATTTACATTAAATATAGGGTAGGTTGGGAGGAAGGATATTATTATGGAGTTATTCAAAAATGTTGGAATACCATGAAAAAGGGAGACCAACTACATTGTAGAACATATTAAAATATGGAGTATCATATGTTGGTATCATTAGGTACTCTACTAGGAATTTATTGTGGTTGGTTATAAGATCAAGGAACTAATAGTTTTCATGACATCTGTTGCTCTATTATTATTTCATGGTACCTATTCAAATTGTATGTATGTAAAACACAAATTTAGGTTATCTACCATATCTTTTATGGGATTATATGACATCATGAATTTTAAATTCATTAGTGACTTAGTTAGTGATGAGTTTGGAATCACCAAAGACAAGAATATGTTGGATACCCCATTATATGGCAAGATTATGGCCAAATATGAGTGTTTCAAATTCTAAAATATTGCTCATATAAATAAACTTGATTTTAAATGCTTTTGGAATAAAATACCTATCTAGTGTGACTAGTATAATACCACCACTTAACTTATGAAGGACCCATCAAAACATAACTACCAAAGTATATTTCATTCAATGGACATTATTAATTCATTTGGGAATTATGTAACAAGATGGGTATGATATTCAAGAGGTGTCTTTACTAGTTTATTTTATAATACCTATCCCTTAATGTATTTCCAGTTCACATAATCAATATTAATTTCACTTAAAAGCATGACCCACTTATCCATCCTACCTATTAAATTTGTTTTGGATAAGATATACTTTATAGGGTCAATTTTTCAATGATTTTGGTTTAATTATTGAGCATGTAATGTCTAGGTTTTTTTCAAGAAAAAATAACTACAAGACATGCCTTTTCCATTTGATAAAATTTAATCTTATAAGACACCAAAGTTATACTAAGTTAATACACTAGCCTATATGATCCACTATCATCATGTTGTGCCAACAATTCCCCCAATGCATGTTGTGTAGATGATATGTAGAAAAGGAAAGGCCTTCCAATAACATGTGGCATTAAGACTAGTTGATTTTAGAGATATTGTTTTAAATTTTCAAATGCTTTATTAAAATTTTCATTCCAAATGAAAGGGGTATCTTTCTTCAATAATAGTGTATATTGATGACATATGTCTATAATTTGGGATATGAACCATCTGATTTCTTGGATTATTCTTTACAAACTATGAAGTTTTTTAACATTTTTGAGTGGAAAAATATCCATGATAGCTAAAACTTTATAAGGATCAAATTATATGCCATAATGTGAAATAATGAATCCTAACAACTTTCCAGATGTCACTCTGAAGACATATTTCTTTAGGTTTAGATGAAGCTTGTATTCTCTCATTATTTTAAAGATTATATGGAGTAATTTTGGATGCTCTTCTTTATATTTGGAATTATCAATTATGTCATCAATGTAATCCTCCATGATGTCATGAAGTATGCCATAAAAAATGATAGTCATTTCCCTTTGATAGGTGGCTCCTACATTTTTTAGACCAAAAGGCATTACTTTATAGTGAAAGGCATCCTGAGATATATGTGAATGATGTTTTATGTTCATCTTCAAGGGCTATTCTAATTTGTATATAACCCAAAAAACTATCCATTAAATATAACATTTCATGAAATACATTAGAATCTACAATCATGTCAATATTAGGCAATGAGAAGTCATCCTTAAGACATGCTTTATTGATGTTTTAGAAGTCTATATAAAATTAGATCCCTTATAGCTTATTTAACACTATAATATTGTTGGGTATCCAATTTAAATATTTAATAGGGAAAATAAAGCCAATCTCTAACTACTTCTTTATCTCTTTTTTACTACTAATTCAACTTTCAAGTGCATTTTCCTTAGTTTTTTCTTGATGGGATTAACATTTGGAAGAATTACAAGGTGGCGCACCATAAGCATAGGGTCAAACCCCAACATGTAAGCATAAGACCATGTAAAACTATTGAATAACTCTCTAAGCAAAAGAGTAAGTATTTATCATTATTCTTGTGTGAGGGAAGTGGCAAGATTGACTATTTTTGGATTTTATTTGTTTCCAATGCTGATGGAAATAGTGTCCTCAACTAGGAGAGTTGAATATTTTCAATACTTTGGGGTTGGTTAATGAAGGTTTAGTTCTTCCTCTAGGTATTATTTATTATAGGTCGATGATTAAATTACTTGGTTGTGTGTTTGTTATTCTCCCAAATATGCAAAATTATCTAATTGAATGGAAAATACTTTCTTGTGATCTCATACTAAGACATGGTATCTTGTACAAAAGAATTCATAAATTAACTCATCATTTTGAAAATGATCTAGTGGAGGTGTTGCATTTTGGTCCCACTAGATTAATTACGGATATGTGATGTCAAGCATCAAAATGACATTTTCATGAAAAATTTTAATAGAACATAGGTCTTCAAAGTGAATAAAGATGAATTATATTTCACTTTCCAAATAGTATTCCTTTGATTCACTAAAAGAGTCACTTTATAAAAGAGTGATATTTACATCAAGTGGATTAAACCCTATGCCATGGAAGGTTGTATTGTATTTTATCATGATAGGTTAATTTAATCCTTGTTGATGAAGTCCAAGGCCTTTTCCATTATATTTCACTAGTTTACTATTATAGAATCAAATTTTCCCCTTTGAGAAGATTATTTAGGAACTTTACAATTGAGCTATAATATTGAGATAACCTTAAGCTATGGGTCACCTATGGTGGGGTTGAACCTTTAGAGAAGGCTGACTTCCTCTTGTTTTATCACCTATGCTAATGTTTTCACTAGGAAAAGGGTTAGAGAAGGGTAAAGGGATCATAATAAAGCTAAAAATGGTGATTCACCAAATCAAATCAGATCTCACACAAGCATGAAACATATTCTAAAAATGCTTAAGATATCACTAGTTCACACAATCTCAAAAATATAGCTAGTTGCATAAGTATTTCATGTACTAGGTTTAGGAAGTAATGAATGGAACTAGGAGAAATTCTAAGACTCACACCAAGATTTTATAAATGGAAGAAAGAAAAAAAATTCAGACCTGAAATCAACTAGAAAATGTCCTACAACAATTAAGAAAGAAGGGTAATGGGCATGGAAGATTTTCCTTCAGAATGCCATCATGTACAAACTTACTAAACATAGTTCGAGATCAAGAGATAGGTAAAGGAAATATTTATTATCTTCAAGAGGTATTTCATACAAGTTTTGATAGGTTCTACTCTTATCAAATGAGAGTCTCCACTTCTACCAAATTGAGAGAAAATCTTTTCTTCTAAAAATTGAGAGAGAGAGCCCCAAAAAATGGGGAAGAATGGGAGATATAAGATAAAGGGGGGAGAGAATAAGGGGAGAATGAGTACATAAAATAATTAATGAACTAACACAAAATTACTTGAATTATAAACCATCTTTTATTGAATTACAAATAATCCTTCATCAACAAACTAATCTTCATCTATCCCAAAATCTTTAAGTTATTCTCATTGGCTAAGAAATGCATTAGAAGATAAGGGTTTGTTTTATAGCTAATGACTCATGGTCCTTGCTAGGAGGGAAGATAATCAAAGCTTTTAAACAATGTTAAATTCTCCACTATGCTACTCTAATCCCTAGATCTCTTTTCTATGATCTTCCATGCCATTTCAACCTATTTCATTATGAGGGCAAGGTCCTTATATCTATGTACTTGAGAAAGCCATGCCCAAGTCTACTCTTAGTGGTTGTTTATCAAAGCTAGGACTATATTGAAGTATGAGACACCTATTTATAGCCATTAATATTTGTGCCTACTTAATATCTAATCATAGATCTACTATAAATGAAAATCAATCTCTTTAATTGGTTTTCATATAGTCTTTAATATTGACAAACAAAGATTGCCATGTGGTTTGGTCTCATTTTGATAATAAGTTGTTGACCTTTGATCTATATTATGTCTAAGGACCTATTGGCCATTTTTTACCCACATACTAAGGCTTAGAAATGGATCCAACATTTGTAAATAGAGAGGATCCAAGTAAGGTTTTCAAGGTTCTAACAACAATGTTCAAGGATAAGCCTACAAGCCAAAAGCTAAGTGAAAAATATTTTATTCAGCTAAGTCTTTACTTGTTCATTCTTTAGGACTTTGCAGGGACTAAGTGTTTCTTTTCTTTCAGGCCTAATTTCAAGCTAAGTTGCATTTTCCTTTTAGGAAAATTTTCCACATAATTTTATGAAGGAATATTTTATTTTTTGTCTAAGTGTTCTTTTTTAAAGATTTTTGCCTCGATTTCTTGTTTAAATAGAAATAAATTATTCCAAACATTTTATCTAAAACAATTTATAAAAGGTAATTTTTAGTTCCCTGCCGGAAATGGTAGTTAAAAAATTCTAAAAGATATCTTTTCTCAAGGAAAAGGTTCTTTTCAAAGCTGAAGGCTATTTTCAGTTCTTCTGAAGGGCACTTTTTCAAAGCCGAAGGCCACTTACATTTTTTATAATAGAATTTCCAAAGGTAAAAATATTCTTTTAAAAAATACAAAGGGTAGTTTTCTTGTGGTAATGGCCCAATTCATTTTTCTAAAGGATTTTTTTCTCAGGGAAATGGTCCATTTCAAGGTTTCAATGGTCCAAAATAGAAAAGCTGAAGTGTTTTTTCTCATATAGAAGGCCCATTTTCAAGTTCCAAAAGGCATTAAGCAAATTTATGAAAGGCATTTCTAAAGGAAAAGGACAAAAAAAAATTCTAAAAGAATTAGGCCAAAGTCAAAAAGGTCTAAGGAATTTTCCAAAGGACACATTTCCTTCAAGAAAATTGTTCAAGATAATTTTTTCAAAGGCAAATTTATTTCATAACTTTTATCTCGAAGTAAAAGACCTTTTCAAAAAAGCTGAAGGGTCCATTTCAAAAAATATGAAGGTTTCTTTACAAAAATCAAAGCGTTATTTTACAAAGTTTTGAAAGGTACCTTCCCTTCAGAAAAGGGCATTTTTCAAAGTTCCAAAGACCTAATTATTTCAATAAAATTGTCTAAAAGAAAAGGCCCAAAAGAATTAGGCCAAAGGAAATTAGCCAAAGAAAAATCCCATAAGAAATAACTTGAAAGTATTAATTATGTTCACACTAGTGTCAAAGTTCAAGCTCAATAAATAGACATTGTGATTCAAATATCCCATGATGGGCTCACAAATGTCAAAATCTAAACCCATGCAAGTATCTATTTGGAGTTAAAAAGCCTGAGATGTTTACATAGACATCAAATATGGGTCTCATAAAATAGGCCTTTTAGACCTAATAAAGATAAAAATAATCCACACAATATATAAACTTACATCAACATAAATGGATATAGTAAAACTAATGTCTTTAGATTTGTTTTCCATCTATAGGAAAGATCTAGTGCAAGTTTCAAAGTAAGAGCTGGTATATGTAATTAATGGAGAGGACCTCATCCTTAGACATGAACATCATCTTTGATAAATAACCATTCAATGTATAAGCAACATGGCTCAGTCTAGATTCAAAGATATAGGGATTTCATCCTTATACATGTAGGACAAGTGAAGGAGCATGCCAAGTTTTTAATGCAAAGATCAAATCATTCACACTTGGTGGAAACATACATCTAACTTTGAAATGACTCTCTTAGCCCCAAAAAAGGGAGACTTGAATGAATGAGGGGCTTGAAGATATTTGTGGTGATCTTAGATGGTTTATCTCATGGTCAAGATAGTTGCATGCTTTGAATGTAAAAGAGCTCAAGGATAAGAGTGGTGGTTACAACCATTTATGATCCCCCTCTCAGTTTTCTCATGCAAACCCCCTCTTTTCTCATGCCTTTCTACTATATAGAGAGGATTTTGAGCCAAAAAAAGTGATCCCTTGACTGGTGATAGGGTTACTCTGTCAAAATTACCTTGTAACACTCTCTTGAAGTAATAAGATAAACTTTTAGATTCTATTTTGGAGTGAAGTGTACATTATTGGGGTATTAGCTTGTAGAATTTATGTCTCTTTTCATCATTTGTGAATCCTCCATGAACTTTTCTACAATTATTTTGGTTCCTTACAAGTTGTGTGAAGTGTTGGACATTGGTGCCTTCCTGAAGTGTCACAAGTTTATAGTGTCTCATACAGACCTATTTCTTTTTATCCTTTAAATCATAAGGTTTCCCTTCAATCTCCACACAAATTAATTATGATTTTAGTCTTGAGATAGGATCAAATTAGTTTATGTCTTGATTAAATTCATTAGTATTCATTAAGGCTTCTAGGCTGAAAGTGGATCATTCCATATTTGGTGCATTAACATCCTTAGCTTAGATTTTCCTTTCATGTTATCTTTCTCTCCCTTTCTCTTAGTCATTAATAGATTCTAGTGTGGGAATCAAGCCAAAGTGAAGCATATGAGGATATATCCTCATTAAACATCCTAGAGGTTCAACATCACTACATGATACCCATAGCCTAAGGTTGTTCTAATATTGCAACTAGGAGTGAGAGAGCCTAAAAAACTCTCTCACAAGGGTGAAATTATAGCCTACAATAGTTTTTGGCATGCCTAGTGAGACCAATTTTGAGGAATATTGGTCAAGTTTGATACTAATTTAATCAATTTGTAGTGGTTATAACTTTCATCCTTAAGTATAATGTGACTCTGAAGAGTAATCAACAATATGGTGGTAGAATATTAACTATCTTTCAAGCCAAATTTGACTACAAGATTATCTTCTAGAGGTATTCTTTTTTATTTTATTGAACTCCCCTTAAATATAGCCAAAAGGTTAAGGTTCTCTAATAATCTACCATATGTAAATAAACCTTTTCCTAACCTAATCTCAAGGCCTACCCTTACAATCAAACTCTTGATAGTTCCCCATATTACCATGATTCCCTAAAGAGATTTTGTAGGCCTTAGTGGCAAAACATGCTTGAATCTACCACAATACAATCCTATGCTTGTAACAACTCTCAAAAGCATCCCATATTTTACAGGAGACCAAGCCATAACCCCTACTGAACACATCAATGACATAGCCAATTTTTGTAATATCCATAATGTTGTTATAGAAAATATAGCTATTAGAATGTTAGCTATATCCCTTAAGGGAAAATATTTAGATTGGTATAAGGGCTTAGCTCCTAATTCTATGCAATCATGGAATCATCTAGGAGTGGAATTATGTAATAAATTTGTAGACAATAGTGACCATTTATCACTAGCAGAACAACTTACCACAATCAAGAGAGACCCCCATGAAGTCATGCAAGACTTCAACATAAGATTTCAAAAAGCATGGGATAGAACTCCAACCTTTGTTAGACTATCCCCTAACATTTCATTCCTATACTACTTGAAGGCTCTTAATAGTGATATAGATTTAATGATCCAATCCATGGGAGGGGACATATTTATAGATGCTTATGAGGTGGATATTAAAGTAGAAAATTGCCTAGTTCAAGCTAGAAAGCTTACACCTAGACCCCCAATGCCTCTTTTCCCTAAAATTAGACCACCCCTTATGTTTATTATCCCACTTGATGTTATTCTTCCAACTTTAAAAATTACTTCCATACCTTTACCTAAGCAGGAAAAGGCCTCCACTAGTAGTTCAAGTGATTCCCAAGAGTAGAAAAACTACCTAGAACTTAAGACCATGCTCCAATCCTTGGGAAATGATGTGGTAAATGTTAAAAGGTAGAAAGCTCAGTTCAATAAACCTTATCAAGCTCCATATCAGCCTCAATAATAGTCTTATCAATCAAATAGGCCACCCTACAAGGGAATTTTCTAAATCCAAAACCTTGAGCAAGGGCAAGGACAACATAGCTATAATAAGCAGAACAACTATAACCCAAATGTCGTAGGCTCTTCTAACTCCTTGGTTCTTGTTCAAAATAATATATCTCAAGAGGTTAAAGGGAACATACCTTGGGATAAATATTTTGGTCAATCCATTATCCTAACTAATGGTTTTAACCAGGATTTCAATGACCAATGGTAGCAGGCTATTGCTTATAAATACAATCAAACCTTAATGGCTTAAAACACAAAGTTTCCCAAAATGACGAAATCAATATAATCTCCACAATACCAAGGATAGGATTAGGTACAAAACCAACTAGATGCTACAATGATCATCAATGAGTAAGAAGAGTGATTTACACTCAATCATCATGCTAGCTCTAGTCAAGCATACATTCTAGTGGCAGCTAATACAAGGTTAAAAAATAGAATATGGATGGTAATCAAGGGCTAGTCAAAGATCCTCCTACTATTAATCCATTAATAACAAATCCTAATGAGCCTGATGTCACTCAAAAGGTCCTAGCACCTCCTAAAAATCAAAATCAAGGGACCCATTTTGATCCATAAAACTCACAAATTCAATAAACAACAATAGTGGCTCCTAAAGCATAAGCAAATATTAGTGGTACACCAATCAACATTGTTGAGCAAATGAATAAATATAGTGTGAGTGTAGTAATTTGGGACATGCTTTCCATGCTAGATCAAGTGGATATCCTTCAAGAAGGTTTGTCCAAGATAGGTGTTACAATAACTACAAACAAACAACTAAGCAAATAAATTGAGGTCCTCACCAATGCAACCCAAGGTCCTATGGGAGAAGGATAAAGTAAGGTGGTCAAACCTCCTCTATTCTACATTTTCATTAATCATTGGTGATTATTTGGTGCATAATTTCTTGATAGATAGTGGAACTAGCACTTTAATAATGCCAAAGTCTATAATTGATCAGCTAAACCTCAAATATGAGCCATACACTAAGGGAGTTCTTCAACTTGATGGTTCTTACACAAAGCTATCTAGTATCATCAAGGATTTGAGTCTAACCCTACATGCTTATCCTGGTGTCTCAGTGGTTTAAGATGTGTTAATCCTTAAGGTGCCTCCTCATTTTGCTCTATGATTATCTAGATAATTCATAGCAAATATAGGAGGCTATCTCACAGTAGATTGGTCATACATGGCATTCAGAATAAGGTATGGGACTAAGGTATCAATCAAGGCTGAGCTCGTGGCATAATTTCACATTGAGCCTCATCATCTAGATAACATAAACCTCAATTGTACTATCCTTTATGAGGATGAATTTACAATTGGTCAAGAACTAAATACTTATCCTGAGGAGATTTTAGACTTATTATTGGATGAGCTATGGGGGATAATCAATTTATCAACCCTTTGGAAGGTGTTCAAGAAATAGACATGGGTGTCTATTTGCTACATAAATAAAATCAACTCATGCTTTCCCTTGTTGGACCTAAAGAAGAACTCAATGGTATGTGGAAGTTTCTCTTTAATGGTTTAAAGAGTAAAAATGGAGAAGGTACAGGATCAATATTGGTTTCCCCTTTAGATGATAAGTATTTCTCTTCTTATATGTTCTATTTTAGTTGCTCCTCCAATATAGTAGAATATGAAGGCCTAATACATGGAATCCAATGGGATAGTAAGAGGGGAATCAAGTAGTTAAAATAATATGGAGATAGTGAGCTTATATTGAACCAATTTAGGGGCCTAAACATTATGAAGAATCTTTTGATGAGGTCCTATAAAAGCAAATTATGGGATGTAATTAAAGATTTTGAAGCATTTAACATTCAAGCTATGCCAAGGAACCAAAATTAGCATGCTGATAGGTTGGTAGCTATGGGAGCCTAGTTTGATGTTCAAAATAAGCTAAAAGAGGCCAAGTTTCAACCACATGTCAAGGTGGTGGTGAGGCCATCAATACCAGATAATGAAGCGCACTGGTATGTCTTTGAAAATGACAAACAAATTGATTATTTCTTACAGTAGGAAGTGTATTTTTTATTAATGAATCAAGGTAAATTTCAACATCAGTATGAGGATCAAATTGTTCAATTGAGGTCTAAAAAATGTCTTAAATGGATAGTCACCCTTGAAGGAGTTTTCCATGAGGGAGACTATGTGAGGAAATACAAGGTAGTGATGTTGACTAATGAGTAGAATTATGAAAGAGTTCTTATTTTCAAGGAAAATCTCCTCAATATTGTGAAGTAAGCAATGAGGAAAAAATTCATGCTTTCATTGAAATTTATAAGGAATATCTAGGCATCTTTATTTGGGAAGATAATGATCTGAGAGGATTTGATCCTAAGCTAACCCAACATACTATAAAATTAGAGGCCAATGTTGAGATTATAAGGTAGAATCAAAGGCCTGTTAATCAAAAAATTGAAGAGCTAATGAGGAAATAATTGACCAAATTAATTGAATCAAATATCATTTTTCCCATCGAACACTCCTCATGGATAGCTAATCTTGTACCTGTGAGGAAGAATAATGGTGAGATCCAATTATGTGTTAACTTCAGAGACTTGAATAGGGTCTCTTTGAAAGATCACTACCCCTTACCATCCATGGAGAAACTCATTCAAATGGCTGCTGGTTCAGAATGCTTCTATCTTTTGGATGGGTACTTAGGATACAATCAAGTGCTAGTAAGAGAAGAAGATCGATATAAAACCACCTTCACCACAAACTGGGGCACACATGTTTATCATAAGATGAATTTTAGCTTATCAAATGCTAAGGTAAGTTTCAAAAGAGCCATGGACATAGATTTCTAAGGGTTGTTGAATCAAATGGTGTTGGTCCACTTGGATGACATCATAGTTTTTTCTAAGGATGCCAATGAACACATGGACCACCTAAGGTTAATCTTTGAGAGATGTAGAGAGTATGGGATCACTTTGAATCCCAAGAAGTGTGTGTTTATCATACATGAATGTAATTTATTGGATCACATTATTTCACAAGAAGGTTTATTTATTGATCCTAATAGAATAAGTGCCATCTTGGCCTTATCCTTACCCAAGCATAAGAAAGGAATCCAGATTTTCCTTGGGAAAATAAAATTCATGAGTAGGTTTATACATGGTTTTGCAAACTTGGTCAAACCCATCACTACCATACTTAAGAATAACCAAGTGTTCACTTGGTCAAATGAAGGTAAATCAACATTTAATGCTATCAAGTAGGCCATTTCCCAAGCACTCACACTCATGAATCTTGATTTCTCAAGAGATTACATATTGTATGCCTTTGCTAATATTGACAATATATCAACTATGCTGATGCAAAATAATGGTGAAGGACTTGAGCAGTCAATATCATTATTTAGTTAGGGGTTTGAGGGGTATGAGGTGAGGTATAATTTAATAGAAAAATAAGTCCTTACAATGGTAAGAAGCCTTAAAAGGTTTGGGTCAATGCTCTCTAATAGCAAAATATATCTTATGGTGTCTCATACTAGAGTGAAAGACTTCCTTTTTAACAAAGACTTGAATGAAAAGAGAGCTTGTTGGATTACCAAGGTCACGAAGGATGACATGGAGATTTAGGTAAATAAACCAGTACGAGGTAAATTCTTGTGTGAGCATATCATTGATGACCTTCATGAGGACCAACTAGATGGAGAGGTACTACCCATCTCATTCAATGGGATTCATCTAAAGCCTTACTATTATAAGAGGTTGTAGCCATTATATATATTGTACATTTTGTATAGTTTTTCATGTTTTCTCCTAAGTGCTTTGTGCACATATTTTTAGTTTTGTGTTTCCCTTCCCTAAGTTCCTTAGGCATAGTGTTTTTTTGTTCTTTTTTTCCTTATTTCTTCCCAATGGATTGGATGAGGTAAATGAGCTAGTTTCTCAAGCATAATAGGCATGCTTCCCTACGAGTTGCTAGAAATGTTGGCCATTTTTGGCCCACATACCAAGTCTTATAAATGGATCTAACATTTTTAAGTAGAGAGGATCCAAGTAAGGTTTTCAAGGATCTAGTGGTAGTGTTCAAGGATAAGCCAAAATCTAAGTACAAAATATTTTATACAACTAAGTCTTTACATGTTCATTATTTTAGAATTTGTGAGGACTAAGTGTTTATTTTATTTTGGGCCTAATTTTAATATAAGTTTTAGTTTCTTTTTAGGAAACTTGTCTGCATAATGTTTTGAAGGAATATTTTCTTTTTCGGCCAAGTGTTGTTTCTTTGAGATTTTTGCCTTGTTTTTTTGTTCAAATATAAAGAAATTGTTTTGGACATTTTATCTGAAACAATTTTTGAAAGGTTTCTTTCAGTTCCTCAAAGGAAATTTCACTTAAAAAATTATGAAAGATATCTTTTCTCAGTGAAAAGGTTCTTTTTAAAGCTGAAGGGCATTTTCAATTCTTTTGAAGGGTGCTTTTATAAAGCTAAAGGCCACTTGAATTTTTTTGAAGGGAATTTACAAAGGTAAAATGTTTATTTTCAAAACTTTGAAGGGTATTTTTATTATGGGAATGGCCCAATTCATTTTTTTTAAGGATTTGTTTCTTAGGGAAATGGTCCATTTCAAAGTTTTGATGATCCAAAATGGAAAAGCTAAAGGGTTTTTCACAAGCAGACAACCCATTTCCAAGTTCCAAAAGGCATTAAGCAAATTTTTGAAAGGAATTTCAAAAGGGAAAGGATAAAAATAAAGTCTAAAATAATAAGGTCAAAGTAAAAAAGTCTAAAGGAATTTTCTAAAGGACACATTTCCTATGGGAAAATTATTCGAGACAATTTTTTTGAAAGCAAATTTCTTTGAAAAATTTTGTCAAAAAGAAAAAGACATTTTAAAAAAAGATGAAGGGTCCATTTAAGAAAATCTAAAGGTTTATTTTCAAAAATAAAAGGGTTCTTTTAAATTTTTTTGAAAGGTACCTTCCCTTTGAAAAAGGGCATTTTCAAATTTCTAAAGACCTAATTGTTTCAAGAAAATTATCTAAAAGAAAAGGCCCAAAAGAATTAGGTTGAAGGAAATTAGCTAAAGAAAAAGATCATAGGAAAGTGTCTCAAGAAAAAAAATTGAAAGGATTAATGATGTTTGCACTAGTGTCAAAGTTTAAGCTTAGTAAATAGCCATTGGGATTCAAATATCCCATGATGGACCCATAAATGTTGAAATATGAACCCCTACAAGTACCCTTTTGGATTTGAAAAGGTTGAGATGTTTGTGCAAATGTCAAATATGGGTCTCATAAAATAAGCCTTTTAGACTTAATAAATATTAAAAGAATCCACACAATCTATAAACTTACATCAACATAAATGGATACCAAAAAACCAATGTCTTTAGATTGGTTTTCCATCTATATGAAATATTTGGTCTAAGTTTCAAAGTAGGAGTTGGTATATGTAATTAATGGAGAGGCCCTCATCCTTTGACATGGACATCATTTCCCAAAAATAGCCACTCAACACAAAAGCAACATGGCTCAGTTTAGATTCAGAGATATAGGGATTTCAACCTTATATATGTAGGACATGCAAAGTGAAGGAGCACGCCAAGTTTTTAATGTAAAGATAAAATCATTCACAGTTGGAAAAGACATGTAGATACCTTAAAAAATGGATTTTTAAACTCCAAAAAATGGAGATTTGAATGCATGAGGGGATTCAAGATATTTATGATGATCTTAGATGGTTTATCTCATGGTTAAGGAAGTTGTATGCTTTGAATGCAAAAGAGCTCAAGGATAACAGTGGCAGTTGCATCCATTTATGATCCCCCTCTCCATTTTCTCATGAAATCCCCCTCTTCTCTCATCCCTTTCTCCTATATATAGAGGATTTTGAGCCAAAAAATGATCGCTTGACTAGTGATAGGGTTACTCTATCAAAATTACCTTATAACACTCTCTTGAAGCAATATGATAAACTTTCCGATTCTAGTTTGGAGTGAAGTGTGCATTATTGGGGTTTTAACTTATATAATGTATGTCTATTTTCTTCATCTATGAATCCTCCAGGCACCTTTCTTCAATTATTTTTGTTTCTTGTAGGTTGTGTGAATTGTTGGATATTGGTGCCTTCTTGAAGTGTCACAAGTTTATAGTGTCTCATACAGACCTATTCCTTTCTATCCTTCAAATCATAGGGTTTCCCTTCAAAATCCACACAAAATACTTATACTCATGGTCTTGAGATAGGATTAGATTATTTTGTGTCTTGATTAAATTCATTAGTAGTCATTAAGGCTTCCAATTTGAAAGTGGATTATTCCATATTTGGTGCATTACCATCCTTAGCTTAGATTTTCCTTTCATGTTATCTTTCTCTCCCTTTTCTGTAGTAATACATTATAATATGGGAATAAATCCAAAGTGAAGCATCTACAGAGTTAGCCTCATTAAAAATACTAGAGGTTTAACCTCACTATATGATACCCATAGCCTGAGGTTGTTCCAATATTGTAGCTTAGAGTGAGAGAGCCTAAAAAACTCTCCCACAAGGGTGAAATTCTAGCCTAAAATAGAGCCTATTTTATTTGCATAAAGCTCTAATGGTGGCCCTAAATCATAAAATATATTGTTTTTATTTGAAATAGTTCATGATCAAACTCATATCTTTTATATTTACAGTACCCACATAAAAAAATGCTTCATCAACCTTCATCAAAAATCTTATATATTTTCCCTTTGTTTATTGGTTGTAGATTACCAACTCGAACCTATCATTTTGTGCTAGACTATCTTATCCTTATTGGTCCCCAAGATATATTAAATCCTTGAATTTAACTCATACCATTATATCTATATATAGAAATGAACATGAGCCTTTGATTTAGATCCTCTGACTCTTTGACTTTAAACTAAATCAATAGATATAGATGTATGAAAGAATGTGCACCATATATCTACCTAGGACCCATTATTTGAACTAAAATGGCTAAATCATGAGACCCAAATTTGATGTCTAAATGACCATAATTTGATGTCCACATGAATGTCATTGATTTCCATGAGTCCATCATAATTTAAACACCAATGGCTAATTATCAAGGCTTAATTTTGATGTTCACATGAACATTTCATTCTACAATCTAAACTTTGAAGACTTATATCTAGATATAGAGAAATAATAGAGACATGAAAATTGTAGAGAAAGATCAAGGCATTAGGGAATTCATATACATGTGATCCTTTAATTCCCATAAGGATTTTTTAGCATACTTATAAAATTCACAAGTAAGTTGACTCATCCATTTTTTCATGACATCCTAATGATAGTTTGATATTTTTAGATTTGTTCCTAAATTGTTACTTAAATTTCCAAGGCTCAAATGAATTTTTTAGGCCCATGAAAACTCATTCCATTATTATAACTACTTATAACTACTTAGACACCATGAAACCTACTTGGATCTTTCTCTTCAAAATTATGGACACCTTTTTCAAGGATCAATCAGATTATACTTTAAGTTAACTTAAAGTGTTTCAAAATATTTTTAAGTAATGTGGTCTCCTTGTCCATCATGGATCCCTCATTTTATAGGAACTTTGATTGACTAGGTCTTTGCTTAGATCCTCATACCATGGACCCCTCAAGGTAAATTTTTTTTATAGGCTAAAAATTGCCCAACATTTTAGGTGACATCTTGGGGTTATATGCCTATTATGAAAGAGATTAGTATCCTTGAACTAATCCATTAGGCACATGGAGTCACAATATTTCCTCTTAATTCATGTGAAACTAATAGAAGGTTGACCCTTCCTAATACCTACTCTTGAAGTAAAAGGGGACAAAAAATCAAAATAATAAAAAATGTGTTGAAGGCAATTATTGAAATGGAAAAACATAGCTAAAAGGAAATTTTCTCAAGGCACTTAGAGGAAAAAATAGAGAACTATTTTAGTATGCTATAATATCATACAATAGATGCAAAATTTTCTAATAACAAGGCTTTAAATGAATGCCATTAACTAGGATGGGTAATACATCTCCATCCAATTAGGTAAGCTAAAAAGCATTATTTTATTTGCATCTATGGATCAAATGAGGACCAATCTATAAGCTATCAAACTTGGTGTGGTTTCCTAGCTTGGCCTTATTTGAGTCACATCTAAGGACTACATCCCCTTCCTTGAAATCCCTTCCTATGGATCTCTTTTCAAAGGATTTATTGACTTTATCTTGATGTGACTCCAATGTCTTCATTGCAAGGTCCCTAGTTTCTTCAAGATCCATGAGCTCTACCATCCTTACACTCATAGGCTCACTCTCCATTAACTCAAGCTAATGGTCTAACTCCAATGTAGGTAGTTTAAGAGACACAGGTAATTTGGCTTCCCTTCCATATACAAGGGCATATGGATAATTTATAATGGTAGTTTTGGGAGTCACTCTATCATCACATAAGGACATCATTAGCTTTGTATGCCACACTCTTTGATTCTCTTCCATGATCTTCTTGATAATCCTTATTAAGTTATTATTGGTAGACTCTGCCAATTCATTACCTTGGGGGTAGTAGTTAGAGGATGTGCTAAGGTAGATGCCTAATTTAAGTTCCCATTCACTTGTATTCATGCCAACAAATTCTAAGCCATTATCTGAGATTATAGTATCTGGGACCCCATCTAGTCACTATGTTGTCATGGAAGTCCAACACTGCTATCTCATTGGCTTATTTAAAGGCAATTACCACCACCCACCTAGTGAAGTAGTTAGTTGTAATGATCATCAATCTATGTCCTACACTTGAAGGTAGATTTATCATACCCATGAAGTCTAAACCCCATTGCATGAAGGATTGCCCTACCTAGATTGGGTTGAGTAGAAGAGCTACTAATCTCCATTTTTCTACAAATAGAGCACACTTTTAGCATTTTAAGACCCATGCATAGGCATATTTTAAAAGGATAGGCCAATAATATGTATCTCTCATTACCTTTGTTACTATTATTCTTGGAAGAAAATGGCCTCCTATAGGTCCATAATGAAACTTCTCTAGTAGTTTTGTCACTTGATTGTCATCAATGCACATAATAAGTACCCCATTGAGGTCCCTTATGGATATAACACCATAAAATAATGCATAAGGTATGGACTAAAGCTTGAAATACCTTATTTTTTATTTATCCAAACCTTGAGGGAATTCTCCTATCATCAACAAATGGGTCATATCTTGGAGCCAATTATTTTGAAGTGGAGGTGCATCTGATTATGAGTTGTCTTATGTCACCAAAACAACCTCTTTATCATCTTGAAGGTCCTCCACCATATGATCACACAAGCCTTTTCCTCTTATCATATTGGTGAATTTTATCTCTACATTATACTCCATGACTTTGGTAATCTATCCCACTCTTTTCTCATTCAAATCCTTGTTGAGGAGAAAGTCCCTCACTCCAGGATGAGACACCATAAGATGAACCTTAATACTGGAGAGCATTGGTCTAAACTTATTTAGGATCCTCAGAGTTGAAATAACTTGATTTTCTATGAAGGTATTCCTTACCTCATATCCTTATAGCCCTTAACTAAATAAGGCAATTAGTTGTTCAAGTCCTTTACCATTATTTTGCATCAGCATAGCTGATACATTATCAATATTGGAAAAGGTATACAATATAAATTCCTTTGAGAAGTTAGGATATATGAGAGAGGGTGATTGGTTAATGGCCTACTTGATGTCCTTAAATGTTTTCTTAATTTAATTTTATCAAGGAAACACTTGGATCTTTTTCATCATGGTGGTGATGAGTTTGACTAGGTTTGCAAAACTTGGTATAAACCTTTTCACAAAGTTTATTTTCCCAAGGAATCTCTAGATTCATTTCTTGTTATTCGATAGAGATAGTGCTAAGATAACACTTATTATATAAAGGTTGATGGATAATCCATCCTTTGAGATAATATGACCCAAAATTTTGCCTTCATATAAAGCAAACACACATTTCTTAGGATTTAAAGATATCCCATACTATATGCATCTTTTAAAGATCATCCTTAGATGGTCCATGTGCCCACTAGCCTTCTTGGAGAAAAATATGATGTCATCTAAGTATACCAAAACCATTTTATTTAAAAACCCTTGGAAAGCCATGTCTATGGCTCTTTATAAAGTTGCCCCAATATTTGAGAATCGAAAAGTCATCTTTTGGTTAGCATATGTGCCCCACTTTATGGTGAAGTTAGTCTTATATTGATATTCATCACTCACCAGTATCTAATTTTAACCTAAATATCCATCCAAGAGGGAGAAGCATTTGAAACTAGTAACTATCTAAAGGAGTTTCTCCATGGATGATAAATGATAATGATCCTTCAAAGAGTCCCTATTTAGATCCCTAAAGTAAACACACAATCTGATCTCTCCACTCTTTTTCCTTAAAGGTACCAAATTAGGTACCCATGATGAGTGTTCAATGGGAAAAATGATATTGGAATCAATTAGCTTGGTTAATTATTTTGTCATAATATCTTCTATTTTGGGTTTTATAGGCCTCTACTTCTATTTGATAGGCTTGGCATTATCCTCTATCTCTATAGTGTGTTGGAGCAACTTAGGATCAAAGCCTCTAAGGTGACTATATTAGCAATCAAATATTTTTACATATTCTTTATAGAGTTATATGAAATCATGATTTTCATCTTTAGTGATTACCTTGCCAAGCTTGAGGAGTTTATTATTAAAGATGAGGACTCTTTCACAGTTTTTTTCATTGGTTGACATCACTGCTTTATCTTTTCTCATATAATCTCCCTCATGGAAAAGACATTCAAGGGTAAAAATCCCTTTAGGAAGCTTATTATATCTCAATCAAGATATTTTCTCTTTATATTGATGTTAAAAATTTTCTTGGTTCATTGAAGAGAATTTTGCTTCCTTATACAATAAATAAGCAATTTATTTATCATTATCAAATACCTACCAATGAGCTTTATTATCTGGTATGGATGGTCTCACCACCAATTTGATATGTGGATACACCTTTGTCTTTTTCAAATCATTGGGGCTATCAAATTGAGCTATGATAGTTACTAACCTATGAACATTATGATTCTAGTTTCTCAGTATGGCTTAGATGTTAAAATCCTCAAAATCCTTAATTAGGTCCCACACTCTATGTTTGTAGGATTTCATCAAAGGCTTCTTAGTGATATTTTGGCTTCTAACCTAGTGCACTGTTAGGTCACTATCTCCATGAAATTTATACTGATTGATTCCTCTCTTATTACCCCATTAAAGGCGATGGATGATACCTTCATATTCTATTGCATTATAAGAGAAAATGAATTAGAACCTATAAGAAGAGAAATATTTGTCTTTTGATGAGGATATCTAGCATTGGACCTAAACCCACTCCATGTTTACTCCTTGAACCATCAAAGAACAATTTCCATAAGCCATTAGGATCTTATTTAGGTCCAATGAGGGATGACATGGATTGACTCTCTTCATTCATATAGAAGACACCCATATCCCTCTCTTCAACTCCTTTCAAGGGATCATTTAACTGATATTAATTCCATAAATCATCTAAGAACATGTTTGATATCTCCTTGGGGTGAGTTTTTAACTCTTAACCATCTAGATGTTCATCCTCATCAGAGATGGTGCAATTGAGGTTAATGATGTATGGCCCTTAAGGCTATATGTGGAATTGTGAAATGGACTCAGCCTTAATAGATACCTTGGTCTTGTATCTTGTTCTAAATGTCATGTATGACTAGTCTGCTACTATATAAACTCTAGTATTTGTAGTGAAATATTTGGATAGACATAAGGAAAAATGAGGAGGCACATCTAGGATCAACACATCTTATAAAACTATGATAATATGAAAAAAATGTAGGGTCAATTTAAGTTCCTTGATGATACCAAATGGTCTGGTGGAAAAATTATCAAGCTGTAGTACTCCCTTAGATTTGGGCTCATACTTTAGACCAAGCTATTCTACTATAGATTTGGGCATTACTGAGGTGTTAGCCCCCTATCCACCAAGAAATTGTGCACTAGAGAGTCACCAATGATTACTAAAATTTAGAAAGGAGGAGGTTTTACCAACTTACTTTATTTTCCTTTATTCCTTTGGTTTCATTGGTGAGAACCTCATTCACCTTGCTTGATGGCTTATCTAAAATTGGTACAAAATCAATCTTGTATAAACCTCGTTGAATAATATCCACCTTGACAATCATGGAAAGAATATCCCACATTGGAAAACTCAAATTGGACTTCTTCATTTATAAAAAAATGTTGATGGGTGAACCACCAACCTTTGGTTGTGCTTTGGGAGCCACAATTGTACTTTGAATTTGTGAGTTTTGGGGATCAAAGGTATTCCCATGATCTTGATTCCTTAGAGCTATTAGAATATTTAGAACATTATTAGACATAATTAGATTTAATATTGAAGGAGTAAGGGTAGGAATATCTTTTAATGCTTCGTGGTTACCATCCACATTTCATGTTTTGAATCTTGTATTAGGTGCCACTAGGATATATTCCTAGATAGAACTAGCTTGTTGATTAAGTTCATAATACTTTGCTTTCTCATAGTTAATAATTATATCACCATACTATCTTGGTCCTTGATTAGGGATTTGACCTTGTTGAGGATGTTCTAGCTTTGTCATCATGGGAACCTCTATATTCTGAGCCACAAGGGATTGATTATACCCATAATTTATAGCATGTTACCATTGATCATTGAAATGTTGGTTAAGGTTAGTGTTTGGGAAAATGGATTGCCCAAAACATTGATTTTAAGGCATGGTTCCCTCAACTTCTTGAGTAAATTTATTATGGACAGGGACCAAGGTGTTGTAAGTTCTCACAATATTTAGATTATAGTTTCTCTATCTATTGTAGCTAGGCTTCCCTTATCCTTGGTTCTAACCTTGGCCTTAGCATTGGAAGTTTATTTTGTAGGGTGGCCTATTTTTTTGATAAGTTTATTACTAAAGTTGATATGAGGCTTGATGGGGCCTATTGAGATATTGATACCTCTTAACATTCACTAGATCATTCCCCAAGGACTAAAACTTTCTATTAATCTCTTGAAAGTTCTTATGTTCTTAGGAATCACTAGATCCACTAGTGGAAGCCTTTTCTTGATTTGGTGAGGGTATAAAAATAATTGTAGGAATATGAGGAATGACATCAAGGGGAGGAATAAAAAAATGAGATGGTCTAATCTCAAGGAACAAGGGAATTTTTGGGCTAGGTGTTTGATTTCCATCTTAGACTAGAAAATTTTATGCCCTAATTGCCACCTCATATGCATCTAGTAGTGTGTTCCCTCCCATATATTGGATCAATAATGTAATGTCACTATTAAGGGCTTATAAATAGTATATGAATGTAAAATTAGGGGTAGGGCTAATAGAGACTAAGATTATATCCCTATTTTTTTGGAACCTTGTATTGAAGTCTTGCATGACTTTATGAAGGGATCTTTTTATTGAAATTAACTACTTTACAAGTGATAAATGATCACTTTTATTTGCAAATATTTTACATAAATCCTCTCTTAATTGGTCTCATATGGAAATGGAATTAGTAGTAAGGATTATATACCAATATAAGGATTTACCTTTTAAATATATGGCTAATAACCTAATTCCTACATTTTCCTCATTGATATCATGAATGTTGTAGAATTTAGCTATATTCATGACGTGTTCAGAAGGGGTTGTAGCTTGGTCTCTAATAAAATAAGGGATACTTTTTAGATTTGATACCGAGATATGATCATAATGGGGGAGAGATAAAGGACTTTGGCTATTAAAATTAATTAAAGTTATAGGGACTACCATGGTAGTAAAAGGGGCTGATAAGGATCTTCTAATAGAGGTAGACCTTGGACTTGATCTAGGAACAAAGTTACATTTATGTGGATGTGTATTAGTAAACCTTAGTCTCTTTATTGGATTTAAAGGTACCTCAACAAATTCAAAATGAATACCTTTAGAAGTTGATCTTATAGTCACCTTTGGCATGAAAGATAGCTATTGATCTACACCAGAGTGTTGATTATCCTATTGGAATCACTAGATACTATTGTGTGAAGCTATTACTACTATAACTGATGAAACCAACATCAAACTTGATCAATATTTTATTCAAATTGGGTCCCATTAGGCATGCTAGAAAATATTATAACATCAATTTACACCATTAGAGGGTTTTTCAAGCACTTTTCAATTAATTTATAATATTAGGACAACCCTAGGCTATGGGTCACCTATGGTGGGGTTGAACCTCTGAAGAAGGCTGGCTTCCTCTTGATGGATTATCTATGCTAATTTTTACATTGGGAAAAGGGTTAGAGAAAGGTAAAGGGATCCTAAGAAAGTTAAAAGGGTTATGTACCAAATCAAATGAGGACTTACACAAGCATGAAACATACACTGAAGAAGCATAAAAAAACACTAGTTCACACAATCTCAAAAATATAGCTAATGGCATAAGT